>JAYKKI010000021.1:17487500-18087500 GCA_039881145.1 Druceiella hillmani | reverse complement strand
TAAACCTTAAGTAATATTCAGGACTAATGTTCGATAATTTAGTCAATAGTGTTTAGTTTGATAGCAGTTTGAACGATCTGAAGAATTTATTTTTATAAAAATTTGTCAAAATAGTAACAGTAATGTAAAAAATCTGTAGGCAAATGTTGGTGTCAATATTCAGTATGGCTCTGCCATTCTTTTGAAACATTCATGTATGATCATATCTTCATCTACGACATTATGTAGTGGTTTCATTTCTTTCGTTGTTACTAGTGCCATACTCAAATTAAATACAACATTATCGGACTTTGGAACAACTTATTAATTATTGTTCAATCGTGTCAGATTTACCTGACTACAGTATACCAAGGAGAGTATTTTGTTTATCAGTCTATATATATATATATATGTGTGTGGGTGTATCCAGATGTTTCTCCCTAGAGCTGGAAAAAATGAGGCATCGTTAGAATCTTCTTAACCTTTCTGGAGCCCTTGGGTGATGTCACAATCCATGTAATGCCATCAATATAATGACAAAGCCATTAAGATGGACATCAATCAAATTAAAAGTCTAAATGAGCAGGATTTAAAAATATATCATATATTGTAATATGAAATTACAGGAAAAACGGTTAACAACTCACCAAGCAACATTTTTTAGAAGTTAGCTTTAGGTTATTAGATAATATTCTTATAAAAAATCTGGTTTTCAACCTTAACCTTAAATTGTTAGTCAACATTCCATAATAAATCCCAAGAAAATTGTTTACTGATGACAACTTCAAAAATATATGTCTTGTATGAAAATGTTGAATAAACGCAAACATTTTGATGGAATAATTAATTTGAATCCATCATGTAGATTACCAGAGAAACAGTTTTAAAAAAACAAATTAAAAAATATCTATATAAAAAATTATTGAAAGGGTGAAAAAATTTGTTTAGGATTTGATTTCTACATTTTCATAGGTAGGCTCTTTTCCTGTAAGTGGAACTGAAATTTTTACTCCCTAATAATTACTAATCACAATCCTAAGCTATTGTAAATTGTACATTTCAATATTTTACAAAAGGAAATTACAATTAAAGTAGATTGTGATTCTCCACGCTTTGCAGCATTAAAACTGATAATTTTGGGAATAAATAATTATCAAAATACACCAGTTATACTACTAATTTTATTCTATCTAATAGAATAGTTTAAAATTATTAAATTAAAATCTGTGTGGCCTCAAAGGTTTTTCTGGATCAAATAACTTTGGATCTTTTAAAAATGATTTGTCTTTATTATAATAAGGCATAAAGCCACAATTCTGTGCTTTTACTATCTCCTTTTGAACAAGTTCTTGTTTCGTTTGGCATAATCCTGTTATATGCTTTCCATATATTCTTCCAGTGTATGGACTTTGAAATTGTGAGAGTAGTTTATAATTTTTGTAATCTGGAATTATATTATATTTGCATAATACACAAAGCTTTTTCTCTTTTTGGTATGGGTTCTCCATGTGCCACACGGGTTCATCTTTGTCAGCATTAGTTGTCAATTCTGCCACACTGGTAGACAAATTCAGTTGGCTGTTCGTACGAACTGAATTGTAAATGTTCGTCTTGGTAACTAAAAAAGAGTTAAACATAAAATCAAAGTTACTAACAGTAGAATATAAGTAATAGAGGACATAATTATTTTGCTGACTGATGGCGAACAATTGTTATACTTAAACAATTTTACAAGTAATATGAAAACTGAGATTGGTATAAGTCTGGTTTAGCGAGAAAGCAAATTTTCCATATTTTTTGCATTTAAATGAAAGAATATGCATAAAAACAAAGTATTTAAAAAATTTGAGCTCGGGCTTGATTATTTCATTATAAAAAATTGATCTGAAATATGCAATTTCTATAGAGAAACACCCGTAAGTTGGATGTCAAACATAAAATTGTTTGTTCTTTGTTTCTATATCAATTCCTGTTTGTATGTGAAAATTTAGTGTTTAGTATTATTAAGAGTTGCACTTAAGTGGAAAATTTATAACTTATACTTCCTTAGAAAACCGCACTTTTGTATGGGAACTTTTTCAAATCACTGTTTTTAATCAAATAATCGCGAATGAGCCCTAAAATTGGCAGGTACTTAATTTTTTACCTATATTCTTTCATTTAAACCAAAAAAAGAAGGAAAATTCACATTTTCGCTAAACCCGACCATAATATAAGGGAACAATTACATTTATCATAAATCCTAAAGGAGTGTAAAGAATAATTTGAAAATAAGTTGAGAAATAATAAGTAGGTTAGTTGACTCTTCTATTACATGATGATATACGCGTTATGATTACTACATATTTCTATTAATAATTCTAATTTCTATTGTTATTTGTCACGAACAAGTGGTGAAAATTTTCTACCATAGAATGACTAAGTGTTAACAATGTGTTTTTAGTAGGCTCTCCAAAAAGAATTAATGTAACTGACAATAAATTATATTTAAAAGGATGCATGCTTACCGATATTCTTAATATGTCTCATAAACGACATTTTATCCATGCTCTAAATTAGTTAACTTAATTAGTGATTTGGCCAAAACCACCGAACAGACGCATAAAACCTTTTCGACGTAGTTTAAAAGTAGTTCTCTTTTAGGGTTATATTTTGAGATTTTGATTGATGGTTCAGAATTGTCAAATTATCTTTATCTTTCATTATATGGCGTTCGTTCTCTCCATAGAGAACTTTGCCAATGTCAAGTGTGGAAGCTATGGTTACGCAACGTTGATTAAAAATCAAATTTCGGATATCTGTTATTATTGCTTGTTAACAAAAAATAAACTATACAGCAAAATAAAAATGAAGTTAGAAGTAGAATACAAATGAAAAAAAAAGAAATTACAATATATGAAAGAGTACAAAATAAACATACACAAACGGAAATAAACCGAATATTAATAAGATCCCATAATTTGATGTCGTTATTTCTCATGTACTGAATGATTAACTCTAGAATGAGTTTGTTGGCAACAAATAAAACTGATCTTATGTTAATAGACACTTGAATTTTATACTTTAATAATTTGTAAATAAACGAAGGGAATTTGTTATTTAATGGACATGCAAAAATGAAATGATTTGCTTCTCCTTTCTTTAACTTTCTCCAAACCCACAGTCGTAGATTGGAGATTCTCATGACATGCAGCCTAGCGAAATGGATAGGAACGAAACAATAACCCAAACGCATGCGAAATACCACAGAGGATTCGACAAAAAATGAATTTAGGAAACCAAGGTTTATGAAGGTCTAAAAGATTGGATCTGGAAATACCGGACATCCGTGATCTGGGTAGATCTTTCCCACCCATTTGCCAGTCAGATGCCATCCAGGAACGAGTTAGGTGAAGGAGATTTTCGATAAATTTAACAGTGAAACATAGATCCCCGTTTACGGTGGCTAAGCGAGCTTTTGCGTCAATTATTTCATTACCTAACATGTCACAGTGACTAGGGATCTATGTACGTATGACATCGAATTCTGTACTCTCCAAATCAAGTGTGAGATCTGAAGAAACAGGAAGTTACAGTTCAAAGAAAAAGAATTAGTGAGAAGGGACCGCAAACAGATTAAGGAGTCAGAGAAGATAAGGAGCCTGCGATTTTTTTAAGTCTAGCATAATTTAAGGCCTCCACAATAGTTCGGTATTCCCCGGAAGACACAGGGAGGCGGAAATATGCGAAACGAGCGGTGGTTGAACAGTAAAACCATGCTCCGGTATAGCCGCCTCTCAGGGAATTTGATGCATCTGTATATATTCGTGTCCAATCCATCCAAAAAGTTTTCAAGACAGAATTGAACAGCGAATTGACATTTTTGGACTCCTTACCAACTCCAAAACACAAATTTATATGTGGATTATCGAATTAAATTGAAAACTATAGAGTGAGAGATAGGAATATTGAAAAATGGGGTTAGAGAAGAATTTGAATCTTTCGTAGCTAACGGTAAGAAGGGGTCGGGTCTTAGAAGGTTCAAAAATGAACATGCTAAATAAGAGAGGGGGGTGAGTTTTGGAAAAATGGGGTGAGTAAAAAACCTAGCTGCCTTCAATAGGTAACGATTAGCTAGGTAACGTCGCTGGAAGTTTAAAGAGGATCAACACATTCTACTTGTAGGGCATTTATGGGACTGGATTTCATTGCACCCGATATGATCCCCAGTGCTTGAGGCTGAATGCGAGTTAATTTAGTGGCATTCGTTTTGGAAATGAGATCAAGGAGAAATGAATCATAGTCTAGATCAGCTTTTCCCAACCTCTTTAGGGGCGGACCCCTCCCATTACTTTACCATGATACGCGGACCTCTAATAAAAAAAAAACAAAAATAAAACTGCTTTCAATAACATTTTAATTTTTTTATATAATAGGGAGGCAAACGAGCATGCAGGTCACCTGATAGTAAATTATCACCACAATCGTTTGCAATAGTCACATACCTAGGTGTTTTCAAAATTAAATAAATATAAATCACTTGTGTGAATAGATGTATTTATGTTTATTTAATTTTAATGAGATGGTTGGTGTTGATTTTTTGCCATCAAACTCATTATATTTGGTTCGACGTTGCTTAGTTGAATCCTTAGATCAGCTTCTACTTGCAGACTGCTCTTTATATATACAAGAGAAGAAAAACCCTTTTTAAACAAATATGTTTTGGGGAAAAACAACAACTGCTTTAGCGTCAATTCTGATAACTCTTTATAACAGGTTTTTAAATTTAGCTAAAACTTTGTTAAAGTATATTCTTTGATTATTCCTTTCAAAGTCGATTTACAACTTATATCAATTAATTGATTTTCTTGACCAGATATCTGACCGGAGGTATCGGTTACATTTACATGAAATAAATCCATAATCTGATTTTCTTTGTGGTCTGAACTTGGAAAATATGCCCGAATTGAAGATTTCAAGGCTCGAAGGTCTTTTTGTGGAACATAGCTCCGCCAATTGATAGCAAAAGTGATGAAAGAGTATGAAAATGGTCAAAATTGTCTTATAGAATTCGATTTATCCATAAATCAAGTTTTTTCAACATAGATTCGATTTTTTCTTTGGTAATTACTGTCAACTACTGTGTTTCTTGTAAGCTCAAATTTAAAATGTTTAAAGAGCTAAATATGTCAGCTAAGTCAGCTACCACGGAAAGTCATTCAAAATAAAGAAAATGACCAGCATATCATTTGTCGTTGCTTGTATTATCTGATTTATTTAAAAACAAACATTACAATTTCATCTCTCAACTCAAAAACACGCGTCACCACTTTTTCATGCGATAACCAGCGCACCTCTGGGTGCAATAACACACCTATGTTAGAATGCTTCTTATGTCTTTACAAATCGTACAAAAAATGCGAGAATTTACATGTCTAATTTTCATAAAATTCACCACCTGTATAATTTCGTCCAAAACAGTTTTTCATTCAACCGGCATATTTTTAGCAACTAAAGGTTCTCTATGAATACAGAAATTCTGTTATAGCACGTGCACCATCCATGCTTACTGCCATACAATAATTCCATTTAACATCATGAATTGACAAAAAGTTGTTAAACACTTTAAATATCGCTTCGCCTGTAGTTTTGGTATGGATATGTTGACGGAACAAAAAATCTTCACTAACGCTGTTGTCAAGTTCGTAACGAACAAATGCAAGCAAATTCGCACCATTATAAATGTCGGTGCTCTCATCTAAGTATAAAATATAATATCGGTTTGCTTTTACGCTCTCAATCAACTGTGCTTTGATTTTTTCTGACATGTCATCAATTTTTTTACCGTATTATTAGATAAAGATATACTCAATACCTTTGCGGCTTTATCTTCGAACATAGCAGAAACTATGATTTTAGCGGCCGGTAATATAAGTTCCTCGGCAATGGTATGAGGTTTACCACTTTTTGCAACCAATAATGAAGCTAATACAACATTTTCATTGTTATTTCGAGTAGTTGACTTTTTGTGGCTTTTTTAGTTTGTTCTAATTTAGTAGTCTTTAACTTGAAAAATTCCCTGTGTTTCGCTTTTTGCAACCAATAATGAAGCTAATATAACGTTTTCATTGTTATTTCCAGTATTTGATTTTTTATTGCTTTTTTAGTTTGTTCTAATTCAGTAGTCTTTAACTTGAAAAATTCCATAGATGTGGAAGAATATCCGTGGACCCCAGGTTGGGAAAAGCTGATGTAGATGACTAAAAACCAGAGTGTTATATATCAACTTTAATGTGATAGTGTGTAAGCCCCACCACACTCCAGAAACTGCGCGGAGAATATTTATATTAGCCTGGCATCGGGAATCGGTGAATGTTCCAAGATAATTTTGAGTCTAGGAACATACCTAAGAATTTGGTATTGGAAAGAATAGGGATCGAGGAAGAATTATAAGAAATAGATAAAGGTGAAGGAACTCTTCTTCTAGATAAGATTAATATAATAATATAATAGATAAGATTAATATGAATTAAGATAATTCTAGAAGAGATAAATCCATACCGTGAGAATTAACTAATTTTTTTAGATTAACAAGGGCATTTTTGGCAACCGTTGTTGACTTATGAGAAGAATATGAAAGCAGATCATCAGTGTATTGTAAAACATGAGAGAATGGATTAACTGATGAGTGGATCATTTAGGAGTATATATTGAAAAGTAAGGGAATTAAAAAAGAGTCTTGGGGAAGACTCCTCCATATAGTTCTTGTTAAGGGAGGGTATCCAGGGGTCCTAAGAGTGACAGATCTTTTAAAAGAAAATTGAAAAGGAAATTTGTAATCTTAACAGGAATTCAGAGACTATGAGGTATTTTCTTGAGGATTGGAAGCTTTACGTTATGTTAGTCTGAAGAAGGATCTAAAAAAGAAGCAACCAGGAACTCTTGTCGTAAGAAAGTAGGTCAGTTGTCAGTGGTTAGGATGCTGAAGTTGTCCATCGTCCTTTTAGCTCCTCTGAAGCCAAATTAGTCGCTTGGAAAAATTAGAACGGTGTTCTGTAAACCATTCCAATCGATTTTAAATAGGTGTTCCGTAATCTTCGCTGAAACAGGAGAAAGAGCAATGGGTCTGTAGGATGTACCTACATTGAAATTTTTAGGAAGTTTGAGAATGGGAATTATTATTTAAGTTTTTGTTGTTCTTATACAGCCAGGGGATCTCAGATATCATTTGATGACTGAGTGTCACTTTCTGGTATGTCGATGTCTTGTTCATCTAGCCACTCCACTATCGGCTCAGGGGTATCCAACTTACACAGTACTTCCCTCTGTTGCTTAGAGAATACATTTTTGACATGTTGTTTTCCAACAGGAATGGTAAGTCCATGAATTTTTGATTAACATTTTTTGCTTTTTGGATGCAAAATATGCTGCGCAAGCACCACATATTCTTCCTGCAATCTGATCACTCACTGTTGGGCAGTAGAAGTCGTACGGCACAGGTAAATCCATTACTGCTTCTGATTTCAAACCAATAGATTGTCTGAGACAGATAATATGTTGTTTTCGTAAGTGTTTTCCGGGGTAAGGATCTCCAGTAGACCATCAATTGTCCTGTGCGAAGGGAATGGCGGTGGAAAGAACCCCATGCTCATAGGAAGAACATCTTTTAAATTGCTTCTACACCCTCAATCTGTCCAATCAACCAACCAAGTTTCGTTGTTATCGACAGTTCCTGTCACCACACTTGTCAATGTAATACTATTCGGTCCATACGGGCTCTGGCTCTTGAGCGATGCACACGGGCTTGACATACTCTGCATTAACTGGGTATTCGTCTATAACCATCCCGTCCTATATTTCCGCAAGGGTCTCATCAGCGAATTCAACATTTTTTAGCTTAAGGTTCTTGTCAATGGCAACAGCGGACTCATTGAGATGAGAACCATAGTGATCATGAGGCAGTATAAGACCGGTCAGTTCGCGACTTAATGGAAACTTTCTACCCGATTATAGGCACTTCGCCCAGGAGCGTTGGTAATAATATATAATGCATCCAAGTTATAAGATTTAAGGTGATCTTTGGCACGAGCAATTACTTTTTAATATCGCGAATTTCCATCTGGCCCACCATCTGACATTATTACTACGAGTGGTGTCACATGACGTTGATTATCAAAAATTATTTCTTTGAATGATTCCAAATTAAGCAATCTTTTCAAATCAAAGCATGTGTTGCTGCCGCACTAGAGCTGTGTTCGACGCTGCGAATGGCAACGTACGTGGACCCCGTATACGACACTAACTTTGGATCTCCAAACTTGACACTGTCAATTCCCGCGTAAACACTAGGGATTAGCTTGTTCTTGGGAGCAACTACCCAATCATGATCTGGCAATGTTACTTTATACTAGAGGTCCATCAGTATGAGTGCTTGCTTGTTTGCAGCAGTGAGCGCCATTGATACTCTGCTTTTGTCTTCTCTAGAGATTACGGCTACCTGACTAGGGCCTAGGATCGAAACCAATTGTTCCACAGATCTTATTGATGCTGCACAAAATTTTCATCATTATGTTTATTCCTTGCGTCAGCTTGAGCTCGATAGAGCTTTACTAGCACATTATTAACATGCTTTTTATCCTCAACCGTGTTGTAGCGTCTAGAAAGGAGCCTGAGGTAAGTATCACTTTTTGATATGATAAACCCTTGCGCTTCTAGTTCAGTATGGAGGTCTTTTAAGGTTTTGCAACTCCGTATCAACTCCGAGTGCCTGCGAGAGTCAGCAGCTCCGCCAAATATAGCAACGTTTATAATCGCGTTTAGAAGCTCTGATTGGCCTTCCTCAAGACGGGGGTAGCCTGGAGCTTCTCCGATGTTATAGTTTTTGCTATATCCGGATTTTCTATTCTAAGGGCTTTTAATGTATGTTGTCTTTCAGCCCTGTATTTATTTTGGCGTTCTACTTTGGAGATAACCTTTTTACTCTTTTTTAGGTCTTTTTTCATGCGATTAATTTCTTTCTGAATTTCAGGTTTAGCAAGGCCAGAGTTACGACCTTCAATGCCAGCAATGATCTGTTTCTCCAGTAAACCTATCTGGGTCATCTTGACAGACGACGTATAGAGGCGAGTCGTACTGTAAAATGGTTAGTAATTGATTCGTTGAAACTCTGAAAACTGACCAATTTCATTTGGCGGTATTATTTCACATCTAAACATCAAAATTGTGTACGATAATATTTTGCTATATATATGGGTGCAATGTTTATGTGCGTGCGTGTGCGTGTGTGCGCGTGTGTACCAAACCATACACGCCGCTTAAAAGAACTAAGAGTTGCATCTGTCTTAGTTTTCTATTGCTGTAGTTCCATCACCTTCTGTTCTACATTTTCAGGGAATGATTCTTTATCCTGCTTAAAAGATTTCCATAGTTCATTGGCGTCGTTTTGAATTTGTAATTTGGAATACTCACTAGCGAAATATTTTCAATAAACCTCGTAAAGCATAACGCATAACTGCATAACGCCCCTTCACATCGAAACTCAGTAGCCACTTAAGAAAATTGCAACCCAATAAATTGCATAACGCCACTTCAGATTAAAACTCACTTTGAATCACTTAAGAAAAAACCACACAAACGTTCTAAATACTACCACAACAACTTTACAGTCCTACATTTAAAAAAAAAAATTATAAAATACAGGAACCTAAATCGAAATGGACGTATGCAAGCAACATGCTTGAGTAAATTGTCAAACGTAAATGTTTTTGCTTGGAAACGTCAAAACAGTGTTGCCAGTGCCCAATAGTAAAAATAATAATATCCACAGATGTACCACAAATAGACAAACAACGGTATTGTTAGATAGAGATGATTAATTACAGTACGACTTAAGTGCGAAAAGGAGGCAGATATTATTTTTTGTCCTTACCGTGGTGTTCATTTTTTTGCTGGCCTACTCAGTATCTGACAGTTCCTGGCCAAACAAACACAGGAGTGTGTCTTTTCGTGAAGTTTTCAAGTTTCAAATTAATCCAAGCTGTTGAATCGAGATATACGATGGCCACGCTTTATGTAATCTATCTTATGTAATCTATCCAGGTAATCCAGGTCTGTGGGTCTAAGTATATTTTAGTAAATTACGTAGCTCAGGCTTTGAACCCCCCCCCCCTTCCCACGTAGCCTAGCGTAGGTTCTACCGGACCCCCTCGCCCCTCTAAACAAACCTAATGGTTTATGGACAGTCCATTAAGGGCATAACTTTATCGACTACTGACGACTTAAGAGCAGGACCTTCTCATATTTATATAAATACGGAACAAAGTGATACCTTCCAACTTGAATCAACGGACGAGGACATTCTTCCTCGTCCGTGATGAGGAATGGATTTCATTTCAGTTGTTGCTTATAACATTTAATAAAAAACTAGAATGAAAATCCCGCTTTTAACAAATTTTTGAGCGCAGATTTTTGTGAATACAATTATAATGATTACGTTTAAATGTGTCGACGTAGTGGCCGTAGAACATATGTAAACTTACTTTAATTTTTTTCAACATGTTGCACTACTTCAATTTTAATGAAACTTGGCATACTAATTGACGACATAGAGGCAAACAATAAATATATTTTTTTCAAAGTGGTCATTTAATTACATCTTATGGATATCGATTAATAACATTTTTATTTACGTTTTTCTAATGTTTTTGTTTAGGCTTGACCATCGAAAATTATTGTAAAATAAATTGTAAAGTATACCAGAACAGATAAATTTAGTTTCATTTTCCTAACTTAAAAGTTACTTAGATATAATAAGATATTTTTTTTTAATATCTCCGCCTTTAACCAAGGTAGTCAGGAAATATCTTCTGCATAGAAGGAGGGAGGAAGTGACAATATTTTTTTAGCCTTTCCTTTTTTTAGTATGTGTTTGGGTCTTTCGAAACAAAAGTAAGTTTGCTTCCGACATGTTAGATTTATATATAGCTTCAGCCTTTTTTTAACCACAGCGAAGAAGTTTCCATCCCACCAGGGAGTACATGATCTGTAGCGGTGGTTAAATCTCTTAAGTGGAATAAAGTTCCTAGCAGACAGGTCTACAGCCATTTCAAATTGGTCATAGCAAGAGTCAATGCTATCCAGGTCCACTGGAGGGAGGGAATATACTTTGACAATGAGGAAAGTGCGGAATCCTACCCAATCTGTCCTATGTAAGTTGTATTTTTAAAGAGGGTGAATTTTTTCAATATTAAATTTTAAAGGAGGAAAATAAATCAGAATGGGGAAACGGACGCTGATAAAATGTTCCAAGTCAATGATGAGAAGTAAAGGGAGATATCTACTGAGCTCGGGTTCTGAAATGGAACCCATATCGGAGAACCATCATTCAGTAAACACAGACCAAAGTCGTCCTGGAGTTCCACCATAGAGACCCTAGGGGGATGCTTCGGGTGGAGCCTCAAGACGGGTAGGACGGGTAAGCAATAACATTTCCAAGAATAATATACGGGTCAGGAATTGAAGTTAAAATATCCCATAGTTCTAATGCTACCAGACATGTTAAAAGGGGGACATACGTAGAGAGGATGATGATATACTTGACTCTCGCAGAAACAAAGTTGAATTGACAACAAAAGAGAAATCTGGGAGAAGGGAAGGGATTTAGCAAGTAATAAGGCGGATCCGCCCTTGCTATCCGCTCTATCGTCCCGTAGACATACATAGCTCCAGACCTTAAAATTGAATCCAGGTTTTAGCCAAGTCTCCGAGATGGCAGCCACGGATGGATAATACTTGACAAGGAGGTGGGGAAGATCTGCTTTGCTGGAAATAATATTACGACTATTTTATTACAGGACCCTCACCATTGTTGGCGGAGCCATTATAAACAAGGGGTTGAAGGGAGGTAAAAATAGAGGAGGCAACTTTGGACGGTATTTGATTGGGGAAACTCAGAATTTTAACCAAAGTAGTATTGAAGTTGAATAATACTCGTAGTAGAAGGAGTATTAACTGAAGGTTGTTGATTAAGGAGCAGCCATTTTGAGGCATTCTGAAGTTTGCCCAGGCTTGTTCTAGGGCCGAGCGGTCATAGCCCTGGTTGGGACTTGTCGAAGAGTGGGATCGAGGTTTCAGAGTCACAGTTTTTTTGTGAGAAGGAAGAATTTGGGTGGGTTGTGCAGCAACTGAGGCATATGATTACTTTGCAAAAGGAACCATTTCGGACGCTTCCACATAGGATATGTCTCCTTCAGACATTTCATATTTGATCTTTTTTTTCATTCGGATTCAGGACAAACTATATCAGTGGTATAATGATTTCTACTGAAAAAACACATTTTGTCAATAGGGAGAGCCCAGTTTCTTTCGACGTGACGTTCGCCACACTGGAAACAGGGCTACGGTTGGTGGGTTTGCTGATGAAAACTCCGCCGAAATCCTGCTTCTACCAATTTGTTTAACTTCAGCTCAGATTATGCATGATAAATTTCATTGCATGAAGTGAGAATCCGGAATCGGGCCATGATTATTTTCTTTGAACGTGGATAATAAATGGTCCAACATTGCCAGATACATCTAAGCGACCCTCAAAAGAATTTGGAGGGTGGGAGGGACCAGATGAAATCGTGGATGATGGAAGTAAATTAGAATTCGCTTGCGAAAGAGGAGTACAAGGGGTCTTGCGAGGAACTATATCCTTTGTTTTAGTGCAGGAGGAGTGAGAAGGGTAGAAGAAAGGAAGATTTTTACATTTATTTCTTTTACAATTTGTTGTCTTACAATTCTTTTTTTACGCTTTAGTTCCTGTTGGAAGTTCACGAGGGTGACATCACTTCCTGAGGAAGTAGGACAAGCAAATTCTTTAGGACGATTAGAAGGGCCTGGCGGTTTATTGTGAATAGTTAAATCTATTTTCACTAAACTGAAGCAGGTTCAAGTCTGAAAAAAAAACAAATGGGAAAAAAGCTAAATGGAAAATATATTTGAAATTAAAATAGCATGAATAATAAATAACTTAGTGCAATAAAAGGAACAGAATACCATTAAAATACTAACTAATCAGGTAGCGAAAAATTTATCTACTTTTTTGACATTTTCTATGGCAATCATAGTCAAATTAGCACTGCCTCTGTGAATATCATAGAGCATTGAAATAAATTTAAAACAAAATTGTCTTTTTCTAGACCCTAGCTATTAAATCTCATTAATTTAAATCTTTAAAAAACAACATCCCCCAAAGTTTCTTGAGACGTAAAATTCTCTCATTATACAAATGTTAAGAATTCACTTATATTTCTCATTTTTGACACAGAATAAGGTCGACATTACGATGCATTAAATTATATAAACACTTTGAATTTTTATCTGTAAAATTAATAACCAAAGAATCTGCGAAATTAATAATTATTATACATTTAATATGCCATTAAATAGATCACATAGTCTAATTTGTAATGAAATAGGTTAAACATTTTATAGTATTTTATACCAGTTTCTTTGCTATGAAACAAATAAACTAAGTAATAAAAACTTAATCCATGTATTCGAATAGGTGCTAGTTATCTGTAGCTTGCTAAATTTTATTAGAAAGGATGTGTTAGTGTTGTACATCGGGACTTGCTACACAATATTGTGAACCTTAGATCTATTTTTAATAACTACTAGCTAATGACATATTTCTGAGTAATGTAACGAAACCTGTGCGTACGTTTATCATACTTGAATTGAAATACAAATTATTAGGTTTATAATGGCAGTATATTTTCTATAATAAATCTTAAAATTATGTTTTTAACACTATGATTGTAAGTTATTTAATGACTACAAGTGAATTTTAGATATTCGTATAGCCAGTTATCTTGCTTTTCTTTTCAACAGCTCTTCACTTTCCAGCTCGCCATATGTTTGTTGAGAATGTCAGCAAACTCGTATATCCACAGCTGATAATTTAAAGTAATTGATGGTTAAGCCAATTTACATACGATGAGGTTTTTAATATATGTCAATATTATTTATATTATTTATTTTATTCATCTTTTTAAATTATTTATTATTTTGTACATTTTTTAAAATTATTATAATAGTACTATTTTTTTGGCCCAGATTTGAGTACAAAAATTAATTTAGTACTTATAACTTTATATATGTTATGTTACTTAATATTGTTAAGAAAGTAAGAACACAGTCATTATCAAAAAGCTGAAATAAAAAAGCAGGCTAAAGGCAAGCGTCCTCAAAAATATAATTGTTGTCTTAGTTCCGTGATATTGCGAGTTAAATATTTAGTATAGGAGAAATTAATAATCAACCAAAGCCTCGATATCTTTACAACTGAAGAGATAATATGTTTTATTGAGCACACACACTCATCAGAGTCCAGTTTTCGGACAATTTAAATTTATATCAGATTCATCGTCAAAATATACTTTCATGTTATTGGGAGAAATGTATTAGAATTTAACTGAAACGAAATCTGATGAGGACTGGGAGAAGAATTGTTTCATTCGCCAAAGTAAATAGTTGTCGCAAAGATCCTGAAAGAGGCACATAAAACGTATAAAGTCAGCAGTACGTAAGGTCGTCAGCAGTACGTACATATACGACGTCAGCAGTACGTACATATAATTATTTTGATGAATTTGTAAAAAAAATTACGACGTACACCACTAGCTTCATCTTAGCAATAATTAAAATTTTGAACCTTTTCAACAAGAAAATTAAATTCTTAGCATGTAATAATAAGAAAACTTGTCTAATAACAAAAACTAAATTAAATATCGTTGTAAAGTATATATTAAAATCCTTGTTCATATGTCGATTTGATACAACTAAAATTTATCACCTGTTTTCTCCCTTGAATTTTGCAGAAATATTTTCGAGTAATAGAGATTTGAATGTGGTCAACTTCATCTTCTGAAGAAAATGTAACATCTTGATTAGAGTCTGTCGCATGTTGTGTGTCTGACGCACGAGTATGACGCATTTGCACTTGATGTTTAGTATTTTTCAGAGAAAAGTTTTACACTAGCTGATTTTTCTTTAGTTTTCTTTTAGTCTGTGCATTTCTTGTTTTTATTTTCTGAATGCAACTTATAACGTTTATTTGTAGAGGAAAGCTTTATAAACGAGCTGAGAAATGTTAGATCATTTTCTCTATAAGAGAGTGATATAGGAGCTAATGTAATAAGATTTGAATCGCTGTTCTCAACAACGATGTTACATGAACATCCAAGAGTAGATCAGGAGGTTTTGTCAAAAGGTCTTGGAATGTCTATGTTCGTAATATTTTAAATATTAGGATCATTTTCTGGTACTTCATCGCTTTTAAAAGGAGCTTGTATGTTAGAAATCAAGTTGTTATCATTGACTTGAACCGCAAAATATACTTCACTAAATTTTTTTTTATTACAGGGAAAAGACAATTTTTTTTAAGTTTTTACCGTAATTTCAGTAGTGTTAGTCTCCTTGTTTGTCTACTCAATCAGAATGTAAATTTGACGATTTGGTATTGTTTTAAAGTAATTTATAAACATATTAAGTTGTTTTCGAGGGGATGCATGAATCCTATATTTATCGATTGCATTTAATGTGTTTAATTGGGAGATAGAAAAATAAAGACAACGTGATTATGTACAACAATGTACTAATTTTTTTTAAGTATATTGACCATCAAGGACAAGAATTGTAGAATCATGGGTTTCATGTGATTAACGAAATATAATAACAGTTTCGTGGGCAGATCAGCCTTTATCCAACCTGAAGGGCGATAACTATGTACAGAACTTGGTAGAGTTTCGTCCATTAGTTTAGGTTAACCATTCTCCGTGTAAGTGACGGGGTGTAACGCTCGCTGGAACTCATACAGATTCTTAAAGTAGTGAGTGTATCTTTTTCCAGAGCTACGAATGAGCAGACCTATTTTCAGTCACTACTACTTAATATCTTTGAGCCTCAGTGGCGCGCAGTACCTTACAAGTAATTACACATAACTTACCCTGAAAATTTAGTATATACACATATATACATATTTAGGAAAATTTAAACATATTTAATTTGTGATATACAAGCGTAATCCACACTAAATTAAATTCATACTAAATTAATGATCCATACTAAATTAAAATTGATTACCTCATTACATGCTGTCAGTTCATAATCCTAAGGTAAGCTGGAATTGACGAGATTATCCGGGCCACGGTAGAGATACGTAATCCCGGCTATATTCAGACGTTTGTTTATTACGCACACAAACGAAGACTCATTGTGTAATTATAAATCTGTCAGTCAGTGTTCGCGATCTTGTTAAAAACAACACGGTTTGCAATTTTGATACCTACATCTTTGCACTATCCAAGTTAAATAAAAATAACAATTTTAATTTTGAAACTTAAAAATATAACAAAATTAAGTGCTTTTGTCCGGATTATGGACGGATGGCAGGATTAATGTCTACGGCACTCGCGCCGTTTGTGATTTTTTTGCGTTCCGCGCACTTTTAATTCGACTTATATGGGAGATTCATGGATATCAATTAATTGCTGATGAAATATTGCTTCCTACTGTCTACAATGTAAAACACCTTATCTGACTAATATGTATGATATTTTATTTTTTGTAATGTTTCGTGCAAATATCGAGGATTATTCGGTCCGTCATTTGATTCATTCGTGTGCAAATCGTACTGTATCATAATTTGTGGATAAAATTTCTTAAAATGGAGAGAAATATACTTTGAAACTATTTGAAAAAGGGGGCACGCTTTTATTTAAATGTACTTGTATCGTGGTAGATTTTAGTAAGAAGATTTCATCAGTAATAGAAAAATGTTTTAACTGCCTTGGACGTACCTACTGGTTGTATTAACCGTAATAGGGTTCGTGTTACCTTTATTGGACTGACTATTTGGTTAACTCTACTTCAGTTTCAAAAATTAGTATTCCAACAGTATTATGTTTGAGTCGAAGATATGAAAACAAATTTGATCAAAAATAAACAAGCGGCTTCCGTATCATTTCCTCATCTGAGAATGAAGAAAATAGGAAGTAGAAATAGGCTTCTTTTTCTTGTATTCATTTTACTACTTTTGTTAAACGCAATACTTTCAACCAAAACAAACGACGCTTACAACTGGCAGTAAATAATTCGATATGTCAATTAAAGATGTGCCGAAAATTAGCTCATATCACATTTTGTAACGCAATGAACTTCTTACGCTCTGAACTCTGACTTTACTACTCATAAAACTTCATACCGAGCGCTAAATATGAAAATCGATTCTAAAGGAGTAAACTCAAAAAAATTGGTAAATAAACCATTTTTTACTGAAATTTGACCGGTGTTAATGAGCAATGTTGGTAATTTTGTAATGGCAATTATATGTTGGTAAATTTGTAAATGCAAATAAAATAAGGTGTGCTACCTTTACTTTAAATATAGATTGTGGTAATCTTTTAAATTATTTATTCTCTTAAGATAATAATTTAGGACTAACCTCATTTAACTCTTGCAGTCTGTTAACCGATGTTTAAGGTTTGACGAGGGAATTTCTCTTTTAATGCCATTGTAACTCAACTTGAATTTGAAAGTAGCACGTCCGTTTTATAAGGGGTCGTAGGTCCAGGAAAAAAAATAATTGTGCACAAATTAAACTTATGACGCCATAAAAAGAAAGATAAGATCATGATTATAAAGATCTAGCGCCATCTAGTATAATATTTTGATGTTTAAGTGTTATTTTATAACATTTAAATGATATAAACATGCATATGTTATTTTGAAGATTATGCTTATTGTAATAATGTATAACAAAAACATTTCATTAATAATTTTTGGAAATTTATATATGTTGACAAAAGTAGATTGTGATCGTACCGATTTAGCCATACCTACCGATAATACAGCTCCATCAATCTTCACTAAATGGTTGATGGAGCTATATTTGTAAATACAAATGGTTCGATAAATTCGAAAAGAGTATTTTGCACCAACAATGACTGAAAATAATATTTATGTTGCGCCACTCAGCTTAGAAACAGAAACATCTACTCATTAGAACGCTTTGAATTAGATGAATATAAAATACGACAGACAGATGTGACCAAATAGACACTAGAATTGAAAACGTCTGGCCTGAGAAAAGTTGGATGTAGCGGAAGAGACCTAAAATAAGAGAGTGAGTTCATTCAGTAGTGATTCTGACAAATGCAAAAGTATATCAATTATAGCGCAAACTACATCGAAAAATAATAAGATTAAAATTGACCTCCTATCTTTATCCTTTACTTAAATGGTTTTGTTCTGGGTTCCAACTCGTCAGTCTTCATTCTGCGGGGTACTGCCTTCTTAAACCGTGAGACTTGATCTACTGTTGTTGAATTTTAATTATAGGTCTCAAGCAGTGACTCTGTCATTGAACTCCGGGTTTCAATTCGTCAGGTATCGGCAGGACTGCCTATACCGCTTGACTTGATTATCTGCTTTTTTAAAATTAGTGTTGTGGGTCTCAACACAGACTACTGCCATTAAACTCCGAATTCCAACTCCTAGGTCCTTATGCTGCTCGGGTGTTGCCTGCTTAAACTAGAAAACTTAAGGATCTGTTGTTTTAAAATTAGTATTGTGGATCACAAGCAGAGGCTCTGTCATTGTACTCCAGGTTTCAACTCCTCGGTCCTCATTCTGCAGGGATACTGTCTGCTTAAATCATGACACTTGAGAATCTGCTGTTCTTAAATTAGTCTTGGGAGTCTTAAGCAGAAACTCTATCATTAATTTCACTCTGTCTTTATTATGCTGCCTAAATCAAAAGTTATGAACGGTTAATAATTTTTTCTATTCAGTAATTGTAACCCGGTGCGATAGCGTCTGTGTAATTATTAGAATGCGGATTTATCTTCTGTCCTGGTAACAAATATGTTCAATGTTATGTTTTCTTTGTTACATTTGTGATATTTTATTACATCAACATATTTTTAGGCAGCGATTGACGGCATGAACAAAGTTATTGTAATTCTGCCATGCTTGCATAGGTCTTGTGAGGTAATATGATGTTGTATTAACAAATGTAACATAGTACAATCTGTCCTTCTTTGAGAGTAGAGACTGCGAATAACGTTTAAAAATATATTTGTCTATTTGTTTGTATCAATAAATATACACAACGCCGATCGTAAGCATAAATCTATTTGAGAAAAATAGCTTTAATATCCAGGTAGCTTTACTTCTCCCGGGACGAGGAGTAAATTCATCGAGTTTGAACGTCTTTGACTTGGCAAAGTATCAAAATAAATAGGTAGGAAGCATGTGCGGGCACATACAATATAATTTGAACCTTTTATTCATAAATCCTCGTCACCGTGTGTATTGGGTTGATGATAATATATATATATATATATATATATATATATATATATATACATATCAATATGATACATTAAAGTATATACTGATAATGCATGCATACTGCCTGCATAAACAACGAGACTTAATTACCTGCTATTTTTAAATTAGCAGATACGCTATCTCAAGCACACACGCTATCATTGAACTTCGGGTTCCAACTCTTTAGTACTGATATTTTAGGGATACAGTCTGCTTATATCGTGAGAGTTGAGTACATGTTGTTTTTAAATTAGTATTTTTAGTTTCAAGCAAAGACTCTGTTATTCATCTCCGTATTCCAATTCCTCAACCAAATACTTCACTAGTATGAGTCGTTTCTTATTTGTTAGCCTATATTTCCAGCATTAGTAAAGTAATTTGGATGATTATCTCTCTATTTCAATAGCCCCAATGTAGTAACTTACGATATTGGTTGCGCGGTGAAGACTGCACGTTGTTGAACATAAGTTTAACAGAATTTCATTTATTAAGATTATTATTTGTATGAAATGTAAATGTTTATTTATAATGACTGTAAATTAGTAATAGGAATATATAAATAATAGATAAATATTACGAGGTACGGTCAAAACATTTATACAACATAAGTTACATTCAAATCGGTAGGTTCATTCTAAAATTGCAGTAGTTATAGAACGTTGAGGGTTTTGGCACAGCTCGGTTTTAAATTATGGGATCAAATACGACAACATCAAGTTTAAAATTCGTGGCACAAGGAAGTTTTGTAAACATTATTCGATCAAAAAAGTGTATGTCATTTCGTAAATTTAGGGTAAATTATTTAGATGTCGCTTTCTGTAAAGTAAAAATGGGAGAAAAAGTTAAGATAACCGATATTATTGTTCATACACGGAAAAGTACAAAGCACCATCAGTCTAAATAAATAATAGGAAATAGGTGGCAAACGTAAAATAGGCCTGTCTAAATAGGGTGATTCAAGGTAAGGTCGATATCGAAAATTTCATATTTTTGTAGTTTCAATTTCTCATATGTAGTAATATAATTCATAAGTTAAAATATATAATAACAAAAATTACCTTGGTAGTTTGACACAAATTTAATGAATACATCTCACAAATAGGTATCTACCATCTAAAACGAAAGAGAGGGGATACTTAATTGGAGGGACCAAGAGGAATGTAGTCAAACCGCTATGCACAGGGTCCCCTATACGCCACGACCCTCTTGTATAATGCACGCACCTCACCTCAACGTGGAACGATAACTCGACTCTTAGACGGTTCGGAGATCATATTCATTAATTAATGAGTTTAATGATGCTCAATAATATGTTTTTACGTTAAATTTACATTTTAACTTATTTTTATAATAAATTGAATGTTTACTTTATGGAATCTGTTATTCATTACTAAACTCATGCCGAAGAGTAAACGGCTGAAAAAAGTATGAAACTTGATAGAGTTATTAAATAAACGTCACAGTTTTGAATCTGCTGGTATGAATTTTCTCTTAAACTTATTTTATTTGATAAACTAACAAGTTTCTTTAAAAAGTTTCTACCAAAAAGTTTCTTTAAAATCTAAATTTCACAAAGAAATAAACCTATGTGAATCGTTTCTACCTATGGCTTCCTGCTATTTGATAGGCAGTGAAAATATACCGTCTGCGTAAAAATCTGGTAGCTCTGATACAAAAAAATTGACAAGATATCCTCGAAGATTTTCAATACTGTCAATATTTTTATTTCATAATTGCTTAGAGTTCTGAATAAGTGATAAAAAAATAGAGCAATATCGATGATTCGATGGACGTAATAGCAAAACCGAGCTCAATATTTGTAGTTTTTCTCGAGTATATTTTGCGATATATGGTCTAGCGTTATTGTAAACCAAATAAACTCGGTTCCTTTTACAATTTAGATCACATTCATCGTAATTACCTATGTAAGTATAACTTACGATGAATAATGCCCTTTAGTTCAGGTTTGGTATTGAAACTCCGGTTTGCCCAGTACTTAACAATTAAACAAACGAATTTGGGTTTGTGGTTAACGTATGTAACACACTTCTTATCACCAGTTATTAATTGCATTAGCCAATCGTCTAACATTAACCTATAAAATAGAAAAGATGTTTTTGTAGTGGATATTAAATTTTTTTTATCTAATGCGCTTATAACAACAAAAGAGGACGAGTGTTTCATTTGCTTCCCATTATTTAGGCTTTAGTAAATCTTTCGATAGCAAAATATTAAGACCAACAATGCATTTTTAAATTGGGGAGAAAATTATCTCTCGTTATATAAAATGTTTAATTCGGGATTCTTGAATGTACCTATATGTTACCTTGCTGTTATGTTTTTGTTATTTGACTGGTTTTATTAATCTAAATACTTAAATAATCGATTTAATTTCTCGCATAATTATTATTTCAGTAACAATTTTTCCTACAATTATTGTTTCGTTCAATGATGAAATATTCAATAAACAGGTCATACTCTTAAAAAATAATGACTCTATGTTGCAATCTCATACATAAGGAAAGAAATCAAATAAAGCAGTTATGTAAAAGAAATAAGTGTAGGGAAGACAAGTCAATTGTCTTTTGAGAATTACTGTTAGCGCATAATAACATGTCTAATATAAAGTCGTAGGTTTTACTGCAGACTAACTCGTAAATCACTAAGCTACCTCAACTACGGCATAAAGAACGCGACGTGACAAAATGAAATATTTGTCACGTCGCGTTAATTAATAACTGCTAAGTACATTTTATTCAGTTTTAATTGTTTTCTCTAATGACTACATTAGTCTCTGCATATTTAAAATTAACTCCCTATCAATGTAATTTAACGTAATCTCGTGCATATTTAAATTATTCATTTGTCTGCGTCGTAAACAACTGTTACGTAAGCCGGGGAAAACTTGACACGATTTTGTAATTTGAGTTTATTGTAAATTTGTAAATAAAAAAAACGAATGTGCTTTAGACCACACGACTGAAGTAAAACTTCAAATTCACAAAATATGAACATACGTAGAATATTTAATGTATTGAACAAAATAATAATTTATAAAATTGTTCATGAACGAAATGAAATTACGAAATAATCAAATAATCACCGTTCGCGTAACGCTAGCAAACTCGCATATATATATATATATATATATATATATATATATATATATTTCATGCACTGGCTATGAGAGGAAGAGAGAAAGAAAATGTGTGCTCGCACCTCTCTGTCTTGTCCCTACAGTAATATACGAAACGTAACTCTCTCTCTTTCTGTCTTCACTAGCCGTCGCCTCGCCCGATCACACTTTTCGTAACGCTCTCGTCACGCTTTCACCAGCTTACTCCCCAAGTCAATCGTGCGTAAAGAAGTTTTACTTCAAAAATAAATATAATAACAATTGCTTACTTTTAGCGAGTCAAGTTAATATACAGTAAATAGTATGCAGAAAAATCATCGGTTACTAAAGTGAAGTGTCCAAATATTTACCATTTCTTTTCTCCCGTTTACAATAATTGAAAACAAGATTTTCACCTTTGTACTGCGAAATAAATTAGAAATTAAGACATAATTTACCCAATATATCTAATAATGTTTAAGTTTCATTTTTATTTATTTTCAATAACACACATATACTTTTTAGTAGCTTTGAACATTTTTACTTGGACATTTTAAATTTGTTAAATTTTAGCCGTTCGGAAGTCAATTTTACTGAGCAATAGATATTCATACAATTAGCGAAGAATATTCATTTGCGATTTCAATTGAATTGTCCTTTGATATTAAGCATTTCGAAAAATATGTGGAAATACGCAACTTCGGAACGTGCAAACGAGATAAAATCTCTTTTAATATCAGTTTAAGATATTAAAAGAAGAACCGCAAACCGTTAGAAAAACTTAGAAAAGATCGTATTCTTTTAAAATTTTCACAAAAAATACGCTACATTGGAGAGAAAAAAATATTCAGATAATTTTTATTAAATGCTTTATAAACCTACACTATTTTAAAAATATAATATTTGTCACCGTCTTTTCAAATTTTACCATTGTGGAAAAACACCGTAAAAAAAGAGAAAAAGCATTGCTATTATAAAAAGAAAGCTTAATAGTTTTTTATTTAGAATGAGAGTGCAAAAACATGTTTCTATAAATACGAGTTTCAGAGGAAGTGGTAAAGCGACTTTCCTTAGGTTTTCAAAGTAGAAATTATACGAGTAGTATCGAAAGCCGAAACTATACCAGTAGTGTTCTAAGAAAATGCACGCTTTTATTTTCGGAAGAGCAATTATTCATAGACGTCTGATTCTAAAAATTATAGACCGACACAATTAATCAAAAACAATAACAAAAGGACTGGAGATAACCATATGCCCTAAAAAGGTGTACGTGCCAATCTGTAAGGAGTTCCTCGTCGAAAGATTCACAACAAAGTGAACAAAGTCACATTTCGAACATTCAACCATGCAGCGCCTGCTCATACGTTCGCGGCAGAGTGCTCACTGGCTCAGTCACTCGCACTCGAGCAGTTGTCGAAGCCAAACGCGTTTCGACTTTCGTTCGTGAAGCGCTCGGTCATCGTGACTTTAAATGACGAAGCTTCGATAAGAAAATCCATATCGCAATTTCGATTAACAATGTTTAATTGTAGTCGCTTCCAATTGTTGTGTTGATTAATAATAATCAATTTGTTTAATACTATCAATAGTGTTTTACTTTCTCCTAGTGCAATACAATACGAAATAGATTCATCTACTTCATCTTGTTTAGTTTGAAGAATCAAATCAAACATATTTATACGCATGTAAATATTTGTATTTGTTGTGCAGTGATTTTTTTTAAGAGTTTCGTCGCAAATTACGGAATTTGGATTTGCGTCTTGAAACCATAAATAAGGTGAGTTATATTTGAATTGTATT
The DNA here is from genome assembly GCA_039881145.1 of Druceiella hillmani. Taxonomy (NCBI): domain Eukaryota; kingdom Metazoa; phylum Arthropoda; class Insecta; order Lepidoptera; family Hepialidae; genus Druceiella; species Druceiella hillmani. Next base: position 18,063,250 of record JAYKKI010000021.1, on the reverse strand, counting down.
TTATCCACAATTAAATGAAATTACGTGATGTAGTATTATTTTTACTTTATTTTTTAATACTATAACACGTAGTTTCATTTAATTGTGAATATTGAATGTCTACAAATTTAACGCCAATTATATTCAGTGTATTTTCTGTTAACGTTTACTGTTTCCTTGTATGTTCATTGAAGAGGACGACCAAGGATGTGCTTAAGGAAATTTATTGTGTCATAAACTCGGTGTGTTTATGTTGGTTTTATAACATTTTTTGATGGGGTATTGGTATTTATTTAATGTTCTTAGTATTAGTGTTCATTAAAATGAAGGTGGATGTCTTACGTTCCCTTCGGCTTATGATATTTTGTTGAATAACTTGAATGAATGTAAATAAAATACTTTTGATTAATGGATATAATGCATTTTACAAAGCACTTCGTACTTCGAGTTCCAAAACAATTCCCAGGTTATTAATGAAAAAAGGTTTTCCATTGGACTAAACTCAAATGCTAAATAAATGTCAGTGTTTGTAATTGATAAAGTTAATGTTATCTGTATGTATCTAAAGTAATTACGGAAGGCTTTTTCATATAGTACATCACCGCTTCTCTAAATTTGAAATCATTATCAATTTTCAATGTTTATTAATTCCACTCTACATATTGCAAAAGACATGATAAGTCGATAAGTTCATATAAAATTATGAAATTGAGACTTTATATGATACTTTAATAAATGATTACAAAAAAAATCAGTCTTCGCCAGCTTGTGTCTTATAAAAAAATTGATAAAAAATCAATAGGGTATCCTACCTATAGGGCTATGGAACACTGAAAAAGAAAGAAAACAATATTATATTCTTACATTATGGGCAGATTTTCATCTACCGAAAAATAACCCCAAGCTTTTCAGTTCTTTGGAGAGTACATGAAGTAACTTGATTCAAATGTCTAAAATTATTTTTATAAAAATGGGGATATTGAATATATTTGGCGTTAATTTTGTAGAAATTCATTATTCACAATTAAATGAAACTACGTGATGTAGTATTATTTCTACTAACTTTAATTTCTTTACCACGACCTAGGTTTCGTTGTATTACAACATCTTCAGGTGGGATATTAGCAAAGATGCTATCTTTGCTAATATCCCGAGATGTTGTAATACAACGAAACCTAGGTCGTGGTAAAGAAATTAAAGTTAGTAGAAATAATACTACATCACGTAGTTTCATTTAATTGTGAAAAATGGGGATATTAAATTAGGAGATTAAGTGAAACAATTTAATTTTTTTACTTTTCTTCTAAAATTGCTGTCAAGTATGGTTGTAGCCAAAATAAAGATGGAAACTAAAAATGTAGTCGGAGATGCTGAAAGATACAAAATAACCGTAATATAATTACTATGCTCATTCTAATAATGAGATGAATTTCATTTCTCGATAAAACTGAACACTTATCGAAACTAAAAGCTTCTTCCGGTGTCAATTTGATCTCTGCAAAGAAGAATTCGTGTCGCATTCACACCGTCCTTCTTCCTTTCCTTTGCTCGTCTCTTCCTTTTCACACTCGCGCTCAGTTTCTGAACGAAAATCAGTTCCAACGATCTGCTTTTGTCTGCGAGTGTCTCTGCTGCTTTATGTTTATTCATCATGTATTCATAGTAAATTGAGCGTGTAATTCTTCACCATGAAGACGGTTTTGTGTTACCACTTTTAAGTGGCATTGTTAAGCCCAGTTGGTTGCAAATGTGAAAGAAGTCAACGTCTAACGTCTATGGTGATTCATGAACTATTGCCCGTGAAAGTGTGCCCTCGCGATATAACGGAATAAAACATTTTAAAACATTGCGATGCGGCGTTTAGATACTAAACGGAAAAGGTGTTAGTTACTTTATCAATTAGTCCGAAATTACAATCAGTTATTTAAACTATTTAGAAATGAGACGTAACCCCTTACTATTTGTTACGTAAAATGACTACAAGTTACTCAGTGAAACGGCTGTCTATGTTCTGGTTACGACAAACGATCAATAATGGGGAGATTCTTAGGGGAAAGGTTCTCGGATTACGATAGTATACCCGAAAACACAAAGTGGCATGGTCTGTCGCTATATAGCCAGATGACTTGGTGAAAGTCGTGAGAAATGCAAACAACACAGATCGATCTTTGTGGGGTCTATGGGAGATGTCTATGTTTAGCAGCGGGTATCTTCAGGCTGATGATAATATTACGGTAAATTCAAGGTTGTTAACATACAAATAAATATATGAGTAGTAATTTTTTGTATATTTAAAAATGGAAACGATAGCTTTAAGATATTTAAATCTTAAATAGTGACATTAAAAATCAATACGATCATTCAATATCATCATCTCTAAGACAATTTGTTTTTAACAAATTCAATGACTTTCCTGTCGTAATATATATTCTAACTCAAAAATTCATTGGCCATTAGTTGGATGATTTCTTTCAACCTACGTTATCTCCATCAATTTGTCAGTCATAAAGTGACTATCCCCATTTTAGCCAATTATTTAATTGTGACGACTTGAGCCTCGGCCTTTTTGTCTTAACAATACTCGTAATAATTTTGAAGAATATTATAAATTACTATTTTTTTTATTCGTAATCATAATTTCAATATAGAAGCTGGGCGGAGTGAAAAACTTTCCAGAAATCTTGAAAATGGACCCAAATATGACCTATAATGTAAAGATTTAAACTTAAGTTTAGACAAGAACTTCAATACGGGATTGAGATGTAATCTTTAGTAACGCTGTAATAAAATTTAGAGGTAATTTTTGAAATTTTTTCACTACCGTTTGTTAATTAACCTATATTTCATTATACTAAAACCACCATAGGAGTAGTTAACTAAATTAACTGGTTAAATTTGAATTAAAGCGTTTAGCCTTTAATAAAATAATTTCTAGCCAATTCCATAATTCCGTTTAACTTTTTACGTATTTTTATTGATAGATTTATTTATTAAAAGTTACTGAAAATTAGGAAACAAAAGCAATAAAAAAATCAAGTGTTTAGATGGCGGACTTACATCGGATGCACTCTGTTACAGCCTGATACAAACAAATGAGGAATTATATGCTAGACTGTAATTATTGATAAGGGAAATAATAGTAGTAGAATAGATATAAACAATAAAAAAAATGAAAAGTATTTATACATGGATGATAATGGGATACGTTGTTGTCCATAGTATTTTGATCCGAGAATAAGTGCAACGTGAGCGCACTTTGTACCCATATGTTCATATTAATCTATCCCGTAAATGATTTTCGCGCATAGGATAAATGATGTTCCATAGAATAAAGTTCTGTGCTGAATGATTAAGAAGGTCTACTCATTTTTAGAACGTAGTTCAAGGTCACGATGAGAGGATTATTGAGGATGTTATATAAAAGATGATAAAAGATTACAGAGAATGATGTAACATTCTCATACAAAATGATGAAATATGTAAATTTCATCGGTCACAAATTTGTGTCAGAGCATCTTAGTTGCGACCAATGCTTAGAAATATGGTTAGGTTTTTTGAAGCAGAAGAAGAATTGAATAGACGAGCTTTGAAGGCATTTAACTTATTGAGTGGTTGTTCAGTTAAATTTAGAAAACATATATATATATATATATATATATATATATATATATACATATATATATATATATATACATATATATATATATATATATATATATATATATATATATATACATATATATATATATATATATATACATATATATATATATATATATATATATATATGTGTGTGTGTGTGTATATATAACATCCATGGTTTAGGATAGTCCGAAGTAAAGTTGAATAAATATGTACTTGGAATTGAAGTGTGATTTTATCAGGACCTTCATGATTATTTTAGTTAATGTTTTAAATATTTGAAAACTTCATTTTAATACTTTATAAAAACATTACACAATAACTTTTGCTTATTACACAATAACTTTTACTTATTAAACATGTTAAACAACTCTTAATCTAAATTAAATTACAATTTGTATAAAAATATTTGTTATTCTAGAAGTTCTTATGAAGTGCCAGCTTTTTGTCCACCGTGTTGTTTGCGTGCTCTCTAGCCAGTTATTAGTTCTAGTGAGACATGTCAATGTTTAATCACGCAATAATCATTAGTAGGTCAAGAATTTTTTATTTGCTTTCCAAGTTTATAATATTATATTGAGATATCTCATTTTCTTTTCTAGACTTGGATAAATATATTATAACTGATAATTCTACTTAATTTTCTTTGTTGTTTTAAACGATGCTAGTACAAGCAAAGTAATAAATATACGGCCCATATCTCATTTTTAACCGAATTTAAAAAAGGAGGAGGTTTTCAATTCGACTGTATTTTTTTGTTTTGTGATAAATACCGGAGATGTGAAAATGTTACCTGCAACAAATCACTTTGCACCGAATCAGAAAATCTCTAGCAGTAACAGTATTTTGCAAATCGATTTAGTTGTACGCTTATTTAAAATAAGACAAAAGACGGAGGACAAAATCAAATTATGCTCTCATTTGTATCATTCGTTTTGAGCGTTTTTTTCAAGTCCTTTTGGCTATTGATCACCTAGTATTTCATTTTATATGCAATCGGATCTCTTATTATACGTGAAAAAATTAAATGAAAAATGGAACAGACATACCACTGCTTTTGAAGTGGGCGTTGGAAAAATTGGATTTCAGAATATTGTCGCTGAATCATTCAGTTCAGTCGAAGACTAAACAGGTATTTTTTTAATCGTCGAAACACACACACACACGCACACGCATACGCACACGCACACGCACACGCACACGCACACGCACACGCACACACACACACATATATATATATACGTATTTTACCAAAAATTATCGTCTGTCCTATTTCCCATTTTGTACGTTTAATCTGCAAGTATATGGACACATATTATTGAGCTAACATTCTTGCGATATTCAAGTACCTATTTAAGACAAGTGGATTAAAAAAACCTGTTTTAGCTTCATAAGACAGTTTCTAGTTATTGTCTAATCAAGACATATACTTTTACCATTCCACAATTTGACGGAAACTGTCCGTACAATAAGTCCATAAGTATTGGGATGCTACTAAAATTGAAGCAGACTATAATATTTTTTGCTTAGCTTTTAAAATATGCCATTACACATGTCGATAACATGCATTGTAAACATAATTTGTTGCACAATGATATCGATACGTAATAATTATTTTGTTTACACGTATCAGATTGTTTTGACGCACGTCATTGACAATTGGCAAACAAGACAATATCTTGCGTCACCTTTCTCCTTATAATTTGGATGTAAACATAAGTATACAATTATGTGTATGTCGATATTTTTTCTCAATTAAATCATTCCAGCTCTTTAAGAATGAACAAAATAAAAAGTGAAGAAATATTTTTTACCTTCGTCCACTACTGATATGTGAATATCAAGTTAAACTAATTTTTTTTAAAAATATATGAAGTCATAAATTTGTTTATCAATCTGGATAAAAACACTAAACTTGGAAACAGCCAAACGGATTCTAATAAAATATTACACAAATGGAATCGGTGGTTCACTAAAATTTAGCGAACTGCCTTATATTATGATGGTATATTTGGAGAGTGCTGATCATATACTGTGAATTAAGTTATTTTGATGTGAGGTGCCGACCATGAAGAAAGGTATGTGAAAGAGTGTGTTTACAGAATTTTATGCATCGCTCGAGATTACAGAAAGTACAAGGACATCTAAGTTAACGGGTATATTAAATACCCGTTATTAAATACCCCATACGTTCCGATGGTCCCACGTCTAATGTTGCAAATGTTATTTGGTGACGTTTTTTTACTGCCTCCTAATAAATGGAAATACTTTGTTTAGCTGCAAAGTGTAACGTTGTGAATTTCTATAATTTATTTTTTTTTATATATCTTTTATTTTGTGGAGCACAAATTATATATATATATATATATATATATATATATATATATATATATATATATATGTGTGTGTGTGTGTGTGTGTGTGTGTGTGTGTGTGTGTGTTGGACGACAATGAATCCTTTAATTTCATTATATGCATCCGTATGTCACAGCATCACAATTTCTACGGTTTTTGACACGTTTACGAACAATTTTCCAAATAAATGCTTCAGGCTGAGGTCTCAATTATTATGTACCGAAATATTTAAAAAATTATATTTTGCTATCACAATAGATCAATTTTTGACGCGTTCCATCGAGCGAGATCAATCGATCTACCATTTTTAAGAGAGTGTGAGAAATATTAAGCTTCAAAGTGATGATTAAAATGCCCATCCACTTTGGTTTTTCAAACTACAAACGTGTCGGTTAAATTAACAATTTCGCTTTTTATGGATGAAACTCTATTTTATGTGTGTACCGACATGCATTGACCAGTTTTCATCGACGCGCCTATCTATACTTGCAAATTCATAGCTCAATACGTAAAGGAAACCAACAAAAATAGACCATCATTACAAAACAGAAATATAACTTCAAAAAGAGCTGGTATTTAAAAAAATATAAACCAAACAATTCCGTCCTTGATAAAATATTATTTGTCTATAATAATAATAAAACAAAAAACGCTGTTCTTCATAAATATGTATATGTCACATTTTTAATATATCAAGAATTTTTACAAAGAAATGAAAATGACATTAAAAATCTAACGAACTGCATAACTCTTTAGAAATGATTACAAAAACTAATCGATGTCCATTAATTGTGTGAACAGCGCTTAAAGGAATTAAAAATAAACTGTTAACTAACGTTGACATTCGCTCTATGATCTTATCAAATTTAACATATTTTACGCTCTACACGTATATTTGTGACTTTTCTGGTGACCCTATCGGACTCGCAGTTTCATGTAATTTATGTGACATCTGTGCATAGAGGATATACCGGAACACAATTTGCACTTGGTTTTATCTTCCTAGTTCAAAGTGTTCCGCAGAAAGAGCGTTTACAAACTATTATGAAGCATACAAGATTTCCAATTTGTCTCATCGACAATTTAAATAAAATTTGTTTTGTTTTATTCCTTTCGATTATAATAAAGCTAAAACTGGTGGCAATTTAGCTGCCAGTTGTACACTTTAAGGTAACTCTTTCTGTATGAAATGAAATTAATTTATTCTATGAATTCTAAAGAATGTTTGAAATACACGAAAGTTCAGTAATAATTTTAACTTAACCATGCCGATGGAAATTCAAAAATCGTATATGAATAACAATTCAAAGTTATTGCTGACAGTGGGTGCGTACATACCCTTTTTATAGTAATCAGCAGAGTTTTCTTTTATTTTTGACATTATGTTATTATTACAATTGATATTAAAACAAAAATGGACGACGGTCCTACCAATTGTTCGACGTTCGCAACTTTCCCCTAGGCGGTAATATTATAGCCAACTTAGTACTCGATCTATGAACTTAAAAAAATTCAGAAATTTCTTATCGCTTTTACTCGTTGCTAACTTGTTAGTTTCGTATATCGTTTGACTAATGTTAAAATTATAGAAAATTCTACCTAATGGTATCATCACACACCGATTCACACACCGTTACCCCGATATTATTCAGGCATTCTATAAAATAGGTAGAAAATACAGAAGTGGTAAAATTTTATGCAGTATAAAAAGAAGGTTTCGTTGCTATTTCACCTAAAACTTATTAATTATTTCAACAAAAACTAGCTTGTAGCTCTATCTCCTTCATATTGCCACGTAACAAAAGCTATAATTAGTTTTCAAACATACTCATTGTCCGTATATGTTATATTCAACTCGGGGAAGAATTTATTTCTTACATAACGTTAATTGATGATAAATTATATTGGAATGAAGATCAAAATTTAAAAAATAAGCCTTATTTTTTAAGAAACTTGTTGAGAATAAACTTAAGATCGTTAGTGTTGTAATTATGCCTGAAAATAGTTTTCAAACAAAACAAATTGTATTTTTTTCCAGACACAGTATTTTAATATTTTTTATTTAAAAACAAATAAATTATAATTTGTCCCATAAAGTTGTTAAAGCAATGTGCACCCTGCACAATTCAAATCACTTTGAGGCTTAATATTTCATAAAAAAGATTACAAAACAAAATATCTTCTGAACCTCAATTTTATTAAAAACATCTATCGAATTACACAGCCTTATGATTATGGAGAGACGTTAAGATATTCACTTGAAGAATCGATTTGCAGGACTGTATGCTCAGTGGTTTAAAAATATAATAACTGTGCGGCCATCACAGATATACGAAATAGCACGATGAAGCTATACGGGTTCGTTATAAGGGTTCGTTAGTTTGGTAAGGGAGCTTGAATAAAAAGGAATGACATTTTTAATAGAATTAATTAAATGACTTCAAGAAATTTTCCTGTTTTTTTTTGCACTACAAAATTGAACGATACTTTAATGTTTGAGGAAAAAATTTTAGGACATAATAAATACAATATTTATTGTAGATTCAAAAATTTGGGTCCAGACATTTGACATTTACTGTGTGGAAAAAACTGATTTATGCGAATGCTTATTCGCTTCGATGGCTAGACTTTAAAACCGATTAGTTCGCTTTCAACGACTTTCTGAAACAATTAAAGAAGTCATAAAAATTATTTCATTTGAACTATAATCTTCCACTAATTAATCAATACTAGTCTACTTGTTCGAAAGATATCACTTTAGAAGTTTGAGGCACGTACTTTAAATAAGTACCTAATTTAAAACAGAGCAATTTAAATTCATGTGTCCATCAAAAGGTCTGCGCTAAAGAAACTGTTAACAAGCCAGTACAAATAGATGATTAAACTGTAGTAGTGACTGAGAGCGCACGACTCGTTATTGAAACTAAATCGATTAGTTTATAATAAACTTATTAGCTTTTTGGACTTCTATCGCTTTCTGCTGCCGTTACGTACCATTCGCCCATTATCACTATTCTTTCTTTTTTTAAACAATATTTGTTTTTAAGGGAATCTTCCAACTCCCAAGGAAATTCTTGCATGAATTAAAGTTCAGTAAATTTGTGAATTTATGAAACAACAGCTGCTAGTTTATGATCATTTTACACAATTTAATTTTTAATTATGTAATCTCTAGGGCACAACACTTAGACCTAGAATCTGATATACTGACTCCATTGTTGTTGACTAATTATAATTGCTGACTAACACATAACATTCAGCTGCATTCAATAAACAGTGTTTAAATACAAGTAGCACTTCACATCAGTGGTTGTGTAGTGTTATTAGGAGCTACAACTTTAATAAATCGATAAATGGATTTGTAAATAAGTAAAACAAAATCATCAAAATATTCAGTTATTTTTAAGTAAGTAATTATTAACAGTGAAAAAAAATTTAAACTATATAGTATAATATATATTTTGTAATACTATGTGTAACCAGAAACCTGATACGATGTTCCCGGTGTTACGCCTATACGCATAGTAAGTACGTTGCACATTTAATATTGCACAATGAATGTTCGCAATTAGGAAAACTGTTGACAATATAACCACAACCTCCCCAATCCCACGATCTTGCTTCATATCTATTGTTGTTATTATTTTTCTGTATACGACACTGGACATAAATAAAATCAGTTAATGTTGATACCTGAGAACGAACGTAAGAATCAGAATTGCGAGAATCAAAGTTATGCAAATTTTGATAAGCTTTAATAGTTAATTTTAAATTCCAATTACTCATTCTTTTCTTGTCTTTAGATTTATTACACGGTTAGAAGCTTATAAAATAAAATATGAATACTAATAATGAAATTTTATTGGTCAGTAATCGAAAACAAAAACTTTAATAAATAAGAGAGTTGAAATCGGGAATTACTCTTAACATTGTAAAGAAGAAAAAATCACTTGCATAAAATAAATAAATCCCTTTGATTAGTTTGATAAAGGAATATTAATAATGTAATTTTACCCATGATTCACTAACAGAAAAGAAAACTTTAGTAAAAGAGTTGAAATCCCGAATTACTCTTCAAATTGTAAAGAAAAAAATAATCAGTTGTATAAAATAAATAAATCCCTTTATAATTAAATATTTTCGAATTATGTAATTAGGAAAATAGAAGACGAAATCTGTAGGCTTACTGAAACATCTAGCGTACTGAACCCATTAATCTAACGGAATTTATGTAATATACTTATTCGTACGTTGAAAAAATTATTTGAATTATTTTTCTGACATAAGTCAGGTATCAAACCTTTAAGGGAAATTTAAACATAAATTTTAATTAAATTTATGTTTAAATAAAAACATTTTCACATAAAAGGAAATTTAAATTATTATCCCTACCAGATGTATTTGTAAATATTTTGAAATACATTTACGTATGAAAAAATTCGTAATTTATTTCAATTTCTATGCAAGTGAAATAGTTTTTAGGTAATTTTATAAACTAATATTTTTACGGTAATTCTTTAAAACATTGATTTCATTTAAATTGTTATTTACGCTCTTTCCCCGGTCTCATTAGAGTAGTACAAATTCATTGAATAAATTAGCTGTAGTGAAATTTTCATGAAATTCAGTCAAATAGTTTTACAGTTTGCTGTGTATATTAGAGTAACACATCAGTATACATGAACTTGTAACGACCAATTTATTGAATTGACTAATAAATTTTTACCCAGGAGTTCATGAATTTTCGAAAAAGGTTATCAAAGTTCCAAAATATTTTATTATAAACTAAACCTTTATGTGCATTAAATCAATGAAAATTGTTGATGCGTGATGGACGGTGTAAATGCTGTTCAGAAAGTTCAAGAACGAGGACTGTGATCTTGGAGAATCCCTTTCCAGATCCCGTATCGAATGAGACATATAAGGATAACGGTAGTTAATTGAAGAAGTTCTTTGACCGATTACTCGCCAATTGGCCGAAAAACTCAATAGCAGTCAGGGCGCAATAACTGCTTCCTACACGGACGGACGGTGTAAATGCTGTTCAGAAAGTTCAAGAACGAGGACTGTGATATTGGAGAATCCGTTTCCAGAGCCCGTATCGAATGAGACATATAAGGATAACGATAGTTAATTGAAGAAGTTCTTTGACCGATTACTCGCCTACTGGCCGAAAAACCCAATAGCAGTCAGGGCGCAATAGCGACGCACTCGTATGAAATAGGAAAAATTCCAAAATGCGATACTTGGGTATTCCCAAGGACACGTCTGATTTAACAATGTATTAGCTAACCCGATAATAATGGTATAAATATAAATACATCGATAGAAATATGTTAGGACAATATCGCATGCTTAAAAATAAAGTATCATAACTCAAGATGAGATTTTCAATAATTACAATAAATACAATTATGTAAACCTTACACACTAGAACTTTAAGCTATAAGTAATGAATGGTAATTTTAATAAACATAGTAAACCTTTTTATTTATATGCTTTTTCCGTCCGTTTTATGTGCATAATTGTATTTACGCACTTATTTATGCCCCTATTTCTTTTTTAACAAACTAGAAGCTGGGATTTATTTTATTTATAAATTAGTCCAGTCATTTAAGGATTTTGTTGCCGACTATATTTTGGCATACTGTATCTTATACATTTTTATTTAGTTATTATGAATTATTCAAGTGTCAAAACTAACGATATCACTGAGCTAAAAATTATTGGAGGTCAAAAGTTATAAAAACCATTTTTTCGGGGATATATCGTTTTGCATCGATCGGATGGTGTAAATAGTTATTATGAAAGTTATAAACCAGGCAATTAGGTAAAAAACATGTTATGAGCGCTTCTTTCTTACGAGTGACCATTTCGTATATAATTCAATACAAACTTTCGGAGCATCGACTCCCACATAAGTTACTTTAAATTACAATGAACTCTCTAACATATAAAATACACTTTACAATCGTTTTACGTTACGGTAATCAAACTTGACATCCTATAAGTTACTGGATATTGCCGACAATTCGAGAGAAAATAACATGTCTAATAGACGTGTAGATCCGAATGTTCTATGCGGAAATAAGATTAGTATGACTAATGAATAATCGAATGACTTAGGGTAATGTACTTTTTTTATTGGTTCTATTTCCTTTTTAGCTCTTTAGAATTACTTGCTCCATACATTACCACAGAACCAATACCTTCTCAAATTATTGACGCTACAGCCTCTAAAGCTTTTAATATTTTATCTTCTGATTTGTTATTTCCATACCATAATCTATTTACAATCTGGTCTATTTGTATTAGTGTTTCAAAACCAATGATTTCATACTTCTTTCTTTTATGCAATCGAAATATTTCCTGCATATCAACTATTTTTTTCATAATTGGTCTGTCGCACGGGATCATACATTTTTTAACATTTCTTAACTCCAATAAAGTAAATGGAACAGTCCTCATGAATTCAATGGAATAAAATACGTCAGGTATAGCTGAAGTTATTTCGTTACTATATGATCGATCCAGTTTACTTGATAGTATAAGCTTGGCAAAACAATCGACTTTATATTAGGCACCCACCGAGGCTAAAACATAAAGTAAGAAGATGTTTTCTCACATCTCTGGCGCAACTGTCACCACGACTTTTAATTAGCTGCTCTCATAATGACGTCCTTAAATGAAACATTACAGTTAGGTTACACTTTTTGACGATATTCAACTGGCTTTTATGCTTCCATTTTATATTTATTCCTTACAAATAAAACAATGCCTTCAAAATTAAATGGACGTCCATAATTACGCAATTTACGAGGGGAATTGCATTTGGAAATATCGCCACATTCTTCATCTTTCTATCTTTTATAAACAACAACACTGCTCTCTCTGGTCTACACTTTATGATATCTATTGTGAACTTTAGTTGAATTAATACTTCGCAAATATTCAAATTTTCCTTCATCTATATTTTTATTAGCTCCTCTCAAACTGGATAAAGAGTGCTGAACTTATTACAATATTACCATCTGTAGCAGTTTATATCGTAAATGAAATATATCTACAATCGCTATTATTTTACTAGAAGACGAATTCACGCTATACAATGAGATACGATAAATATCTACACGTGACTAGAAATATCCTTATACTAACTCAGTACATTTTTTCCAGGTGTAAAAGCCCGTGCGTCAACAATGGATTAGCTTAGCTGCTCCTTTTTGTATTAAGGTTGGGCCAGCTTCGAGACCTTATTTATAATTACCACAATCTTTACTCCTGTTTAAAATTTAGATATTCAGAATTAAAAAAAAATAGGTTTACCATAAGATATATTTTACATTTAACAAAGTTCACGGTCATCAAAAGTACCACGCGAGGGGGGTGGTAAGGGGGAATACAAATGACCGTTTTTGTTAAGACTTGACTACATACTATACGCAGATACGTTTTGTGTATGAAGATAGAGAATTATCTGATCTGCGATTTTATTGTAGCTCAGGAAAAGCTATTTTCACCATCCGAAAGCAAGATATTAGCGGAAAACCAATTTTAATTAGCTTGAACTTCCTATAACTTTTGGAGCTTAAGGATTATCGATTGGAATTTTTCACATTCTATTTAACAGGTGCAAATATAGTGTGTAAAAATACAGTTCGCTGAAACGAACTACAGATTAATCGATTTCTGGCTTAAATGACTGGGCTAATTCTATAATATTTATGATAAGAAATCTACGAAGTCAATAACGTAGTGTACAACGTAACTTTTTACAAACTTTCCAATAAAACATGCTCGAAAGTGCAATGCCAAATTGCCTTTAGTGCTATATGTTAGTCAATTCATTATCAAACGGTTTTTTGTTGAGCTCTTTATCATGATACCCAAGATTTTAAACTATAAATATTTACTTGTCATTATAAATGTACTTTGAGATATTTATTTACAAGCATGTATACAGAAAAACGTATTTTATTATGCAGTTTTCTAATATGGTAACGTAATATTACGTTTTTGGATTCTAAGCAAAACATATGCAGTTATTATGGCGAAAGAAGAAAAAACGGTTTCCGCTAACGTTAGAAAGATATTATCGATATATTCCCGGCAGACTCATATAATAAAAAAAATAATCTACAATAAATTATCATAATAATAATAACCCTTTTTACGACATTAAATATTCAGCCCCACCAACTACAATGGCATATTATATTTATTTTTAAACTATTGTGCGGGCAAATGTCCTGTCAGGAATACCCTTGTTATGTGCTGGTGCGATATTTGACTTAAAAAAACTAAACCTTATTTTAATTATTTATTACGTAACGTATTTTTTACAAGTAGCTTAATATGGAACTCAACTAGACCTGAGACTTAAGTAATATGAAGTGACTTTGCATTATAATTTATTCGGTATTTATACTATTTGTGAGAACAAAGAAGTATTTGTGGTAATTATCATATTTATACGATAAAATCGAATTTCTGCGAATTTATGTAATTAAAGATGATAAAAATATCATGGAAACAATGCGGGTCTTTGTTCGAAATATTATACAATCTTAATATGGTAATTAATGACTTATCTGACATAATTCAATGTGAGCTGATAAGAATGGATGATGATGTAATTTTACTAGGATCTAGCGTAATATGGGAACATAACATTCCCCCAACCTAAATTGAAAATTATGCTCTAAATATTTATGCGCCATCCTCAGCGGGTTGATTTTGGAAACTGACTATAGCTTCAGGTGCACGAGGTCGTTTTCTTCTTAATGAAGGGCATCGAGGATTTAGATAAGGATTGCAACAGTACTGGTTAATTCGGCTCCGACAATAACAATAGTAAATTACGATGGCTATTACTAGACATGTAATTATATGGTAAATGATTCGTTGTTGTTTCTCTTCGGTTTTCTTGAGAATCTGCTTTACTTCAGATTCATAATTTTTTTAATGTTGTGCATTGACTTGCAGATTACTAAGATCAATATGTTTAGCAACAATAGGTTGAAAATCGAGTTCCTTGTAATTAGGTTGGAAGTCTGTGTTGTTAACTTCTTGAATCATATAAATTTTTGATTCAGGAAATGATATCTCTCTTGTAAATGTCCTTTCTGATCTTAAGGTAATCGTCGTGAGTGTAGCAGTGCAGTGATCATTTAAAGTAAGGATTCCATGACCAGAAAATTTGTTGAAGTATCATCGCAGTTTTCCAAGATATTAATTGGTTCCGTGAACAATAGCAGCCAGGTATTTTTTTCAATATTTGTGTAACAGTAAATTTAGCTTTGGTAGTCATTATTTTGCATAATTCTTTATAACTTTGTAAATCATGTCTTAATCCGCTGGTTTTACATATTGGTTCTGCTGTTTCATTATGAAGAACAATATTTCTACATAAAGAATGATCTTCATCGTATTTATGAAATTCCGTCAAATCGTTTATAACAATATAGAATCCATTGTCTTTCGTTAATGTTATATACTTGTTATATTTTATGTCATACTTGATAACAGATCAAGGTATGATATAAATGAGTCATGGGATCATAAGAGGGTAAGGAAAAGGTTTGAAAGGTCAAAAGAGGTTCTTCGTTTATAATGGGTATTTCTAAAATAGCTATAAATGTTGAGTTATTTAAATATGAAGAGAAAGTACTTATTTTTAGAATTTTATTTATATTATTATACTCAGGTTTTTCAACGAAATTGTTCATTACTGAGCTCTTATGTAATTCGCTGATTAAAGCATTATTATTGATGACGTTAGATGGCAAGGTGCCTGTAAAGGAACTATCTATCGCATAAATAAGTTCTCCTAGTTTGTTGATAATTGTTAAATTGTTAATTATGTATTCATAAATTTCGAATAGTTTTTCCTGCTTCTGGAGTTCGCTTATTTCTAAGGAATTATTATTTAATCTATTTTTAGAATTTAGAAAATTTCTGTTAATAGTATTTTCGTTCGTCTCGAGTTGACGTAAAGTTTGATTAAAAGCGTTAATCGTAGATTGAGTTATTTGCATATGTTGCTTAGCAAGGTGGTTTCCTTGATGAGACCTTTTTCTAGGTTTCGAATTATTTTATTATAATTATTTCTATCATTATTATCCATTGTTCCAAATAGAAATTTTATAAGTGAGCTACCGGGGTTGATCAAGCCCCTCTTAGTTCGTCCAGTCTCTCTTAGTAGCAGTGTAAGCATTTTGTGTTCAATATCAGTGCAGAAATTTTATTATCGGCAGTAAATGTGTTGTATGTTTTGTTGTGTCGTGTTCATACTGTACATGTGTAATGTTGTTGATTAATTTTGTTATGGTGTGGTAAGTGTTTATTACACTTCCGTATTTGCGATAAGGTTTGAGTTTCCAATTGTCATGGTATATTGATATTTTGGCTACCGGATTCATAAATAATCCTGGACTTGTCTTTATTATTTGGATGTCGGCCTTTATATAGAAGAAGAAGGTGAATCTGTAACATTTCGGAAAAAAATATGATTTTATAGTGTCTACTGATACTGTAAGTGTTTTATTGTAAGATACCTGAAGTGTAGCTGTTCGAGGTGATATTTTTGTAATTCTATAAGGGCCTTCCCATATAATCTGGGTGCTTACTTTCCGTTTATTATAGTATAAGATTAGATTATCTACTCTATATGTATGAGTTTTTCTTTTACTATTTTCACGTTGAATATTTCTTTCTAGGATTTGTTCAGTTATAATTAGAGCTTGTTTATGTACTTGATTTCATTTCTTTGAAATGGTTTTATAATAAAAATCTGTTGTCTTTTCGGAGTTTATGGAATTTAAATGATATCGGGTTTCTCCGAACATTAATACGCTTGGTGTGAATCTAATAGAAGAATGTTTTGAATTGTTATACGTCGTAACGGCTAAACTTAGGGCACTTTCTAAGGGTATTTTTGAGGTAGATTTGATACATCTAGTCGTGTCTTTTAAAGTTGCATGACATCTTTCTATTCCGCCATTGACTGGGGAAATTGCGTTAAGGAGCGAGTATTTTCGATTTAAAGAATTTCGCAAAGTTTTGTTAGGGATTAACCTATGAATTCTGCTCTTAAATCGGAATGTAACCGACCGGGTATACCAAAATATTGGCAATATTATAAAAGCGAGTTAGCTACGTCTCCGCTGGATTTATTTTTGAGAATATATGCAGCTATATATTTAGTTAATTCATCATGAACTCTAAGAACTGATACTTCGTTGGTGCGTTTGCTAAATTCGATAATATCGACATTTATTCTTTGAAGGTTGGTTCCAATTTCTTGTATCTTATTGAGTTGACATGGTTCACATGTTTGGATATACTCTTTTAGATCGCGGTTGAGTAAGGACCAGTCGTATTGTAATCTAATAAGTCTAATAGTTTCTGCCATACCTTTGTGACCTGCTAATCATGAATTATGGTAAAATGAAATTATTTTCTGTCGGTCAAGCGCAGGTGTTGTAACAATTTGTGTAGTTAATTCACAGAGTAAGAATTGTAAACCATTATTTGGTATGTGAAATATATAAGATAACTTTTGATTAAAGATGTCTTTATGATAGTCGCGGAAGTGTGTAGTAATGGTGGGTATTAGGATGTGTATTTTGTGTCTTTTATGCCTTTATCGATTATAGTAGATTTCAAGTTAATTAGTGTTTTGTATGCGTCTAATATTATTTCATCTTGTAAGTTTATATCTCTGTTAAAACAAAGTATGTATGTCCTATTTGGTTGATAAGGATCTATGAATACTTCAATGCTGTGTAATGAGTGTTGGCGTTGAATTAATTCGTTCATTTCGGTGTGAAAGTAAATAGAAAGTTTATTAAAAGTTTCATTACCTGTATTTAAATTGCGTGGAAGGAAAGGTAGCATATATTCCTTCTTCTGATCGAATATACTAAGCTTACTTTCGGTTATTTCTATGGGTTAAATTTGATTTTTATAAAATTGATCTCGAAAATGAGTCATAATCTCATTATCTTCCGTTAAAGCGTTGATACATGGGCGGGATAATGCGTCTGCGTTTTGGTTTTTGAACATCAGGTTTGTAGAAAATTTTGTAATCGTATTCTTCTAGGGCTAATCTCCATCGTACTAGTTTAGAACCGGGATCTTTAATAGAAAATAGCCATGTTAGTGGTTTATGGTCTGTTGTAATGGTGAATTGCCTACCGTAAAGATATGGTCTCTAATGTTGAATACACCATTTTATAGCAAGGCATTCAAGTTCAATAGTTGACTATTTTTGTTCTGATTCATTAAGTGTCCTAAATGCGTATGTTATGGATTTATCTTCACCAATTATTGCTTGAGAAAGTATGCCTCCAATTGCATATTGAGCAGCGTCTGTTGCTACTAGGATTTCTTGTTCGAAATCGGGATATTGCAATATCTATTTATCTACTTTAATGTGTCTAATTGATACATATGGCGGGTTTATTGCTACAAGAGCAATCTCTTACAGCCAACCACAACACCAGTCCAGCTCCGTTCGACGAACGGCCGGGAATCGAACCCGGGTCGCCGCGCTGCGTCGCATCGTCAAAGAATGTATGCCTTGTGATCAACCCAACACACCACGGCGACGACATATCAATACCTAACAATAACTAACTTCAGCACAATATCGGTGCTGAAGTTAGTTATTGTTTACAGATTTGGAATGATTCGTCACATTCGGGAGTCCAATTAAATTTGATTTTTTTCTTTAATAGATTGGTCATTGGTTTGGTGATATCAGAGAATTTTGGAATAAATCGTTTGTATATTCCTATTAATCTAAGAAAGGCTTTTTATACATTTTGTGCTATTAGGTTTGGGAAACATTTGAACAACCGATACTTTATTAGGGTTAGGTTTTACACTCTCGTTACTAATTATATGTCCAAGGTATGCTACTTCTTTCACAAGAAATTCACACTTATCACGTTGAATTTGGGATTATATTTTTGTAGTTGCGAAAGAACATTCTTAAGTTTAAGTTCGTACTTTTCAAGTGAAGATGCGTATACTATAATATCGTCTAAATATACTAAGCAATGATCTCCTTGTAAACCTGTTAATATATTATCCATACGCGTTGAATTTTTTTAGTCCGAATGGCATTCGAAGATATTCATAATGTCCATTTTCAGTGGAGAAGGCAGTTTTTTCAATATCTTTGGGAAGCATCTCTATTTGATGGGAACCAGAGGCTAGAAGAAAACAGAATAAATCGATTATATTAATTAATATTTTCTTGTGTCTCATCTTACTTCCACTATATATTTCAATATTAGATAAAGGGTTAAACGTCGCACAATGCATCTCACACCAAATACCACGGAACGCCATAAAAGCCATACTACCCGACTCGACGCGATGGTTTGCCACTTTTGGAAAATTAAATATTGTGCAACACAAAATTATTTAAAAAAAAAATTTCATTTATACTGATAATTTGTTTTTTTTTGGTTTTTTTTTATGGAATTCATAAAAAAGTTTTTTTCATTGAAAAATGAATTATTCCCAAAAATAAAAATTCAAATCCAAATATAAAGTTTATTTTCGTCTTATGTTACATCGGAGCACCTGCTATCACACGAAACTTGTATTGTGGATTATCTTTGCATGAGAATCATATTTGCAGTGAACAAGAATGTACACAAAGCTTATTTTATATCTTTCTCTTCGCTCTCTTAGATATAATATCTCGTCTGCAATATATTAGCAAATATATATATATATATATATATATATATATATATATATATATAGATATAGATATAATAAATTAATATATAATTTTGTTTTTTTCCGCGTCTTTGGTTTTTTGTGTATCGATTAATAGCCCGATGTTGTTTTTTCCAAAATCTAAAGTGTTTGCAGAGCTCGTGTACTACGTGCAGTCCAATAATTTATTTTGTTTGGTAACATATTGTCTATACACCCATTCTATATCGGAATGCAAATACGGTATCTGTTATGTTCTCCATACTCATCATAATATGTGAGTATGAACAATTTAATGTCTTTCCAAATTTTATAGTCAGTTGTTACTCAGAAATATTTTTATTTTTATCTGGTTGTAATTTATAACTCAACAATAAACATAAAAATAAACGTTATAGGTTGCTTCAGCCTTAACATTTTTTAACGTGGATACGCCCCGTGAATGGAAAGAGTCCAAAGCAAGACTGTAGTCTCATTGAAATGTGTGTAATTTAATTTTATGTTTGCTGCAATAACGAATTGATGTCTACGTCTATTATCCGTAGCGCCTGGACTGGTACTGAGCCGAACGACGTAGAGCCTAGTTTATTCCCGATCAGTAGGTGCCAACCTTTTTTTAATAAGTCCGAGGCGCTCTGTTTAATTCCGTTTTTTTACTAGACAGCGACAATGTCAAATTCTCATGCTACTTTTCGCAAAGTCTTCTCAAAGTGTAATTGTTCTGACATATCGTCCTATCATTTTTTAAATGATTCACTATATTCTATAGAAACTATTTTAAATTAGTAAAACCGTTCGCTCGCAACGCCGTCTCAAGGTCAACTGGATACCCGGGATCGAATACTTAAGAGAACGATACTTTAAAAAATTACAATATTGTCGCATGCCTAAACTTTTGATTTATCTATCTGTAAAAGCAGGTTGACTGTATTGACCGCGTATTTTTTATATTTCAGAATGTTTTAAAATCTTCCCTATTTTCGCGACTTTCAACTTTTAAAACTGGCATAATATTTAAAGAAACGCATTACAACGACAAATATAATGCAAATAACACTACAGAACAAAGCAATGCACTGCGCAATCGGGCGGAGTGCCGCAGGCGATTCAGCAACACCTAAGTGCAACCGGTGCATTCCAGTTCGACTTAATACACTCCGCCTATGCATTCTTGTGCAACGCGCCGCTCGAGCGCCCCGCTTCCCTAGTACCGATACCGACAGGTATCCCTTTCGTAAATATCGTGTATTACCGCCGCAAAAACATGTCGACTTTATGTCGATTGTATAACTAAATGGAAGTTGTAAACAGAAGTTACAGGGACAGTGCTGGCCGCTGTTATATTGTCATTATGTCGACGAAAAACAACGAATATTTTTACTAACGGATAGGACTGGGACAGGTAATAAAGTAATACGCTGACGAGATATCGATCTCATTTCTTAATTGCAAGCTTTTTTCAAGTGGCCAATTGCAATTTTTTTATAACACGAATAGTTTAAAGTTTTAATTTCATCTAAAGTAGCTATGTCAAAAGTTTTTAAACAGGAAACGGAAGGAATTGTAAGGAGACATTACTCTATAATTTTATCAATGACTTCATCTCGGAAAATGTATATTTTGCAATTAAGACTTCGAGAGAAATCTTTCTTTTATTATTTTTTTTTTTTAATTATTTGGTTTACATAAATTACGATGTAGTTACTTTTTCTTAATTATCTACTCTTAGATAGAAAAAGCATGAAGAAAATATTCAAAAATTAGATAGACATTTCCACTTATCATTTACAACAAAATATTGTAATTTTGAAAAACTGATAAAAAAAACATTTAAATTTAAATTAGAATGTTTATTAATATACGAAATCACAAACTATAGGTTTTAAAGTATAAGACAAGGAAGGTACTAAATTTATACAAGGAAAATAATTTCAATATTTTGATAACGAAAATAGTCATATTGTATTTTTTGAATGAATATTTGTAGATATTGAGTTCCAATTTCATTTAATATTTGTTTCGTAAAAATCGAAGTGACCGTTGAGCTTTATCAGCAAAAAGAAAAGAAACATAAAAAAACCCAAGATACAAGAAATGATGTACGAATAAAGGAAATCATCATTAATTTTGAGTGTGTTCGTGTTTGACAAAGTAGGTTGCGACAGGTCAAAATGTTGCTTTACGTTGTTCACCGTGTTGTCTAAGGGATTTTCTGATCTAGTAATGTTCAACATTTGAAGATAGTTTCTATATATAGTTAGTCGCTTTACAAGAGTCTTTTTCAGTTTAAATTTTCTTTTTCCGAAGAGTCTTTTTCAGTTCAAAAACTAAAAGTTTTGTTCACATATCTAAAACATTCTTAAGCTCATCTTAAAATCTTTTCGTAATTAATGTTTTATCATAAACTATCAATTAGACCTTAATTTAATTAAAAATATTGGTCTCTCAAACCACCATTGAAGTCAAAAAAACACCATCGAGACCTTGAAGTTTCCATTTTCAAATTCGCTGAGATTTAGTCCCCATTTGAAAAAAAATTAGATAACTTGAGATGATTTACATCGCGAAGTATTTAAAACTCGTCGGTTAACATATCTTCTTTTAAAATATAAAAAACCTTTCGAATAATACGTCTGCTTGCCTCTACTTTATTCATTTTATTTTTTTACTATCTTCTTTTTAACATTCTAATTTATTACATTTCTTTCACAACTATTTTTTTAAATTAATTTTTTTCTTTTCTTTATTATTATCTAGAAAGGAATTAAATACTTTCTACTTTCATATGCCAGATTAATTCAGCCGAAAATTAAATGTTCACTTAAGTCTGAATTTTAAGGATTGAAAAATAGCATCTGAAAATGAGAATCTTCTATTAAGATAAATAAAAGTCTTAAAGATTATTCATTAATGGAGGGTTCAATCACAAATGAAGTCTACACTTAAATAAGAGATTAACGAAAGCTCTGAAGTTCACCGCCGTTAGGAAAATTTTGTAACAAGATAATTAAGGAACAAAATTAATACAAATTCTGTTAGTGAAAAATTCTCGAGATGTGTTGTGAACATTTTTAATTATGATTATTATTCTACTTAATTTAAATTTAATCGATCTCTAATTATTACATATCTTCTTAGTTTTAGCACGAATTAAAAAAGTTAAAGGTTGTTGATTTTATACTATAATAAGAAAGGTAAATTGGTTAATATTTAATTTTCATGAGATAATTTCAAATTAAACAATAAAGTCACCGTTGTCAGTATATTATTGAAAATCTATATTTCTTTCTATATCATTTGTAAAATAATTTCTGTGTTTTTAAATTTATTTAATTTTGCTATAATATTACTCAAATAATGTTTTGTGTTTGACAAAGACACACAAGAATTTTCAGTTGTATTGTAAATTTATAGACATTAAATGTAAATTTGCACAAATAAAATGGTTATTTCATGTTTAAAGCGATTGCTGTGTAAAATATTTTTGGACGCCTCCATTGCCAAACTACCCAGAACTAATCAATATTTAAGGAAAGAATGAAAATATTATAAAATTGTTGGTCTCCCGAAAGGGCCAAAAGAGCATCCATTCCTATTTGAATATTTTACGGTGTTACCTATCGAAGAACATACGGGTTAGTAGGTTTTATTACAATGCCAAATTTTTATATGTTTAGTATGTCCGTGATTATGCCAGACGGATGAAGTACAGATACGTGAATGATCTTGCAAAGGTACATTTTTGTTTATTTTTGAGGTACGGTGTTCTTAACTATTTGTTTGTTGGTAAAATACGAGCAAATAAAATTTATTAGAAAAAGTCATTTTGATAATTACTTCTACATTTCATTTCATTTTCTATATTTGAAAACAATTTTTGTTTAACTATACAAACGTAATGGCATCTCAAAACAGTCACCGCACGTGTAAATGAAATAAAACGTTGCTTGTGTCAAAGAAGCGTGGTTTTCTTCGCTGTTTCTTTGTAGAAAACACGAAAAAAAAGAACTGAGCGATGCCCCAGTTGTGATACGAAAGCGAGTTCATTTATCATATTTTCACGGAAAGTGTGTTAGTTTTATCGTAACACATTTCCACCGGTATTACGTGTTTGGAAATAAAATTTACGGGTGATACGCTACATGAACCGCTTTGACTTGACTTGTGCGTGTTTGGGTTTTCGATTGCTTTATTTTCTTTTACTTGGTCGTTATTATTTTTAAAAATCATCTACGTTTTATGTCGAAAAAGGCACAATCTATGTATATCATATATATATATATATATATATATATATATATATATATATATATATATATATGTATATATATGTATATATATATATATATATATATATATAAAATATTAATTGTATAAACTAATAACTGAAACTAACTTTATGTACACATGTATATAGTTACATTTTTTTTAATTGGCGAGTCCATATTCTGTAATTTACAATACTTAATAATATAATCGTAATGAAAAACCAACATCCTTGGTGCATTTTCTAAGTGGTAATACTCTTAAATTTGCAATTAAAATGTTTTCAAATTGTTTTTACAATATGGCCTTAATGTAAAAAGCAATTAAAGTATGTCAAAACAAAAAGGACTTGCTTCAGTTAATTTCTGCAATAATTTATGGACAGGTAAAAGCAAAAGTTTTTCAATCGTTAAACACTAAAGTTTGAAAAAGTTAAAGAACTAAAAAACTTTACTTATGTTATTGGTGGTATAACAAAAGTTTTATTTGGTATTTTTGTTTTCTATTAATCTTATATTGAGACTAAAATGATGTAAAAAGTCTTGCTTTAATATGCGATTTTATTTCAAAATTTATAAATTTTAATTTCGGATGTATATTAAACTACAGTCCTCCCTGTAAACTTTGCAATCACATTAAAACCTCTCCATATATCCATGATATGTTATACACGATTTTTACCAACTTTAAACCCTAGATTTTCCAAAAAATTTTAATTCTTGTATATAAAAGTTTTTACAAGTGTTACTTGACGTAGATAAATAGAAGTAGATAGTAGAAATAGTTGACAACAGGTTCATATGTTTCTTCAAGAATGTTGATGATGCATTATATTTGATTTGTAGTTCATCATGCATAGTTGCTTTGATTGTCGTCCGTTGGACCTTCTTGGTCGAGATTTAATATGTTGAACAAAATCTCACATAGCACAGTTGCTGCGAAATTCTCTTCAAAGTTGTGATAGTTGAAAATGATTTCTTTTCATGAATAGATGAATGAGAATATTTTACGAAAAGTATTATTTATTTCTTTTATTTGGCGTCCATTCTTGGTCACTTTATATATTCGTAAATATGAATTACCTTATCAACAATATATTATAACAATTCTGTTTAAATACAATTCCCCATAACTGTATTTTCGTTTTTTAATTCTTTTTTGGTATGGGCATAAAATAATGTCACATGGGCGGCATGGTATTTTCCATCTTTCTCAAAATCTATTCAATTTTCAAAAAAAATAAAAGAATTAAATAAATAAATAATTATACATATATATATATATATATATATATATATATATATACATATATTTATATATATATATATATATATATATATATATATATATATATATATATATAAATATATGAATAAATAAAAACGGAGATATGTAGAATTAGTGGTATAACCTTGTTCTAACTTTCAGATACCCTTGCTTTTGTATGAATATATTACCGAGAATAACTTCCATTTAATTTTATTACATACACCGGTACATTTACATTGTACAACCTCATATAATAACAACAATTGAATTATTACCCTCACTAAAATACTGGTATATCGTATAACTTTTGGAAATATAATAAAATCTACACCGCTCCCCTACAATAAACTCACTAACATAAGCAGTGGGAAAACCCACGCAAACCCGGCTTCCGCTATTGTGTTTCATCATATAAATGCTGTTGGATACTCCTAAGAGTTAATCTTTACTAATAACCCACCTAAAGATGTCGTGGTAAAGAACTTAAAGAAAGTAGAAATAACACTACATCACTTAGTTTCATTTAATTGTGAATAATGAATTTTTAAAAAATTAACGC
The DNA here is from genome assembly GCA_039881145.1 of Druceiella hillmani. Lineage (NCBI taxonomy): Eukaryota > Metazoa > Arthropoda > Insecta > Lepidoptera > Hepialidae > Druceiella > Druceiella hillmani. Next base: position 18,037,443 of record JAYKKI010000021.1, on the reverse strand, counting down.
CAAATATATTCTTATTTATATCTTCAAGCTAAGAATTTTCCGACATTTTTCATTATCTTACGATTAATTGATTTATGTTCTCTTAAACTATCTGAAATGTTCTCCGTTTTTGTAACATATTTTAGGTCTTTATATAAAGTTGGTAATAATAGATAAGCTCTGCAAACAACATAATTTTTATTTCACATAAATTTTCTATTTCTTAAGTTATTTCCTAGTCTCAAACCTTTTCTTATAGTTTTATTTCACTGTTAGCTATAATAGGTTCTTCTAATTCTGTGTCAGTATTCTATCTCCACCTAGCTCTGAGTTTTTTTAAGTTAGAATAATTTTTCATCAAATCATTTTCGTTAGGTCTTTTATTGCCTTTTCAGCATTTTATTTGCTATCTGGAAAAAAAATTAATTTATCCCACCTATTTTTCAACGAGTGTTGCTACAAAATACGTAATTTCTCTAATAATTATTTCTAATAGATAATTTTAATATATCTTTTGACCGTTAACTTTGTCTATATTATATTTTTTCAGCGTCTCCTCTCTTTCCTCTTTGGTCTTGCCCAAAGATATTGGAAGACACTCACGGCCTGATCTTTGGTCGTTCTTATATCATTATGTTCGAAACTATTAGACCATAAATGTTCCGTAAATATCATAACTTAATATTGTGTTTATTTGCCCTTCTTTCATATCACAACGGAGGATAAGCTTGATGTGATTTTTACCAAGAGGTACTTGGTGAGCATGGGCTATGGGAAATTTTAACCTGGGAAATCTCATTCTAATATTATAAATGCGAAAGAGTTGAGAGTTTGTTTGTCCTTCTTTCACGTGGCAACAGAGCAACGGATCGATGTTTTCTTTAGCACAGCGATAGTTAGCGTGCGGAGAAAATTCCTCTGGGAAAATTCTTATTTAAAACTAAACATTACATAAATGGAATAATGAAGGAAAGTCGCAACGGAGCAACAGAGCAACGGGTTGACGTGATTTTTTGAATTGCTACTAACGCAATAAAAGATTTTTTGAAATGCTACAAACGCAATATAAGATTTTTTGAAATGCTACAAACGCAATATAAGATTTTTTGAAATGCTACAAACGCAAAATAAGGATTTTTTAAATGCTACAAACGCAATATAAGATTTTTTGAAATGCTACAAACGCAATATAAAATTTTTTTAAATGCTACAAACGCAATATTATATTTTTTGAAATGCTACAAAAGCAATATAAGATTTTTTGAAATGCTACAAACGCAATATAAGATTTTTTGAAATGCTACAAACGCAATATACGTTAGCAAAAGAATTAGTCGTTCAGTCGATAATTTAGGGGAAAATATTTTTGTTTCTATTATTATTTGTACTATAAAATCATACAAACAACAACTTTATATTTAATTTTAATCATTATAGATGGCAGTGCATGTTTTAATTTCTCGCTATAAGTTTGTAACTATAAGAACGCAAGCGAAGTTGCGGGAAATATGCAGTGTAAAATAAAGGGAAAGCATATGTATAGTCCGTCACGCGCGGTGAAAGAAATGTATTACAACCCGCAAAGAAGATTTCAACATCTTAATTCAATGGCATAATTTAAATTCATTGCTTTGCATTGAACAAACCCTGACTCGGTCGTGCACTTCGATAGTCAAATTTGCTTTCTTGTACACAATCGACCCAGCACCTTGGCCCACTTGCGCAGTATGGCTGTATTGTGATCTGGAGTGGAGTGAAATGTCATTGAATGTTATATATAGTTACTCAGATGCACACAGAAATATATATATATATATATATATATATATATATATATATATACATATGTACACACACCAGAGCTCGTGTGTGTATATATGTGTATGTGTGTGTGTGTGTGTGCGTATGCACGTGCGCGTGGGTGTGAGCTTGTGTGTGAGTGTGTGTGTGTGTATGTGTGTGTAATTAGTTGCTAACTAATAAATTTTTTTCGGGCGATTTCGGGAATTTTAAGGAAATTTCATTAAGAGAACTTAGAGTGCTTTTGCTTTCTGAATTCCGCTTAGGGCGAAACCACGCGCATTATATGGTAAACGACGATAAAGGTGTTGTCTCGTAAGATACAGCCCAGCACTGGTTCCACTGACATAAAAAAGAAATTTTGATCCTCCGATTATCCTCATTCAGAGCGATTCCAAAATTAAATTTAGAAAAATTAAAAAGCTTTGATGAAACAGATTAAGTTCACTTCATTTGGCAGAAGTACTCTCATGTTACAATAGAAAAATAACTTTGTACTTCGAGAAAGAAGTGGAAACGTCAATCTTTAAAGAGGGTCGACGTGCGTAGTAGTTGTATCAGACTAAAGTATCTCGTTACGGGAGTATCGTATTGCCCATCGTACTTCCTTACCATCTTCCTTCCTTACCATCTTCCTTCCTTACCATCTTCCTTCCTTACCATCTTCCTTTCTTATCATCTGTTCAACTAGCAAGCTAATTATTTACGCGACACACAATTCTAATACACAGACCATCTTAAGGTGGAAATACATAATTTTTCACTTAAACACTCCATAAAATTGTATCTCTCCAAATCTGCTGGTGATAATTGATAAATACTACAGTGCTTATTAATTTAAGATTTATTTTATTAATTACATACAAAAAAAGTAAAATAAATTCACAAAGTGACAGCTTTATTGGTTGCCCACCTAATATAAGTATATAGACATATGTACATACGTACATACAAATATGTCATTAATTTATGAAGGCGAAAAGATTTGCCCATTTTCTTACCAATTTAATTAACATAAAATTTTAAGAAAATGGACGAATGCTTGGTCAGTTTCAAACTACGTAATGCAATAGTTAACTATTAATGATACACAGGTACGACATAAGAAATATTATGAGTTTCTTGAATCATTCAATAGAATTTTAAAAAAAATGTACACATCTTCTTCACTTCTAATGTGCATGTCTCTGTCGATTGCGTTGCTTGCTAGAAGTTTTTATGTCGAGTATTGAATTCCACAACGATCCTGCCAGTTTGATTAAAATATCAAATAACTTTCTTGCATTTAACTCATTCCTTTATTATTCCAATGTTTATTACTAGTAACAATTCAAGGATAGCTCTTTTTAAAAATTTTTCTTGACCTCTATTTAGAATTTACAGAATTTACCATTTCTGCGAGACAAAATTCCGTTTACGAGATAAATTCCGTTCATGAAACAGTCTTCTGAAGGTCTACGGATAAAAAGTTTTCATACGAATAACTTGACATTTTTTTTTCAAAGTAAATACGTCTTAAGCTTAGTTTTTCGGATATGGTGTACATATTACAAATACAGAATTTTCCTGTTCCTTCATACTTAATGCATTTTCCTAAGCATAGTCATCCGGTTTTAATAATTGTAACTGAACTCCCGCTTCACTTTATCGTGGCGTAATCAAGTCTAACCATTTCCAAGCACGAACACATTATCTTAGAAACATACTGGTAATTCATTTGATACGATTAAAACATGACACCGAATCCCTTGAATTCATTTTCATCACGCTGTTTTATATAATTTTTTGACTTATATTTTTGTATCAAAATATCTATCCGTTTTAATTCTATCCTTTTTAATAGTTTAATTATATTATCATCCTACTAATAATAAATTATTGATTGAGTAGCATTTTATTTACTTCATTAAAATCATTTGTATTTTTGTGCGTCTAATACCATTATCTAAAAGAATATTACGACAGAATTTTTCATCAGTATTCAGTAGTTATAGTAGTTATAGCACTTTCTCGTGATATTATCTGCTCAACCACCTAATTACATTAGACACTTGTTCGCGATGAAGGAAAGTAGATTTTGTCAATATATATTATAGTTATTTGTACCAATTATTGTTTTTTATATATCTTTATTACTTAAATAGCCACTTAACTACTTTTACTAAAATATTCCTTTTTATACTGTTAGAAATTTGATTTCTATTCTGCATAACAAGACTATCTACTAAATTTACTGAAGAAATGATAACACATCATTGACTAAATTACGAGATTTATAATAAAAGAAATTCACAACCTCGTTTTTGCTGTCTAGTAACCACAATTAAAGTTTCAAACTGAAGATGAGGAATTATAAATAGAAATATTACATCTCATTTGTTTGTCTATCACAGACCTGTATCTTTTGAACAGGTTGTCTGCCGCACCTCCATACCTAGTTACATTGTACTTTCAGTTCCTAACTTTCCTACATTTCCACATTCTTACATTCTATATATTTTATAATATATATTTTGTTCTTAAGCTTATGAAAATGATAGAATATAATTATTTATCACGTTAAAATCAAGAACAATTAACATAAGTAAAATGTTTATAATAAAGGCTAATAGATGTGTAATTATTTTCCTGGGATAATTAAGTCGCATTGTATAATTTTAAGTAAACCTAATATAAAATTGAAATATCGCAATTTATTCAGCAAAGCACAATTTCTAATTTTGTGTAAATTAAATAAAAGTAATAAAACCTCAGGAATGAAACAAATCAACGTCCGTTTAGCGTGTTGACACTACGTTGAAGTACTGGCAACAAGCTATCAGGAAACGTTGGCAAAGTTCACAATAAAAAACCGTCGGGGAGCATTAAATATTAAACGCTTATTTTTCTGGCTCACGTTGCGTCATCTGGCAAATATAACCGCCGCATAAAGACGTATGTGCAAACACTATTAAACGATCGTTTTATGATAGGTTGTTGTTCAAAGTTCATACAGACTCTCTGTTTCTGTGTAAAGTAGGCAGAGAATACAATGGGTGATAAATGCCGCTAGCTCAAAATTATATAACTGATGCGTCGGTGGCAAATACAGATTTCAACAGCGGAAATAATTTTTGAAACATTTTTTTTATGTGTTGAATGTAGTCCCGTTCAGTGTTTCTGAAAGTTCTATGAGAGATTTAGTCCGAAAGTTCTATGAGAGATGTATTACATGTAATAATAAATTACAACTGCTAAAATTTGGTCCTATATTCATATCATTCATTGTATTCCTGTATTCGTATCAGCATAAGTTATATAGCTCCTGTAAAAAGCTCTCTACGATATCACCATCCATTAGAAAGGTATAAAGAGAACTGCATTGAATTTTACGTGTCAATGAAACATTATATCATGCGGTCTATACTTTTCGTAACACATAGAATGTCGAAAGTTTCTTCTAATTTAGTATTTTAAAATAAGGAAAATGATTTCCGTTGGTATTTATTCTTCTCTCGTCTTATTAGAGAACAAAGCACTTTTATATTTTGACTGTACGCATACTCGTACATCACATACAAATAAACATAACGTTTTAATTAAATAATTTATGGTAAGCCTGCCGTAAACTTAATAACAGAATGCAAAGTATGGTTATTTCTTTTGAAATATAGTAGATGATTTAAAAATTATGTACCACGATACGTGTTATTTAGAAGGTAAATAAAAAATAGTAAGAACGCCTGCTTAACCAGTACCTGTAAATTTCATTCTGAATTTAGTTCGTAGTTCGATTAAAACAAGGTGTATTTGGACCGGATAGCGTCTTATGAAAAATGGCTGATAATACTCAAAATCATACATCCACGCACACTCACACACATACCCACACACACTCAAACACACACACACACACACACACACACACGTGTATATACCCGAGGCTGTTGTGATACTGCTACCAGGCGCGTCTCAACCTGTGGATAGGAAAATGCTCGCTGCTTAAGTAAGCAGAGGGTAGGAGTGAAATAAAATAGCTCTAGCGGACAAAACACCCCAAGTCAAGGTGTAAATATACCGTGCGAAGGACACAGTTACACTGGATCACTAGGTCCCACCCCAGGTGTATGTAGTGATCTTACTCCAGCAACCGGCCCTCTGCTAGAGTGGACCGATATTTCTCTAGGTACTCGTGGGAACGATATGGAGAAACTATTAAACAAAAAACCAAATGATTATAGTAAAATAGCTAACAACGGGAAACATGTTCAACAAGCAGCCTTAGACGCAAGTGCTGACGTAAAGAGGATAGAAACGTGGGATTGTCTCGAGCAGCTTATTACCGAGCTGAACAATTTTGTCGACTCGAAAGCAAACCAGCGTAGGTATCGGATAGGTATGCTCAGGCAATTGCCGAGGCGAAGATGGAGGTACATATCTGGGGTGATGCGGACAGTGATTCAACCATTGAGAACGAACGTGACAGCCGAAGGACCAAGAGGAAGCAGCGGACGTCACCGGAGATGACAAATAGTCAGACAAAGAGGAAGAGGGAAGGGGACCGCCCCTACCCAGAACGGAAGAAATACTGCATCCCGTAAATAAGGAGGAAAGTGGACCAATCCCACCTGACAAGCTAGGTAACACAGCACTCCGACAAAATGAAGACAACGGATTGGCAGTTGGTACAATAAAAAAAAGGACAAGAAGTAGCAGCGCTTAGAGCAAACTCTGAAGCAGTCTTTTTTAGCAGCCTAAGACGAAGAGATCACGAAGATCAGCGACTAAACATGCACTGATCATTCGACCAAGAGAAAAGTTGGAATATGCGGAGATTCTTATACTAGTCAAGAGGACATCCCAGACGACTAGGCCCGTTCCATAGTTGACAAGATCCGCAAGACAGCTACCGGAGACCTACTGATTGTATTCATTAGGCAGAATACCGAGGGAGGCAAAGGCTGCAAAAAACTTTTGCAGGCATCAAAGATGACGCCAAGGTCATCAATAAGAGACCTCAAGAAGACCTCGAAATAAGAGGTCTCATGACACTGCGACAAAGGAGGAGGTCAGCCTTACAAAAAGCGGCTGGAGAGGAGTGTCAAATCAAGAAGAACGCAATCAAATCATTGCGTAAGGTCTAAAGAAGTACCCAGATTGCCTTAGTGGCACTGACAGTACTAATAACGGAGAAGGCGCTCGGCGAACATGGCAAGATCAGGATCGGCTAGGTCAGTTGCCGAACAAGAGCAGTGTTGAGACCAACCAAGTGTTTCTAGTGCTTGTATTATGGCCATTCAGTGTAAAAGTGAAGTGAGCCAATCCAAACATTGCGTTAAGTGTGGATAAGGAGGCCACAAAGTAGCCGAGTATCAGAAAGAGCCCGATGTGCTCTATGCGTCGAAATGGGCAACACGGAGACCTCTTCTCCCATTACAGCTGCTACGCTCCATCCAGTCTTCCACTAGCTGAATTCGTGGCAATCGCTGGGGACTTCAACTCCTGGGCAGTTGATTGGGGAAACGGAGACTAATGCACGAGGGAAAGCGCTGCTGGAGGCCATGACTGCATTAGACGTGGTTCTAATTAACCGCGGCACCAAGCCACGTTCATCAGAGGAGAGGCAAGCTTCATTGTGGATCTTACTTCTGTTAATTGCTACCTTGCTAAAGGAAGCTATTCCTGGGATGTAATGGATACCTATATGGCCAGTGATCTTTGCGCAATTCTGTGAACGGTATCTATTCACCATAATGGTGAATTAACACACCAACTAACTAACGCAATTGGTTGGAAGGTGAACTATTTCAATGAGACTGCGTTCATGGTAGCCTGGTTAAGGATTCAATAAGTGGTGGAATCCAATCAGTAGCGGAAGTGCCGAAAGGAAGACAGAAATTATGATGAAGAGGATTGCGAAAGCCTGCGATGCTAGCATGCTTCGAAAACATGGCACTAACTATCGTCGGTCGGTGCACTGGTGGAGTGAATATTTCTCCGCAAAGAGTGCCTCAGAACGAGAAGGGCATCGCAGCGAGGCCGGAGGAGGCCGAACTCTGTAGAACTAGTGGCAGAGTACAAAAAGGGACGCCGGGAATGCTGAAGGCAGGGATCAGAGACAGCAAGCGGAAATACTAGAATAAGCTGATCAATGAGATGGAGCCAATGCCGTCATCTATGTGTCCTCAACTTATGGAGAGGATCGTTACTGTACTGTTTTTTCAACAAAGAGATTTCCTCTGTCTGCCAGAGCAGTGCGGAAAAGAAGAAATTCCTCCGGTTACTGAGGCACAGTTGATGGAAGCGTGTAAAAGAGTAGGGAACAAGAAGGACCTGTGTAATAGACACACCGTGGACCGTGTAATAGAGTAGGGAACAAGAACTCCCAGCTTGGACGGAATCCCAATCCTACCGCCCGCTCTGCATGCTGAATACAGCTGGCAAAATACTGGAACGTATAATTCACAGAAGAATTGAAACAGCAGCAAACCGCTGCTCGCCGTCAACCAGTACGGTTTCCGGAAAAGACGCTCAGCTTTATTAATCTAGTTGTTAACATGGCCACCTGGCCATCTGGTTCCTGCGATTGCGTACCTCGCAATCGCAGGAACCAGATTGAAGGGAAGTGCGGAGAAGTAATGCTTGGTGGTCACACTTGGTATCGAGAACGCGATTAACTCCGCTATCTGTGGCTGTATTTTGAAGGTTCTCAACGAGATGAACGTACCAGCATACCTTCGCAAGATGGTAGCAAGCTACTTTACGGATAGGCTCATGAAATACGACACGAAGACCAGTCCGAAGGAACATAGAATCATTAGAGGTATGTTTTGGGTCTCCTCTCTGGAATATTATGTACGACGGGCTGCTGAAAGTGACATTACCAAGAGAGGCCAAACTCGTGGCATATGCAGACGACGTGGCCATCGTAATCGTTGCGAAGTGTCTCGAAGAGATAAACCTCGCCTTCGACACTACCTAGAGAAGATCAGCCAGTGGATGAAAGCTTGGAATTGGCAGAGCACACGTCCGAAGCGGTGCTCATAACCAGTATAAAGAAGATAAAAACAAAAGGCTGAGAGTCGGAGAGCATGAAATCACGTCACTACCATTACGTCGGTACTTGGGACTCATGATCGATGCCCGACTAAATTTCAAGCAGCAGGCAGACCATGTGGGTGCCAAAGCATCGGTAGTGAGAGCATCCTTATCGCGACTGATGCTCAATATAGGCACCCGAAACAAAAGAGGAGGGCATTACGGTTGTCAGAAGTTACATCAGTGCTGACATATGGAATCTCCATTTGGGCTGATACCCTCAAAAACGAGATGTCACGAAGAAAAATAGCACCATTATATAATCTGAGTGCCATGAAAGTTGCAAGTGCTTTCCGCACAGCACCGATGTTGGCCATCGAAATACTAGCTGAGGAAGAACAGGCGCTTTACCAGCGTAAGGGATCAGCTACTTTGAGCTCTGAGGAGCTCAGAACAGCAAAAGAAGCGTAAGTCGACGGCAAGTGCCACAACAAAGGGTAGGTAGACGTATTGCCTTATACCACAGGTAAATGATTGGCTAAACCGCAAACACGGCGAGGTCAATTACTAACTGATGTAGATATTTTCAGGACATGGGTGCTTTCGAGCATATCTTCATCGGTTTAAAAGTGAAGTTTCTTCGGAGTGCCTGCCCCGGACGCAGAGAAGATGCGGAGTACGTGTGCTTTGCGTGCCCCCGTTTCAACGCATTACGTAATACTCTCGAAACTGTTCTCAAGCAGGAAAGGCCAGAGTCCTTAGTCAAAGCTATGATTTCATCAAAGGTAACCTGGGAAGTAACCACCTTATTCATGATAGAGGATCTCCGTCGCATAGAAAGGAAGCGAGAAAAAAATAACAACGATTAGAAGGAAATAAGTAGTGACTTCAACTATACGAAGGAAGAGCAGTAGCTATGTCCTCCCCCGTGAAATAATGCAGCGGTTTCTCTTTAACAGTGATCTAAGTTTTTAAACTTAATCTAATGATATTTTGCTCAGATGAGGCCAGCAACAGTCATGACGTAATTTTTGACACTATTTACACAGTTGTCGTCATGCACTGGTCTCTTCTATTGCAGCATCCACCACTTGAGAAGCTCTTGAAACGCGGGCGTATCTTACCTTCAAATCTGTTGATTTTATTATTAACTAGAAACACTTATTCGATGTTGTACTTAGTAATGTTGTACGTGTGGAGTTTATTTTATTTGTTATCTGCATTACGTACACTTTCTGTGTCGGTATTTATTTATATAATACAGTAATAGCTGTTAGTACGACTAACTTCAACAAGTGGAAGGAGTTTCCGTGTATTCTTGATGTACTCAATACAAAGGAATTAGACTGCCGTAATTACAGAAGTTGATAGAAAGGTGTAAGTTGCTTTTAGCAGATCACTTGGACCATCGAACTGAGATTAAATACCGAAGATGTAATTTCATACTATCTTCACCCGAGAGCAGTGGTGAAGAAGCAACATGACAACGATTTGATCGAAATAACTTCCACTTAATTATAATGATTTATTGAATGCTAGTAACGATTGCTCTACAAAAATTATTCCAAGTATGCGATAATGAAATAATAACTTTGTAAGTTAATGAAATAATAGTTGAATTAAACTTGCCTGGAAAACTGTAAATAGCGTAAAAGCGTAACCAGACAAAAGCAATAACTGTTAACTATGCTCCACAAACTGTTGTCTGGCCCAAAATTAAAATTAATTTATAGAGTTTCATTGAACAAATGCCCCGATTACTTTCTCTTTTTACTATTCTTCTATATCTTACATAACGAAATTAAGAAAAGTAATTCAATATGAAAAGTACATAAGTAGTATATCTTTAAAATGCACTTAAAATTCTATAATTTTTTCTAAAATTTTATTACACCATTTATTGAAGAAACAGAAAGCCTTCAAAAAGTATTTCAACCTTACGTTCATGGAATAAGGTATACGCTATATTTACTATTTTGTGGGCAAATTTTGCGGAATATATTCTAAGGAATCAAAAATCTGCATTCTGCAAAAGTGTACAAAATTAACTTTTCTTATTAATGCCTACCATTGAGCTATTTTATGGTGTCCGTTGATAGTAAACCTTAGTCCATAGTTTATGTTACACAAGTACTCAAATTCTAAAGTAGGCAATGATATGTAATCGCTGGAGACTATAGACATCTCACGCATGTTTCTCTCTAAATACGGATTTAAACGATCTGCAATCGGAACGATTTTATAAACTATAATATTATTATACGTAGGTTAAAATTACAAAGTATTATGCAATAAAACAGAGAATACCGTTCTAAACAGTCATTATGCTATCAGGCTCCAGCAACTACTTAATAGGAGGTATTGAATAAGAAATAGGTGTACAATTTCCTCTACTCTAATAGTGGGTGTCAATCCTAACAATTGAGTCTCTAAGGATTTCTGCAAATATAGTTCGGTACTTTAATTACAACACAGTTGATAAAGTGCCGAATTGCGCTCTGAGTCATTAGTCGATTAGAATACGTGCGAAATAAAACTTCACCCGAGAGACACCGGATTGAGCCGTTACTTTATAACAATTAGAGAAATAACAATCAATCGAAAAATATTTGGTGAAGATGCAAATAAAGTGATAAATTTCGTTAATTGTTAGTCAAACATTGATTTTTAATTTCTTTTTAAATATCAGTGCCGCATCGGCTCCATTCATTTACCGTTCCGTGGAAATATCAAAGTTCGGATATTAGCTGGAGCCCGGTGTTAATGTAGAAGCTTCAATAATGACTTTCTTTCCGTACTGACAATACTTTATTTTGGAAAACCGGAATACCGGTACCGTCCTCCCGACGGCTATAAAAAATTCCGGGACGGTAGTTTTGTACTGGTAATTACGTGATTATACAAGACAATATTATTGTGTTCGAAAAACGAAATATGTTTCATACAAACATTCGAAAGTACACTACCGTTTTTCTACAATTTTTGATGTGAAACATCTATAGGCGCAGTATAAACCGGATCGTTGTCGTGGCGACGCTTGCCGTGGCGACGGGTCGCCACGCTATACTAAGGTATAAATATAGTCTATATGTAGTAGAGTGTACGATATGGCGACTCAGTTCGACGCTGTTGTTTACTACGGTACACATAACCTGTGCTTTATTATTTTTGTATTAATTTTAAATAAATGTTTATTAAATAAAGTCACCATTTTCTGTAAGAAACTCGTAATACTTTATTTTTTCATTATGCTATATTTAGTTCCTGTAATAATCTTGCCTTTTATGCATATTACTTGTACGAACACGATGTTTCACATGACGGTGTGACGATGTGACAGCTCACTTTTTTACATTTTGTACACAGATGTTTAGATTATTATGCATAATGAAATATAATTATATGCATAATGAAAATTCTTAGAACTAAGTATTTATAATAAAAATAAAATAAAGTTTAAAAAATCGCGCTCCTTGCTAATTCATTTTATAACAATTTTTTTGAATTCTTCATAACAAATTTTCGGCGTATCGAAAATTGTACGTATCACGTATGTATCAAGATGAATTTTTAATGAGAAAATTTTCGTTCGATGATTTTTTTATGAATTTTTTTGTGTTTTTTTTTATTTAGTTTGGAACAAAGTTACGATCGACTTCAATTGGCATTTCATGATGAAGCATCATCTCACGCTTCTGTTCATAAATTAAAGGAGTTCAAACTTGGCCGTAACAATATCAGTGATTATTGGCATGAGGGATGTATCTCAAAAGTAACAACTGTAGATAACATCACTGCTATATTGCTCATGACAAGAGACAACTGACTATGAAAACTGACAAGAGTCAGCAGCAGATCAACAGATTTGGGCTAGTTTAGGCATTGATATGAGACTACATAAATTCTACATGAACATTTAGATGTTAGACAGAAATTCTACATGAACATTTAGATGTTAGGAAGCTTTGTTCTGGGTAGATAGCACATGATTTAACCGAAGCTTAAAAATATCATCGCATAAAAAAATCTGCGGAGATCACCCAAATGCTTTATTTCACCTCGTCACAGGTGACGAATACTGTCAATCCAATCTAAAAAAAAAGGTGGAGGTGAAGAAATGTGGAGTGAAATGTTAGAAAAAAGATGGTTGCCTTGTTCTTGGGTTTTTATTCATCGATTGTTCTAAAAAATAAAAGAAAATTTACCGTAGGACTAGTATGCCATTAAATGTTTGCCTATTGTTTTGGATATAGTTCCACGACAATGCTCTAGCAGTTGAATTCACCTTCATCACAACAATGCTCCTGCACACTAAGTCAGACGAGTGACAGAATACTTGACTATGTCAGGTATAGAATTTATGAGTCATCCGTACGGTGCGTTTCCCAATAATAAAAGATAAACTGTGAGGAATACGATTCCCAATCGTGGAGAAGCAGTGAGTATCTTCTAAAAGATTATGGAAGAGACGTTATAGGAAGAGTGGGCCTACGATTCGTTCCAGCGGTTAAAAATAATTATCGAAACCGTTTTGTCTATCCACTAAATAAGAACTTTAATGTAAACCATGTTTGTTATTGAATATAATATTTGAATGGTTGGATAATTATTTTTTGCTTTTTAGTGCAGGAATTTTGTAAAGCGTGTTTTTTTAGTTAATTTATTTAGATCCATTTTGTTATTAGGCTATTAAAGACGTATTAGATAACATATTTATATAATAAAGAATAATAATGATATTTGCAAATAGTTTAATGAAAATACACCCGTAATTGTTTACACTTTCATATACACCTACGCGTGTCCGTAACCCTCTTAGTGCGAGTTCTACTCCTATTTAACAGGCTTATTTATTATTAAAACGAATGTATGATGAATCTGTACTCCTATTTAACAGGATTATTTATTATTAAAACGAATGTATGATGGATCAATATTTTAAGAAAATGGCGTGAGACACACAGTGTTTGAATCTGCACTACTTTCGTAATATCATTGTTCTCCATTATTGTCTTTAATCCATTGTTACCTTCAATTTAAAAATAACTTTTTACGTTTATTTTATGCTTACTTCTATATTCATTTCGCCTTGTGCTCATATGGTTTCGAGTTAAGTCGACCAAGAACACTCGTAAATAAATAAAGAGTATAAATACGAAGTATTTTATGATATTGTTTGCTTTGACTGTAGGCGACTTCGAATTTTCTAGCGACATGTCTAACGGCTTGTCCGCTATCTCGAATCAAAACAGGCTACAGCATTGCGATCGGCTAAGAACGTTTCTGTCTATTATTTGCGTTATAGCAACGTTTCTATGACATTTATATTTATATTATATATATATATATATATATATATATATATATATATAAGTATGTATATATATTGAATGAATATTAAGTTGATATTAAAAAACCGACAAAGTGCGTGATGGAATAGGCATAGAGTTCTGTAGTCATCTATGTCTCCTGAAATCGTTTAAAATCTAATCAAACGAACGTTGGTACATAGAATTTTTGTCAGATTTTTCAAAACAGAGGGCACATTGCACGTCACTTTGACGCTTTTCTTTATAACTAGCTGTCACTCGTATGAAATTCGGAATAAGAAAAGTTATTAGATATATTCTCTCTTAAATATTGTTCTTGGGTATAAACTAATATAATACAACATTTCATTAAAATCCGTCCAGTAGATTTCGAATGATTGACGAACAAATTAACATATAAATAGGCGGACAACAATTTTTGTCTTTTTTCGATTTTATGGCTTCTATTATCATTCTTTATGCTAAATAAATTATTCCTTTTAAAATATTTTTTATATACTTAATTCACTCTGTTACATTTTTTTTAATAGTTTAGATTATATTAATATATATATATATATATATATATATATATATATATATATATATATATATATATATATTTATATATATTTATATATATATATATATATATATATATATATATATATATATATATATATATATATTAGGGTTGCTCTTAGTTCACTAGTAAAATTTGTGGCAGGTACTATACCTGTGCTAATTTTAAATTAGTCTGTAGTGCCCTTAGGGGATACCGGATGTATGTCAGCACCACACTTCTGAATAGTTTCATCAGCAGAGCCCTCAGTATAGTAGTGCATGAGGTTTCTTTCTTTCAATGACTCGATTGTCTCCATATTTTTTGCCAGAACATCTGTAGCAGGATATTTTGTGCAAGGCTTTACTAGATATTAATTGTGATTGTCATACAATGTGAGTCCTTTCAAAAGTTCCTGTTCATAGGTCTGGAACTGTATAAACTACAAAAGTGCACTACAACAAAGAGCGACGGATAGGCGTAACTTTGAGGATTCCGTTTGCATGCAGAATCCTGAAAATTACGCTGCAAAGTCTCACTCCTTACTTAAGTGATATTGCATAACAAACTAATGTCACGAGCTTGGCAGTATTTCTGTGTATCTTGAGGAAAAATCCTATTTCAGTGCTTTCATATTTCTTATTTACATTTCTTTTTTATCAACGTTTCTCACTCAGAACACTAGTATTGTCTGAATCATGTCTGTTGCATTAAATTTGGCAAGACTCAACTTAATTTGAGATTAATACCGCGAGAAATAGATCAAAATAAGAAAGAACGCTAATAGGGAGTAAAATTTGAAAATGTTTGCATTGTCAGCCCTGTGATGTGTCCGCAGGATCCCAAGTTCGATTCTTGATCATTAGTCACGCTATGCTGGAATAATATTTGGAATAATAGTAAAATTCCACAAACCAGTGAGGAACAGCAGCACCACTGGTGAGACCAACAATGGTGCGTGGTTTCACACTGCGATCGCCAAGTCTCACTTGCCTAGCATGGCGATTATGGGCATTATTTTCAATGATACTACCCACATTCCACAGTAAGGCCGTGTACTAAGATAGGCTATTGATGATGACACACTCTATGAATGAGAAATTTAGTAGACAATAATCGATCCATATGCCAAGGTTAATTAATACTCAAATCTACTTAACATATTGGTATCGCTTGAATCCATCTTACAATTTCACAGCAAATGTCTAACTGGCGATAATTACGTTGTTATGCGTTCAATTGAGACATATATGTTTAAAATATATTATGGATAGATACGTGTGTATTCAATACGGAATAACTATGGTAACATCTAACTGGAAGCGTATATAATCTACATATGCGCAACATATATTCCACATTACTCTTGCCTTAACCGTATCTTATAATAATTTAAGAACGTATTTTAAACTGATGATCGAAGCCAAACCAGAAATAATTATATTTCCTGCATATGATTTCCTCTTGAAATATAAATATAAAATCATGATTTTTGTTCCACTCACCACAAGACTAACATTTCTGGAGCCAATAAAGTGTATGCGATTTAAAAAAAACTAATTACTAAACAAAAAAGTTATTATTTTTGTATTCCGACATCACTTTTCTATTATTGATGTCTCTCGGGGCTTTTGACTATTTTGTAAGCAATCAAATAAATATAAGAAATGAAGAGTTTCGCGAGCTATTATGTGTTATCTGTTGTTCATGATTGTATAAATTGATTTGGGCTTAATTTACAGTCGAATTGAATATTGAATTCGTTTGATAAATTATCTATTTAAAAAAATATGTTCGGGTCTAACAATATATTACAATTGCCTTAGGTCTTCTTAACAATTGTCTTAGGTTTTCTTAACAATTGTCTTAGGTCTTCTTGTAAGAGGTGTTACGTTATCATAAAACTGCAATATGTACCTGAATAGATATACAACGGCACAGATCTATTGTTATGTTAATTAACAGTAAAATTGTATTTTAAAGGCAAAACCTCTTTTACGTCCTCTAACGTATACTTGTAAAACTTTGAAAATACTCAAAACCTGACAAGGCTTGTAATATATTAAAATACTCATAAGGACCTGAGTTCGTCACATTTTTATCTTTTCTAAAAGACATATTCCCAATGACATAGACCAATATTCCTTTTTAAAGTTTAAAACGGGTGAATCATTTGAATAGCTGTTTCATTTTACGCAATATTTTTTTTCGACAAACTTCATACAATAAAAAAATTAACATCTATTAAGTTATGCGCACTGTACATGCGCATCTTGGTCAAGTGGGCCCCACGCACTCGATATCCACTAGTCTTACCCATTGAACGTCGTTATGTAAGATCGTCGCGATTTCTACTCGCCGTGTTTGCTCTTCGCCTGGCAAACAGCATCCGTCGTCTATCCATCGAAGTCTGCGTCATATGACATTACCTTGTGCAAATAGCGCAATAAGGATAAGGGCGACGATGTATGTCTCTGGGCAGAGGTGAAAATGAATAAGCATAAAATTGCTTAATTTTTATATTCCGTAACTTGAAAGCAACGATGGAAACTTTAAAATGAATCACGTTGTCCAACATATATTTGGAATTATTTAACGAGTGGTCAGATCTGAAGCTAATAATCAAACAAGGCCCAACAATTTAAACGAACTATCTCGCCTTTAACATTCACTATATACATACTTACATACATACATATATATATATATATATATATATATATATATATATATATATAATTTCTAACAGAAATTTCATTAAATAGAATAAAACGATATTAGTTCGTGAGTTGTCATGCATAAACGTAGACGACATTATACTGGAAAAACAGCTAGATCAGCATAAACAAATCTTTGCCGTTTTTTCCAGGAATTTCTGCTCAAAAGTTATGCATCTCGTTAAAATTTAACCAGAATGGAATTATCTTCTTATTACTATTTTATTCCAACTAAAGAATGAAAATGAAGTAGAGTTCACTTCTGAAAATTTCCGGTGCGCGATTTAGTATTTTGACGTTGTTACTCCCTCAAAACGGCTGGGCCACATACAACTGCGTAACACAACTAGGTGTACACAAAAAAATCGATATGTGATCGATATATGATACCAATATGTGTTTACGAAAAATCAAGTGAAGAAAATCTTCAAGCGGCCGTAATGTATATTATCTTATGTCCCTTTATTGTTAGCCAAGGAGTAATATCGTTATTGCTAATTTAGGGAAGTCCACAGTGGATTAGTTTAGTATTTAATTTTAAAATTTGTTTAACACATTTTTAGGAATAGAAATCTAAACGATCAAAAGAAATAACACAAACAATTTAAACAACGTAGTCTGTCCACCCGCCCCTCTGTCCAGAGGCTTCTAGATAATAAAAGGAAAAGTTATAGACATGAGTGACAGATTATTTAAAAAATGTTATATAATCATGTGTAATTTCATTTTAATAGGTGGTGGTTAGAACAAGATGAAACGGCGAAGAATTTTTTCTTGCTTGGTTTTTTATCGACGAGCAGACGCATCTTTTAAAAAAGTTCGTCGAGAGGTACCTAGTCTAATTTTTAAAAATATTTTAAATTTACACATTATAATTTCATTTTTATCATTATATTATCAGCCCAGCTCTTCTAGGCCGGGCTTCTGGGTTGAGCTGGGTTGGGCTGGGCTTATTTTCTTTAAATATTTATAAAAAAAATTTTTAAAAATACACTTTTTGTGGAAGTTATTCATTAGAAATTATGATAAGTTTAACATTAGTTTTTCTTAAACAAAATTTTTAATACATTAGTTACGGCCGGAAATTATTTTAGCTACATATATTTGTATTGTTTCTTTTATATACAGTATTTTATAAATTTATATTTTAAAAATTAATTATCATAATTGTGTTTTTTAGTAATGGCAAATGCAAAAGTTGATAATTTTAAATTAAAAAAGAACCATAAATTGAAGATTTAAACATAGTAAAACGTATTATGTTGGTATGATTGTTAATTTTCTTATTTGACTTTTAAGACATTGTTAGAAATTGCATCTTTTAACGTAATTCAAATGTTTATTTTGAAATTATTTAATGTCAGTAATTTTTTTTATTGCTTAGTGTGTGTCGAGTGTATAATGTTTAACGATAAATTCATTGTGAATATAGTGAAAAATAGGCATGTAATATACAAATTTTAACATATTTCTGGTGAGTAGTTGCAGAGTTAGTTACAGATTTTTTTTAAATATGTCGTTTTTAAGGTATATTGTTTCATATGATATCAAAAAATTGTCAGAATATTCCTGGGATAACATTTGTTCCAAACATTTTCCAGTTTTTCAAAAGTTGACTATCAAACTTCTGATATAATGCTCTTGGAAATTGAAAAACAGGTTAAGAAATTTGTATGGACTAAAACCTACACTAATAGACGGATAAAACTTTCGATATGTAAAGACTACTTTCGATTATAATTTACATTTTTGATTTTATAAAAAACGAGTGTAATAACATTTTTTAAACTTTATACATTAATAAACTACTGGTTGCGAATATAATATTAAAATAACTGCACGTTGATATAACAAAAACTAACCGTAATTTAATTTAAAATTAGTTACTTTGGACTTAAACTTTGGTAGATTTGGTTATTTGTTATTTTGGTTTCGAAAAAAATATTTTTTAAATTACTCCTTTCTATCAATATTTGCATAATTAATCATTTCTTAACAGTAAGATCTTAATAAAAGGAATGGTTTTATTTACATTAATATATAAAGTGTATATATATATATATATATATATATATATACATATATATGTATATATATATATATTTATATATATATATATATATGTATATATATATATATATATATATATATATATATATATATATATATATATCATCACGGACCGAGCAGTGATAAAAATAGAACAGATTTCAGGACATTGCTCAAATGGTGCAAAGTAGAGACCGGCTTATTTATTGATTGTTCAACCCGAGTATATCCTCTGATAGACCACCGAAATCAACGAGGGATATCGCGAAAAGACGGAGACGTTAGGTTGGAGACATTTAACGGCAGCATTTAACAGGCAGGTAGTTCGTGGAGGAGAGTAGCGTAATTAAGATAATTCTACGCGAGTGAAACCGCGGGATACAGCTAGTTTCTTATAAAAATAAGTTAATTGTTGAAAAATATTCATCGAAACAACGTATTGTTTGCATTGTAACATTGAATAAAAAAATTATTAGTTTAATTAGATACAAATTTGTAGTACCTATTTCGATTTGTAGTACTTATTTGTATTTTACCTACTTTCATACACTGTTTTTTTTATTAGGATCATTTAAATTTTACGTGACGTTGCTATATGAAAAAATAAAACCTACTCAACAATATATTCTTATATTCTTATATTATTAGATTAATCGACGAACATATAAAATATCCTTTCAAGGCTATATACAGTTATATAAACAGTATAGATAAAATATCCTCACTTTGGACGTTCTCGGGTGACACGGTACATATGTGAATCTGTTGATTTTCATCAACGTGCCAGCGTCTCACGTACTGTTTGAGTATAAAAAAACCGGTCCATAAGTATAAATGTCGTAAACGTTTTAAAGAGGCGCTCGGTGTGCAAATTGTCAATATTAATAGCATATCGTGACGACAGAAGTTTAACACGAGAAATAAAGCAATAAGTGGCACGAATAACAAGTCAGTACCACTTCCATTTAATACATACACCTAAAACATATGAAAAGCTATGATATAATGTGGCTCCAAGTAAGCGCCACGCGAAATACGATGAAAGAGTTACAAGATATAGTTTTATTGAAGTCAGGACAATTGCCCAGTTTTTAAAGACCACTTTTAATTTAATGTTATTTAATACTCTTTAATATAACGTCATTGTGACCATAGCCAAAATCAAGTAAGTGTACTGCAATGACAGAAAAATAAACTTGCAATTTCTTGATAATTACCCGCGTGTAGCCATTATTCGAGTGTAGAGGCAGACCGCCTTTATTTTGTCAGCGCTCTCATAATCTAAAGATCTATGCTAATACTAGACGAATGTAAATTGTTTTAATTAATTAATTATAAGTCTAATAATTAATTGTAATTGCATATTCATAGCGGTATAATTTTTAAAAAAATCATAGATTGTTTCCTAGACTCACAAAAGTTCACGTGGAGATATGTTGGCCATGAAACTAATAAGGTAAATCGGGCAAAGAAGAAAAAATTCGGTTTTAATACAAAGTTGGTCTTAATATAACGTATTATGATATTCACAATTCACAATTAAATTTAATTGTGAATAATGAATTTCTACAAAATTAACGCCAATCATCATCCAATCTTGTTGAATATCATGCGACGTTGCTGATACGATGTTGCAGCTTCTGCAATTTCATTCGCCACTTGGGTCGAATCGTTACAAAATTCCGTATTATCTGGCTATAGCACGGCTACAGGGAACGATTAAGCTCGAGCTACGATATGTCATCGATTTTGAAAGAATCAGCTCGTTTTCGTCATTGATTAGGAAACTTCTATTCGAAAACAATGAACAATGATTTTTATAAACCAAGATAATATTGACAAAAAACAAAACGAAAGAAAAAGAAAAAGCAAAGAAAATTATATAAAAATGGTATCACCAATATGAAGATTCCACGATGTCTAGATTGTTTTGCTTGTAAGAATTAATATTTCAAAGTGTTAACTATCCATAAAATTTACTTAAGTAAAAGTTGTTAAAATTTTCCAAAATTCATAATTGTTTTTGTTTTTAATTTAATATTCAAAGTAAAACGTCTTAACGTGTTAACGTGTTAACTAAAGAAAAAAAACGTGTTAACTATCCATAAAATTTACTTAAGTATAAGTTGTTAAAATTTTCCAAAATTCATAATTGTTTTTGTTTTTAATTTAATATTCAAAGTAAAACGTCTTAAAAACTGTGACAATATATTACTACCGGTGGCATATTGACCGGTTGAGTGGGTAATATGTCACTTTAGAAGGTTTTACTTTGTGACATTTTTCTCATAAAATACAACAAATATTCATTGTAATTATTAACAGAATTAATTATTACAAACAACGTTATCAATTTCATTACTGATTCCGTTTATACCAGAAATATTCAAAATATTTGCTGAGATATTACTTGTCAAAATTAAATGCGTCGTTTACATCTATTTAATATGCTAAAGTTTTTTATAAGCTAAGTAAGTATAAATATATATAAATATATATTTATATATATATAAATATATATATATATATATATATATATATATATATATGTATATATATATATATATATAATAAAAGTATAAATTAATATTAATACAAAAAATTTACTTTGTATGAATATTTCTTATTTTAGTTACTTATTTACACTAAAATGTACCTACATTGTCTAATTTAAAATTATGTGTAATTGAAAAATACCGTTGGCAATATTTCGACGACAAATGACAGTTGTTGATTTTTTTTAAAATGTGTCATTATGTCGCATCGTTTGACAGTTCGAGTTTCGAATCTTGCGTAATGTTGTACATAAAACCATTTTTTTAATGTTTTCCAGTTGTGACCGAGCATAATGGCAAACAGGCATGAAGTGTCACCAGACAGGGTGCGTCAAATGTTCAGCTGGACATCCAGGTGAGTGTTTTGAAAAATTAGACATAACAATAGAAATCGTCAAAATTAAAAGACAACCTTTAATCATTTTCTTCCATCTAACTGTTGTTTTAAATCATATACTAATTATTTTTATCAAGCCTTTTCCAATTCCGAGCTGATATTTCATAAAATTAGGTATTTTTTAGCTATTGTAAGCATATTATGAAGCGTTAAAATAAATTTGAATGCTTAAAGTTTTTTTAGTATCGCCAAGATTCGTCTCAATAGATTACATTTTTTGTAATTGTCATAAGTCGGTTACGACAAAGGAGGGGTCATAGTTATACTCTTTAACAGCCCTATTTTAATTTACAGTTTGTTAAGTTACCCTTGATCGTTCATTGAAAAAAACTGAACTTATCTGCAGGAAATATTGCCTATGTAATTCCACCTCATGAAAACCATCTTCATGACCATGGTTCTACTTTGAACATTACACAATATAATCTTTACAATACTTAATCGTTTTCATTATATTTTATAGTCAAAATGCGGAACTCCAATATTTGTTTAAATTCGAGCGTTTATGAGCATATATATATATATATATATATATATATATATAAACCATTTGGTGTATGGGCTGAACTTTATAATACATATACCTATATATATATATATATATATATATATATATATATATATATATATATATATATAAGGGTATTTGATACTTTTTACTTGGTACTTGATAGGAATAATATTGAAACAAAGACGTAATTGCGTTACTCTGTGAAAACGAAACTTTTATTTATAATATGTTTTACAACAATTAACTAATTACATTATCTTATAAACTAAAGATTTACTCACTTGTGAAAATAGAAAGAAACAACATTTAAAGCCCTTATTTCAGGTCTATTTTAGTAATTTTAAAGCAGTTTCTTACGATAATAATAACCTCTATCTCTTATTTCGACAAAAATCACAACTATCAGCCGTGCCATCTAATAGGCTCTGACGATAACGCGCCAAATTAAAATTTTAGAAAAGCAACGGCACTACTATACGAGGGTACAAGTTTTCTTTACATACACACACA
Source organism: Druceiella hillmani (assembly GCA_039881145.1). Classification (NCBI taxonomy): domain Eukaryota; kingdom Metazoa; phylum Arthropoda; class Insecta; order Lepidoptera; family Hepialidae; genus Druceiella; species Druceiella hillmani. The sequence continues at coordinate 18,014,037 of JAYKKI010000021.1, read as the reverse complement.
CACACACATATATATATATATATATATATATATATATAGATATACATATATAAGTTTAATGTCTAAATAAGACAATAAGGCTTCACCCATTAAACCACCATTTCAACAGGATCCATCCAATGTCGCTTACATCTAACGGTTTCCCGCCATCTTTATTAGGTCATCTATCGACCTAACATGGGGTTGTCCCGATCTGTCGTCTGCGTCTTCGGGCACATGATCGCCACTAGAGATCGTTTCTTTTCCAGCAGTTGTCTGTTCTGCGTGTTATACTACCTACCCATAGCTAGTTTAGTCTGCAAATCCTACAAGCTATGTCGGTGGCATTAATTCTCCTACAGATGTCCTTATTATCTGTCATATATAATAGATAAACCCCGAAAATAGCCCTTTTCATAGCTCGCTGAGTGACTTGGAGTTATTTTACGAGGTCTATAATAAGAGGCCACATTTCAGATATTGCAATTGTCACTTAGTGAATATACCTTTTAAGATACTACAAAGTAGTGTTTATGCATCCGAAAAACCTGCTAAGTGCACGTCGAACGGGCGCGATTTTGTTTCATGTCGTAGCGTAAACATGCATGTGTATGCATCAAACATGCGAAAAATTCGTATCATTCGTAACTTTTCGTTCTGCAGCAATCTTAAACTGTGTTACGCTAACATTTTAATGATATAAAAAATAATGAAAATATGTAATGTATTTTACTATAAATCATGTCTTGTTAAGGCGACAAACAATTTACATCAATCGCCGTTTTTCCCTGTCATTAATGCTGCCGCTTTTCCCAAATTATTGAGTTTGTTATAACAAATAAAACCTATTAAGTACGAGTAGACCTAACACTATCTTTACACTTAGATACATACAAACGTGGGTATGGAAGCATGTCCATTAATCTATTTATAAATATTAATATTATTTTTGACAAACGTTTACGATTTAATCCTGTCTGAAAGATGACTGAAAAAGTATTAGCAGATAACGCTGTTCCATTCCTGCTTTAATTCCTCCCGGGAAATATATTTCTGTTTATTATTAGCCTCGTTTCTTGTTGTCTGTATGATTATGTTGATTATTTAACTATATAAATACATAAGTGTAGCATTTCATGTATTAGTGAAATATAAAGTACAATTACATTATATTTTCCTATGAAACTCACGCGAATGCTACTCGGGTTTTAAGAATAATTTTGTTCTTATTTATTACCTATTTAAATGTGAAAAAATAAGCAAATTGCGAACTCATCGGTTTTTCGAATGAATGAATTTCTATATATAGCTTCTTCCTATATATAGAAATTCATTACTACAAATTCATACTTTGTATTGCTATCTGTGGATGTACAATAAATTGGCATATTTATCAAAAGAGCCAAGTGCGTGTCGAAACATGGACAAGGAAGGGTTCTATGGTTGTATATCTCCTCAAATTGTTGATTCAAACGAACCAAAGTAATTTCATTTGAAGCTTTTAATTCAAATGCTACTATCCAGAATTGTTTTACGTTTTTTTCGAATTCATGGATGAAAAATACACAGGAGGGTTTACATTGAACCTGGCTTTGAAGCTTATTATATCTCAAATAGAGTTTAATAATGCAAAATGGTTAAGAGAATCTCAATTTCATTTTAAAATATCTATCGACTGAAACTTCTTCCACAGAGAAAATAATTTTGTGTATGTACGTCTCAAATTGTGAAAACTGAAATGTTGTAACAGATGAACGATCGGAATTATAAGATGTACCCTAAAAAAATGAAATTGGCTAGGTAAATATCAAAATTCGATTTAGAACCTTTTCTCGTTTTCATTTCGCTCTGATGCTAGTTCTGACAGTTGTTCTGATAGTTGTGACATTATTTTATTTAAAATCTATTGAACGGTGTGCGATTAGACACCACAGTAATTAAAAACATCATTAGCGCGATGTCCGCATTGGTTTTTCTGAATCATTAAGGCGTTTGTTTGTCCCCTCTAAACATTGTGTGGAGGTATTGTACATGTGAACGGCGTTGTATTATTCAGTACAAGAGATGACAGTTAAGTCATTATACTCAATGCAAAATGTTGTATGAGGTTAATAAACTTGACTCAGTTCTATGGTTAACTTGGGTTTTTTTAAAAGATTTTATAATTATGTAACGATAATGTTGAAGTTAAATAAATAGTTCAATGCATATTCTCTCATATCGCTTATGTAAACAAAAGAACAAAAAGTTGAAATTACGCAATATAATTAAAAAATATGTAAATTTGTCAAAATTCTTGAAACTTCAAAATAAGCCTTGAAAAAATATAATTTACTTAATTGTACTTAATGGTGAAAATGTTCCCAAGATGGTATTTCATGTGCGAAATATCTACTTGAAAAACACCAAATTTCATCTCACAGGAATTATTTTATTTCCGGAGTTAAAAAGTTATCTATATATTAATTCGCGTTATGAAGTATGTTTGTAGCAAGGTTCATAAAAGTCGGTCTAGTCGTTTAAGGATGGGGACAAAATGGTTTTTCGGGCACCCCATAAAGCAGATCTTTCAAAATGAAATTGAGATTTCTTTTGTAATTATTCATTTCCAGGGCTCCGAAGACCCACATGGTTTCGTCATCATTCGTCATTTTCATGTCTGCCCGTGTGTATATTACCGCTTGATTATATGCAATTTTATATACAGACGCAAGTCAATGACGCAAAATAAAATAAAAAGCAAAATATTATAAAAATATGCCCCGCCCCCGGTCCATAAATGAAAGGAATAAGATAATCACCTACAGAAGGCGGAGACGTATGCTACATAGACTTTACTGAGGATCGTCTTAAAAAATTAGAAATCCAACCACGTTTTTGTTTGCAAAAAATATAAACGTATTTCTTAATTCAGAGTGCAACTTAAATAGATGGAAATCCGCAATCTGCGCTAACTACATATTTTTAGACTTCTTTATAATACTTTCAATATATAATTCTTTATAATACTTCAGTATCCTACTTATCCAACATATCTTAGAAACAGATTTAGTTAATTGTCCATACGAGGTATGTCCACGCTCTGGAAACCGACTCATTCCTTTTTCCCAATCGCCTTTTCTGAAAAGTCCTTCGCTGTTCTAGTTGTAAAACTTTAGAACGGGCTCGATCCGAATACCAGGAACTCACTTCTATAAATGTATTCAAATGCTGTCTAAAAAAGTCCTTCCTCTCATATCCCTTCATCCTACCCTTCCTAATTCCACTTTGTGTCAAAATTTGTAATTAATCATCATTTTTTTGTATTTATTTATATATTTAGTTTAGCTTGTGCTCTTTTACTTATTATGATATATTCTTTTCTGTGTTCATTAACATATTAATTAGTTTTATTTGTTTTTAATATGTCTCCCACATTAGAAGATTTTCGTTTTTGACACATTTGGTTATTATGATATATTCTATTCTTTGTTCATTCATATGTTAATTAGTTTTATTTGTTTTTAATATGTCTTCCACATTAGAAGATTTTCGTTTTTGAAATATTTTATGTGTACATTAAAGTTTGTCACAAATATGTAAATTAATAAACAACAAAATTTGTTTTATTCTATGTAATTTTAATAATTCTGTTTCGGAATATTTTGTTTCAAATTCACGTTATGGTGTTATAATACCTTGCCCTTAATTTTTTTACACCCCTTTAAACAATCTAAGAAACTGAAATGTAACCCTTTAATGGTACTTTCGATAAAAATTTTAGCGTAGTCTAGCGTTTATACTTTCCGATTTTTTTTTGGAAATATTTAATACAATGACAATGTTATTTCAATGTGAAGAGTTACAATCGCTCTATGTGAGCGCCATTTTAAAACTACATTTTGTTATAACATCTAATACTTGTAAAGCCTATGGGAGTCGCGGGCGAGTCCGATGCGCTTTTGACTGTCAATAAATTTTATTTGTGAAATATTAAATTTCGAAGTAATGAAAAAGTTCGAAAGTTGAAAAATATCTAGTTAATAGCATTCGATCAGAAGTTTAAATGAAAATAATTTCACCTATGAAACATTACATGTATTTCGTTCGCTTTATGTAAGCTCAAATGGGTTTATAAGGATGACTTCCAGCAGTCAAACATCTGTCAGATTTTGTCATACTTTTTAATTTAGTATGTTTGTATGTGTCAATCTCGGAAACATCACAGTCAAGGTAGAGACAGAGTTAGAAACACAATTTGCACCGTCATTAGTTTGGTCGTTAATATTACCTCACCAGATAGCAATGACGCAAATATACTTCGCTAATGAAATGAACTGAAACATAGTAGTTTTGTTACAAAACTTTGTCGATTTTTACTAACTAGAATTTCAAACAGACAGAATTCTTCATTCCTCCGCATTATAGCTTTTTTTATCTGCCTAACTTTCGTATCATAAAAGGTTGGTAAGCTGTAAAACTTTGGACCTCTATTATACATTTCGTGAGGAAATACGGGAAACTTAGTGGAAAAAAATTAGTACATTAAAATTTCTTTTTAACGTAGTATAAGAAGTATGAATAAATGGAGTTGTAGAATTTTGTAGTGGCTGACGACTTGTTCATAATGTAACAATTACTATTTGCTTAATTATTATGCATTTCTTCTATATTTGTGAATTTGTCTGAATACACTCTAACACATTTAAATAACTAAATGAGAAAGAGTGTTATCCTCTTTATTTATCTTATTGTATTGCCATTGGAGAGTTTGTCATTTCATTTCACTCTTTTCATTTCACATTATCACTTTTAAAAGGTGAACTACGTGGATAGGTAAAAGATGATTGAATACGAAGAACGTCTATCTTCTCGACTTCCCGTTCGTTATTATTTTTTTTAAATTTTTAATAATTAATCAAAACATATGTGCATTATAAACTATTTTCGTTTTTATATTACAGAATTATATTTATTATCTAAATGAATGTTTAGTTTTATATTCTATTTTTAAGATTCTTTTTATACATGGTGCACTATGCATTATTTAACTATTTTTTTCTTAAAAACGCTACGCGATCCCGTTATTTTTATTAGTTAAAAGTATTCACATTAATAATAGTGAGTATGTAGGAACGAATGTAAATTTTACCGACGCACACATCTCACGTAACATCTCTCAGTGGCTACACGCACGTGTTACCTGCATCTCGCGTGCAATGTGTTACGCAGCGCTGTAGTCTCGTGTTGCACAACGGTGCAGCGAAATGAGCAGCGCGACCGCTTTCCCCGCTGCCGACTTCCTTGCATCAGAGTGCCGGTTGATACAAGCTATTGCAACAACTAGCATATATCTTTTGATTTATTGAAACAGGTTTTTTTTTGAAAATTTGATAGAACTATTAAAATATTTTTCGTGAACGAGAAACTTTTATTTTGAGAAAAGTTGAATTATAGTTATAATTATTTTATAATGAAATGAATATTTTTTTTTGAATCGATAGAAATCACCAGAAGAGCGTGTCGATTTGTGTTGAAGTTATAAGGGACGATCGTATTTTTTTTTGGCGGGAAACGAAATATTTCGACATTTCACTTTTAATGCGACAGATATATTTGGATAAGAGGAAAGTGATGTTACTTGCGAGGAGTGAGATAAGCTTTTAAGAGCTTTGAAATTTTAGTGGCGCAACGCTTAAAGATAAAAATGACAATTTGAATCTGTTCCTTTACTCGAACATCGACGTACTTGCAACAAAGTGCTAGAAAACAAAATAATAACAATTTTTTTAATACTTAATTTTTTTTTATTAATTACGCATTTTCTTGAAATAAATATTTTTAGCTCGTAAAACGTATTTTTATCGGTTAACTGATCAAGAAATATTAAAGGAAATATTAAATCTTTCAAATATAATTTTCTTTATGTTTATATCAGCTTCCAACTTCATGATCTTAATTTGAAAAAAATATATCACCTAATTCTTAACAGACTACGCATAGGGGTAGGAAAAATTAACAATTGTTCATGTATAATTATTTTGATTTATTAAATAATAGCGGAGGAATGGAAAAACATTTTTTTTCTGCTTAATTTGAAAATTTTACCAAAAATATAAAATACGAAAGAATACCCAGTCAAACCCATGAAAGCCGTTTTTAAAATGGATTTTTCGGTGCCTGGTTTCGGTTTCTGGCGAAATTCTTATCTAAAGAAATATTCTTATAGTAAATAAAAAAGTCTAGTAAATAACGTAGGAGATTTTTTTAACCATATTTTTCTCAAAAGAGCGTGCATGTGAATTTAAATACAAAGTTTCCTATTAAAAGTTCCTCACTTTCTTCTATATAAAAATTAACTGTGATGTTTGAAAAACAATCCTGCAACAAACAATAGAATTACATAATAAATGCTTCTTCTAAATTTTAAATAACTCCGTCGAACACTGTATGACTTATGATGAATTTAAAACCATCAATTTAAGAAAAACGCTTTTAAAATTTCCAATATATTTTAATGGGTATAATTTTTTTTTATTTACATTGTATCATCTTTTCTTAGTTAAATTATATGACACAACTTTCCTTCTTTTAATGTTGAAGCTTTTAATTTTGCCTAATCTCTTAATAGCTATAAATGTATTCTAGTTTTCTACTTTTCTCCTAGCTTTTCAAATCTATTTATTATATCTGCTTCGACCATCTACCGTTCACGAAGTTATGATTTCTTTCTTTTTTGTGATTTCGAATGGAAATTTTTAACAAATGTATTTAAATAACTACCCTATCGAAATAATCTTTCCAAAAAATAGATTGTTTTGCCAGGTCTACCTAGCTCCTAAAATAAATATAATGATTTTGTGAAAATTTTTTTTCTATAATTACTGATATTTGGTTATTGAAACTCATCGTAATTTTCAAAATTGAAAAGCAATATTTGTCAAAATTCACTTTTTTCACCTTAAAATGTGCATGTAGTTTTTGAGAATATAGCGTAATTTCCACGTCATAGTGGAAAAGGAGAATGTCCAATCCGACCTAGTTGTGAACGAAGACCAAACATATAAAGCATTATTCTTTGCCTCTATTTAATTTTTTTTCTTCACGCTTAGAGCTTTCCTAGAGTAAAAAAAAACATTTAAAAAAACGAGTGTGCTTTAGACCACACGACTGAAGTAAAACTTCAAATTCACAAAAATGAACTTTAAAATGAATTTACAATTTTATTCACTTTAAACGTAGAATATTTAATGTATTGAACAAAATAATAATTTATAAAATTGTTCAAGAACGAAATGAAATTACAAAATAATCAAAAAATTACCGTTTGCGTAACGTTAGCAAACTCGCATATATATATATATATATATATATATATATGTATATAGATATATATATATATATATGTATATATATATATATATATATATATATTTCATGCACTGGCTATGAGAGGAAGAGAGAAAGAAAATGTGCGCGCGCACTGCTCTCTCTTGCTCCTACGGTGTGATACAGACAATAGGCTTGCATTGTGTCTTAAATATACGAAACATAACTGGCTATGAGAGAAAGAGAGAAAGCAAATGTGTGCTCGCACCTCTCTCTCTTGTCCCTACAGTAATATACGAAACGTAACTCTCTTTCTGTGTTCACTAACTTATATCTCCCTCTCAACTTCCGTTCGCCTCGCCCGATCACACTTTTCGTAACGCTCTCGTCACGCATTCACTAGCTTATTCCCCAAATCAAGCGTGCGTAAAGAAGTTTTACTTCCATAAAAAAAAACATCTAAATATCTAATATGATAAACACAAATAGATCCATTGCCTCAAGTAAAAGTTTCTCCGTGCCATAAAGTGAAAGTAAAAATGGGTCAGTAACAATAATACATATATCATATATTCTCAACAGTTGCAGTTATTATTTAGCATGGGAAGTTAGTATCGATAATAATGAAATACTTGCATAAAACTATCGAGTATCAACTTGTATTAAATATAAATATAACGGACGTTTTAAAGAAATATCAGGAACTACAAAAGACATCGTTTATGTATAACACATATGACGATTAAAGAATATCAAATGAACTTACTTCATTTGTTCCCTATTTATTAACCGACAATCACCTTACAGCTATTGTGACAAATATGCAGATTTGTAAGTATTAATAAAAAAAAGTCGAGTAAATAACGTAGGAGATTGGTTTACACATATTTTTCTCAAAAGAGCGTGCATATGAATATAAATAAATAATTTCCTAATAAAATTTCTCTGTAAAAATTAACTATGATATCTGAAAAACAATCCTGCAACAAAAACTAGAATTAAATAATAAATGCTTCTTCTAAATTTTAAATAACTTGGTCGAATACTGTTTGATTTATGATGAATTTAACAACATCGTTAATAAGTAAACAAATGAAATAAGAATTGGTTAATGAATGTAATTAACATCAATTAACATTTTAATTTTCGTATTTATGTACCGCTTATAATAAATTTGGACAGGTTAATATTACCTAAAAATTTCTTTTTCATTGGAATTTTGAAATATAACATTGAAAATAAATTTAACTGTTGACAATATTACTTTAATATTTCTCGTAATAATAGTTACCATCTAATTATAATTTGAAAATAAATATTTGAAGATCTGTTCCACTGAGCCAAAACTCATATATTTTGGTTTATATATGCATACTCTAAAATATTATATATCAGTCATTCATGTTCATAACTAAGCCAAATACTCCATACAAACTGGTAATTCTCTTTTGGTTGAGGTAGTGAAGGTGTTGCGCACAATAGCATATACTTCTTGTAATTTTGACGTTTTGTGATAAAATGTTGAATTACCTTGATTTAACCGTAGGGATCCGAAGGTTAAAATAATAAAAAAATAAACGTCACTGTGAACATCGCGTCAGTGATTATTTAATACGGGATAAACAGTAAAGTGGTCCACGAGAGCAGGTACTTACGCAAGGTCGACCGGTCGGCGGCATCGCCGCATTCCGTGGACGTACCGCGGACATTGTTTGTCGACGTTAAAAATTATAAACCACGGTCACGATATCGGAAAATGAATCTAAGCGGGGTGGTGTACCTTGGAAGTTTAAGCTTACTTACATATAAACGTGTTACTCCAAAACCATTTTAGACATTCAAAACATAACAATTTTAGACATTCAAAACATAACATTTAGACATTCAAAACATAACATTTGAGACATTCAAAACATAACAATTTTAGACATTCAAAATATAACATTTTAGACATTCAAAACATAACAATTTTAGACATTCAAAACATAACATTTTAAACATTCAAAACATAACAATTTTAGACATTCAAAAAATAACATTTTAAACATTCAAAACCTAACAATTTTAGACATTGAAAACATAACAATTTTAGACATTCAAAACATAACAATTTTAGACATTCAAAACACAACAATTTTAGACATTCAAAACATAACATTTTAGACATTCAAAACATAACAATTTTACACATTCAAAACATAACAATTTTAGACATTCAAAACATAACATTTTAGACATTCAAAACAGAACAATTTTAGACATTCAAAACATAACATTTTAGAAATTAAAAACATAACAATTTTACACATTCAAAACATAACAATTTTAGACATTCAAAACATAACATTTTAGACATTCAAAACATAACAATTTTAAATATTCAAAACATAACATTTTAGACTTTCAAAACATAACAATTTTAGACATTCAAAACATAACAATTTTAGGTTCCAAGTTACTTTGGAATTAAGTACAAAATCTAAAAATATATTGTAGCAGGTAGTAAGTAGAAAAATCTGAAAAACGTTAAAAACTCCCTCTATATCTTAAAAAATATAATAGCAAGAAAAATCGGAAAATATCACGTAGATACGTGATGTGGTCTCAGTCTAAACGTCACTTCCTTTAACCTGATCGGGATGCAAATAAAAAAACGATAAAGAGTGAATCGATTAATATAATATTACAATTGAAATTATGGTGTTGGTAATTTTCATTATATGGGTGTAGATGTGAGGAAGCCTCGGGAGATGCAAAGGTGAAGTTTCGGAGTTATTAAAGTTCAAATTTGAATTTATTTCAAAATTATTTACCATATTAGCTGTAGCTGCAAACATTGAACTGTTTGCTAATTCAGCTTTTCCGTAACATCAGTTATTGATGTCATTCACATTGATAGAAGGTTTTCCCATAAGCTCGTTTCTCAATTTTCCTTTTTTTCTTAACTATCTTCGAGCGAAGATACACTATATTTTTTCAAATTGTTTTTTTTTATAATTTTTATCGTTTTGTATTATATCTTAAACATTAAGGAAAAATCTGATTGCATAGTTTATTAATCAAAAGCAGTATTAAGCAAAACGAATCTAACTTGCAATTGCATTACTTTTCATACAAAGATTTTTCTGTTCAATTTGTACACATTAATCTATATCTTACATTACTTTTGTAGTAATATATTTATAATCCGCGTTTCGATACCTTTCGATCTAAGAGAATTTCTAACTATTAAACTTAAGAAGGATTTAATTTTTACTAACCTGTCTTCGCTTATAAAAACAGAGGTGCGATACAAAGATTTAAATACGATTTAATACTATTTAAATCAATGGTGTAATATTTGCACCGAACCTTTAAATCTATTCTAAAATTGCAATAAAACATTGATAATGCAGCACGCCGTACGCAGACAATGACTGATGTTTGATTTCTTAAACTTTGAGGCCTTCGAAACTGAATCTCTTGCATCTTGCAATCATATAAAACCTTGTCACTTTTCATAACATTTGTTAGGCTAAAGAATAAAACCTGTACTGATAACGTATAGGCCTATCATGGCAATATATTGATGATAGTCTAAAAGTAAGACCAAGTATTCTAATGAACAATATTATTTAGTGAGATAAATCTAGCTTACAATTTAATTAACATTTTACACAACTCATCCTTTTCTAAATGATTATGAAGCGCTTTTACTCATTCAACATAACTGAAATTTACGGCTTATTTTGTCGACTGGAAACGATTTCGCAATAATCGAAACCAGTCAACCGTCAGCCGGCTAGAGCTCGCGACGGGCTGTGACAACTATGACGTAAAGACAAAGTACCGTACGGCGGGAGCTGTCAGCGAACGCTGCGGCGGGTGAAATTTTAGAAAGTTCCGATGGGCGCAGCCTGAAGACGTGAAACCGGTCTGTGCCGTGTTTACACGCGGCCTAGCACGTGGCCGGCTGACGTAAACCCGTTTATGTCGCACTCTTTTTTTAATCGATCTGTCATTGACCTTACTTCTATTCGTTTATTTATTCCTTAAAAATTTCAAGCCCAAGTTATTGATTTATTCAAAAGAGTTGGACATGTGTTTGTAGTACAGACGACAACGGATAAGACAGAAAATATAGATTATTTCGAATTTACATCTTTCTAACTAATTATTAGTCGTAAATCCCATAGCAAATCTGGCCGATAACCTCATTTCCTAAGCGTTTAATGTAGCAGACAAAAAAACTTGGTTGAGTGTATCAAGCAATGCCACGTTGAATTCTGAAGGGTATTTTTGTTCACTCTGGGCAAGTAATATATATATTGTGACTTCGTCCTCTGCTGTAACAGCAAGACCCATATAACCCTACCAAATTCAAGACCAATTGGTTATGGAAATTATTAATTAATAATTTAAAAAAAAATACATGGTCAGAAGTCGTCGGAAATGAAGGAAATTACATTGCACCATGTTCTTTATAAAATCTGAAGGCAATAAATAAGGGTGTTCATACGTTAATACAAAACCTATAGAATTTTTTAAAATATTTTTACAGCATAAGGATATAAGTAACTTTATACAGATGTCAATAACTAAATTCCATAGAATACTCAATCTATATCACGTTAAAACAATTCACTATCAAATTGGTTATTGACACCTAAAAATAGATTTAAATTATAAGTAAACGAAGTGGCGCCTAAAGACAAACCATTTATATTATCATAATGAGAAGCAAAAAGTGACTGGTGCAAAAAAATTAGCAAAAGACAATAACCTACTTAATTAATTTGTTTAAGAACTTTAATGTGCAATGAAAATAATAGACATATTGCTACAAGTACAATATCTTCCAGTAAACCAGAATATCATAACTGACTTGATCAGATGTCTTCTAAAAACCAAAATAGATCACATCTGCATGCTGATCTCACCATCTGATCCAACTGCCTAGCAATGTAATCTACACAAATATCGAGATAAGTGACAATGGAATACTCTAAAGGGAAACCATGCTATTACTGTATTTTTGAATAGATACGGTGATTCAAAATAATTTGGATTACTTTAGAAATAATTATTACTCTGCCATAGTCTATAATTTTTTACATTGGACTTGGAACCAGACTTGAGAACAGGGATCATCCGGCAAATCTTCCAAGTGGATGGATAAACTTCAGAAATTAGAGAAAGTATATATCGGTACAAACTTTGATAAAGCATGGAGGTAGGCTATCAGAACCGGGGGCATATTTTGGCTGAAGCTGCTTCAACGCGAATCCGACTTCAGCACGATCCACCCTACCGATAAGTAAAAGAGACAAGTCATTGTTACCAGCGAAACGTGCTCCCGTTGTAACGTAGACCGTCGATATATTATTAAAAAAATATAATTAAAATACTCAGCAAAAGCGTTCGCAACAGTCTCACTCGAGTACAAAATAAAACTTCTTCGAGTCAAATTTAATGCTTGCTGCGATATTCAGCACTTATGCAAGGCTCTCATATTTCCCATTTCTGAAGCGTTAGCAAATGAGCAAAAAAAATATTAAGTTGAGTTGCATCTCGCATTACTGCGTTGACCAATGTCAGTGCGTGAAATACTGGTGAATGCTGCAAGATATTCGGGTGCACTCCACACTGCTTTTATTGTGAAAGGGTTTGATTCTAATGCGTGGATAAAGTTAGTGATAAATCAAGTCGGATAATCATACCGACGGTTCATAGTGATTCGCTTTTTAATAGATCAATCGAAACATTTTTAATTGAATAATATAAAACATTTTACAGCTTCATTATGATCATTCATTTTATAAACAAGGTAACGCATTTAGTTTTATAAGTAATTTCAAAAAGTCAACCTTACAAAAATTTCCTTTCGCTTTCCTGACTGCACTTCTTGAGTCAGCAGGTTTACTCGTATACCCACCTCGAGCGGAGGGTCATATGGATCCGAATGTACCGCTCCCCGGTGCTGGAAGTACGCTCACGCACTCTCCTGTATCAAGATTTTTATCATTAGCCGAGCACATTTCATTTTATTTGCACCTTGTAATAAAATATTCCGGATATTCCGCCACCTTTTAGAAAATTTCTTAACTTGTGGCTAAAAAACTATTGGCTTCCAAATAGCCTTGGTCCAAAGCAGTTATTTAAAAAGTTTCGTGTTACTCGAGGTCAATTTTTATACATATCAAATCGATTTGAAAAAACAAATTACACATTTGAGTCTCGAAGCCTGTAATATTTATTAATCAATTGAATTGATATGACCGAGTATGTTAAGTGTCTGGTATCCCTTTCGCTATCTAATCGATACCTGCCGGCAGCTTCGTGAAATCTTCAAGTAACGAGAAAGAGATGGTCGGACCAAATTAAGAAATATTTAAAAAAAAACTTAATACAAGGACTTATAAAAATAGAAGATCATATTAATCGAAATAGAAATATGTAATATTCCATCACCGCCACAGCTTTTTGTTTTGGTAGAGAGCTTTTAGGTTTTACAAATATCAAAATTGAAACGGAATTTGCTAAATGTGGACTCTATTCTTTATTTTGTCACTTGTTTAGTTATATCGGAATTTCAGATTCAGTAATCAAAGCTATGTTTTGTATTTTATTCCAAATTTCCGGAATTATATTTTTTGTACAAGGAATTGCGTATCACGATTTGTCTTTATTTGAAATTTGCTTTGAACCGTGACTTTGCACGTGTTTTCTACACAAGGAAATGGAGGAATGGAGAACGGTTTAAAAATAATGTTGTTAAAATATTGGCCTTGTAATTGGAAATTGCTATGTTTTTTACATAAAACTTATTTTGCGCTCTTATCTCTAACGGGGTGATTTTTTTGATTACCAAAAAATAAATTCTATCACAGGATTAAAGGTTTATCTCCATGGCCTGTTTTGCCTGGTTTGTCTCCATATAAAGATGCAAATTCACATTCTTATTTAAAATGGTATTGGCCAAGATTTAAACATCCACTCAAATGGAACGCGCAATTAAAATGTTTTTCATCACAGAGGGACCACAAAAAAATTAAAAAAACGAGTGTGCTTTAGACCACACGACTTCAAATTCACAAAATATGAACTTTAAAATGAATTTACAATTTTATTCACTTTAAACGTAGAATATTTACTGTATTGAACAAAATAATAATTTATAAAATTGTTCAAGAACGAAATGAAATTACAAAATAATCAAAAAATCATCGTTCGCGTAACGCTAGCAAACTCGCATATATATATATATATATATATATATACATATATATATATATATATATATATATATATATATATATATATATATATATATATTTCATGCACTGGCTATGAGAGGAAGAGAGCGAGCGCACTGCTCTCTCTTGCTCCTACAGTGTGACACAGACAATAGGTTTGCACTGTGCCTTAGATATACGAAACATAACTGGCTATGAGAGAAAGAGAGAAAGAAAATGTGTGCTCGCACCCTCTCTCTCTTGTCCCTACAGTAATATACGAAACGTAACTCTCTCTCTCTTTCTGTCTTCACTAACTTATATCTCCCTCCCAACTTCCGTTGGCCTCACCCGATCACACTTTTCGTAACGCTCTCATCACGCATTCACCAGCTTACTCCCCAAGTCAAGCGTGCGTAAAGAAGTTTTACTTCAAAAAAACAAAAAGCTGCATTGAACATTGCCAAAACAGTAATTACGAGCTTGCTGGTGTTAGGACTTTTGAGCGAACCCACGTAATATGCTCATTCGCACACGGAGTACAACTTCGAAAAGTAAAAAAAATATAATACTCTTAACTAATTACTAGAGTAACCAAAGAACTTTTTTACGTCGAAACATTTTTCAACCAACTTTTCAATTTGTATATTTTAATAAGTCTTCCAAATTCTTTCAACTTAAGACTTACATAAATTTAATTAATCTAGTTTTGCCTATAAAAATATAGTTCGATATTATATAAATTACAATATGTCAAACCTTTGAACATATTTGGAACTTGCAATACAAAATGTGTAATGCAGCGTGCCACAATAAACAACGACTGGCATCTGATTTCGCAAACTTTGGGGCCTTCACGCTTTTATTGACACCTTCGGAACTATCTCTCTTGCATCTTGCATTTGACATATAAAGTCGTGTGACTTTTCACAACATTCGTTACAGTGACGAATGAAATCTATACCGAGTATTATGTACATATCTGCCACGTCTGTATATTAAAGATGGTCTTACGACAAGGATATATACGAAGAAGCGAATACATGACAATTGTATAAAAATATATGCTATTTAAAGCGAACAAAATTAGCAACATTTTACATTCGGTCCACATATACTCACGATAAATTTTGTCGTAGAAGATGTGATAAATAAAATTTCTACAGAAAAAAATATGTTTTAGGTTCGGACCTCGAAAGGAAAAAACGGAACCATTATAAAATCACTCGCATGTGTCAGTCTGTCACAGGTGTTTTTCTTAAAAATCGCTAGACGTAGACTTTCGGCATAGTATTAAAACATTTTTAAGAGCACGCATATTAATAGCTGACACTTAAAAATATTTACATGCAAAATTTTAAACTTAGAGCTCAAATTAATTATTTGATTTATTAGCGCAAAACTCAAAACTCATGATATTTTTTAATTCCATAGAGTGTAAAATATTTATCGTAAAAGCTATTAATAAGGGCTTCAATATATCCTTAGGTAATATATCTTTGAATATATACAAAAAAGATGTATTAGCCCCGTATTTCTGAAACTATTCAACCTAAAATTATGAAATAATAACGTCTTTAGCAGCATACGCAAAGGAAAACTAAAGAAAATATCGTAGATCTTAAAATTTCTGAAATATGCACCATGTTTTACGCCTGTGAAATATATAGTATATAATACGTTAATATCACTATAAATAGTTAATTATATTTGTAAATACTTTAATAGAAATGCTGTGTACTATTAAAGCATTTCAGGTATCTAATCAAAGTTAATCAAGATAGATTTGCTACTATAAATCGCCATTTATATCGCTAATCGCTATTTGTTAGCAAAGACATTTGCACTCTACTCAAAGAGTTCTTATTAACAATATCTCATAAGACTAGATATAAATCAGTTCTCCATTTGCACGAATAGGAGCCCTTTAGGAAATAAATTATACATTTTAAATATACATTTTTTATTTGGATCAAAACAGTATATAAAATTCGTAAATTTGAATAATTTAATAGATTTACAGACCTCGGTCGTAAGATTGATAGATTTGCATCTCATCAATCTTAGTCGCCTTGTATTTGGAAAATCGCCTTTGATTTGGTTCCAATCCCTAACAAAACTAATGAATTTATTAAAGAAAATAAAAAATATTAGTATAATCTAGTAATATAACAGTATCTTTATATCAATTTAAACCGAGGGGGGTACTCTATCTTTGAATATGGTGTTCTTTTATTACCGAAAGCACTAACATTTCTGAGCAGTGAGAGTTCAAAAATGTATGTAATACTTTGAGTTTTATTTAATACTTGACGTTTTAGATATATTATACTCACAGATAATGACGCTCAAACAATTGCCTATAAATGAAGAGTCTAAACAATAATAGCTAATTTTGAGTCTCTTGACCTCAAAATGTCAGATTCATTAATGACCAAATTAATGATTCATTGATGACAAGTGTGGTTAGTTAAGTTTGTCAAAGTTTAGAAGTTCCCAACATGTTTGACGACGGTATTACTCTATTAACCTAAATTAATAAAAATAATTTATATCTTTACTTTTCGAGTATGTTATTTAGCTTGTATCTTTATGTTGTATTGGACACGTTTCGAAAAATTTGGATCAATTTTATGCGTTCTGGCTATAGAAATACAAACAACATGCCCTGAAATGAAATTACACATGTCATATAATTGTTAATAATACTAAAAATAATTTGTAATATCATGAAAATAAATTTCTGATCATCGATTCCTATTTTAATATTCTTAGTATATTTCAATACACCTTTCAATGGAACAGCGAGCTAGAATTCTAGTTGAAAAACTAGGATGAAAAGCAGGATTACGAATCTGATTCACAGTTTTAAATTTGCACATTTCACAATTCACTGTACAGCCTGGGTAGCAATTTTATTTCGCATTTGAAATTTGTTTTCATCAAGTGAAACACTTATCAATTGTTATACAATCGCTCGTTCTCTGTTTTAGTTTATTCAGTTCCCATCCTGTATCCCGACGAGTTACGAGTTTCTAAATTTAATGGTAGGTGTAAATCGTCTAAATTTAATAGTAGGTATAAATCTTCTAAATTTAATAGTAGATATAAGTCTTCTAAATTTAATAGCAGGATATCTCTCTGTCTTATTCGCTCCCGGAGAATACATTGGACATTACTACAAAATGACGTCACAATTTAGTAGGTATGATAGTCCGTGCCAAAATCTTTTAAAGTATAAAGCTCGGTTAATTTTCAAAAATTGGCGAAAACATTTTCACTCCTAGCCTGTATAATGGTAACCCAATAATTGTTTCATTTTTATTAATTAAATTTTTAGTTCGTTTATATAAAATTCAGAGAAGAAACATCCGCCGCAAGTGTTAAACATCTTTAGAATTAATTTATATAGGAAATTTAATAAAAATATATTATTTACAATCCAATGTATTAGTATATCTATTATTTAGATATAATTTAATTATAAGCGAATATGTTTTCGATGTACAATGCAATTGGTGCAAAATTGTTCCCTAATCATAATTTGTTCCTGCATCTTATTGTACGGCTACATCTGTAAACATCTATAGCGCGAACATGTCTAAAATGACAGCTTTCGTCAGCCAATGTACAAAAAGTCTAGAATTAAAAAAATATATACTACACCAATTATGAAAAATTATAAGCTATTCTTTGAAACCTTGACCGTGTTTTTTAACTAAACACGTTTGTCACATTACAGCTTATGCAAATGTCTCTTAACGATCTCGTTAACACGAATATTACTTTCTCACTTTGCGGAACACTTTTTCAGCGACGCCCGCACTTAACTGAAAGAAATTATCAACATTTACATAATGTTTGGAAGTGAGGCTTGACATTTGCGTTCATATGCTGCTTTCCCAGTGAAACATCGCGAATCGACTAAGAATGGTGGCAACGTACGTTTGCAGCATGTTTAGGTACATCGATACTGTTGGCCATCCTCGAAAATTTCGTTCGTATGGATCAAAGCAGGTTGTTTAGTGTTGGCCGTTTCAGATATTGGCGATGTAATACTAAGCACTAAGCCAGCAAGCGTATCGTTTTGTGGAAACTTTTATTTAGTCATATTTATTTCAATTATATATACTCTCAATTTTATTTTGATTTATATTCTTATATCAAGATCCAGTGTTCATAAGCTTTTACCCATTATTCCAATGCTTGCACGTTGTGCCAGCTATTAACAAACAAATTTTTAATATCGAGTAAAAAAGTACTGGGTTTCCTCCTTCCTCCACCTACCCTTAATAGCCTCCATGTTAGTCCTTTGCATGAAATGCATACATGCATCGGTAGCAATTCGTTGTTTGGCTGCAGAATTATTTCGTGATAAGCATACAAAAACAATTTCACATTTATAATGTCATGATTCCCAGTTTGATGATTTAGTTTAAAACCTGTTTTTATTATCATAATTCAGTACGTCACATTCGTTGTTATTTTTGGACAATAATAACACAGGCCATCTTTTATTTTTATTTTGACAATAAAATGATTAAAAAAATGAAAATGACTGAATTATTCTATTCAAGAGCATAACGCATTACACAACGTATGCGCAATATCATAATTCCAATAACAATTATTGTCTGATTACTTTAGGAATTTTTCATATCGCGAACGCATTATTAATAATGACTTGTTAATCTCTCGGTCCATAAAATATAGATATATTATTGCCTCTGTGTGCTTTATTTCAACAAGTGTCATTTATGCAATGATGAATGGTTAAATAACATGTATTAATTTCATTCCTGTTACAACTCGTTCATTTGCTATTACCTTTGTTCTAATCAATTCTGTCTTCTTTTAATTCTGTACTATTGCCTAATGATAATATAATTATAATTTGAAGCACGCACAAGTGTATACACTGAATTTTAACGCCTTAAGAGAATTGAAGTCGATTCATGTAATTTTAATCACAGTTTGGTTAAGCTTTTACGGGGTCTAACTAAAACGATTGAAGTAATCAACTTTATTATATAATTTTACAATTTCTAAGCGTGTCTGTATTGTGCAAAGCTTGATATCTAGGTGTGACACTGTTTTGTTTTATTAATGTATTCTAAATAAATGTTTAATTGTCCCGTGATCTTTCGTACTGTATACTTTAAAATTAATGAGAAACTTCAATTACAATGTTTATAAAGCTGTGAGACTCGAATGTATGTTAATACGCATAAAGAAAAACAATAATAAATAAAGAAATATGTTTAAAGTACTTTTGTAATTAAATAGTAATATTGTACCTACTATTAAATTACAAAAATTGCGTAATTGTTGTGTTAATTTGCAGTAACTTAATTATTATTCAGCCCCTCACAGTTTATTGAGTTTATAATAATGTATATTGTCTTTTGAAGTAAAACTTCTTTACGCACGCTTGACTTGGGGAGTAAGCTGGTGAATGCGTGACGAGAGCGTTACGAAAAGTGTGATCGGACGAGGCGAACGGAAGTTGAGAGGGAGATAAGTTAGTGAAGACAGAAATAGAGAGAGTTACGTTTCGTATATTACTGTAGGAACAAGAGAGAGAGGTGCGAGCACACATTTTCTTTCTCTCTTTCTCTCATAGCCAGTTATGTTTCGTATATCTAAGACAAAGTGCAAGCCTATTGTCTGTATCACACTGTATGAGCAAGAGAGAGCAGTGCGCGCGCACATTTTCTTTCTCTCTTCCTCTCATAGCCAGTGCATGAAATATGTATATATGCGAGTTTGCTAGCGTTACGCGAACGGCGATTTTTTGATTATTTTGTAATTTCATTTCGTTCTTGAACAATTTTATAAATTATTATTTTGTTCAATACATTAAATATTCTACGTTTAAAATGAATAAAATTGTAAATTCATTTTAAAGTTCATATTTTGTAAATTTGAAGTTTTACTTCAGTCGTGTGGTCCAAAGCACACTCGCTTTTTTATTTATTATTGAAATTTTGATCCAAACAATTAACGACTCACGTTGTTTGCACTTCAGGAACTATCCACAAGTTGCATCTTACGAGAATTAAATTTTATAAATATGATACGCTCACTAAATCCATTTAACTTTAACTATTTTTCTCGATATTTTTGTTTGATTTGCTTTTATGACGAAAGACTTTATTCTATTGCTTTTTTTACTCGTAACCTCACTTGCGCGTAAATATGTATCCGCATTTTGCGTTATAGAGACAACTAATAAGCGCTTTTGCACTTTAATCTAGATCACTAAGCATACTTAAAAAGTGTTGTGTAGCAAACTCGAAAATATTCGGAATAAAGAATTGAAAAATACCCAATTTCTTCTCCCCATATGTGATGCTTAACAAGATTAACAAGTTGTCCAATCGCACCCATTATTAATAATGGCCTAGCATTTCGGAAAATACCATTCTACTAATTTTATAGCATAATATGGGAACAAAGACTTCCATATAAGTCAAATATGTCGAACTAACTACTTAACGTTTGAGATTTTTTTCCCTTGGAGACGTCTACTGGTGCAGGTTTTTTTAATTTATCGCGCCTGGCCTTGGTATCATGAAATAAAATAACGTGCCCAAAAAGGAACTTCGTTCGAGAAAATTGTGTTTTATCGTTTTTCTTAGCGAATGTAGTGAATCTTTTTTGATGTATTTTTTGAGCAATAATGGTTTCTTGACTGTGCTTAGACTTTTCATTTCATAAGCAAAACGAGTTTTATAACAGTATCATATCATACGATATATGTATATAATAGTATCATATCATAGATAATGGGTCTACATTTTAAGCAGACAGCCTACTCGGCATGTGATTATAAATGAGAATTCTTCTTAAATACCTATAAAATCTACGTTCCTATTCTGTCGTTTTTTGCCCAAAACCATGATTACATGGCTAATTTGTGCCATGTTATTGTGAATCCGAGCTAATTTATGCCATGTTATCACGTCTCTGAGCTAATTCATATCATGTAATCATGACTTTGAGCAAATTTTTGCCATGTAATCATTACTTTAAGCTGATTTGTGTCGTGTAATCATAACTCTGAGCTCTCTCGAAATATTACTCCATCCATTTACAAAAACTTTTTGATATTTTTATGCATTTCACAGCGAATCCATACGACGGTTTTGGGCGCTTCAGACATAAAAACAGAAACATTATTTCATTACACGGCACTCGTGATTAAATATGTCCTTGTTCGTGACCAAGTTAGAGCGATAAATGAAACTTTCTTTATACCTAATGTATTTTAGGGGAAGGGTTCCTTTAACTGTTCGCATTTGAATATACATTCTAACGGATTCAGGAAAAGAAAATATTCATACATATTATTTCGTTAAACAGATTATCGTTAGGAATACGTAAATGTTTTCTTTTTCCAGAAAATTTTAGAGGTTACAAATAATTTGGAATAATTCATTTACATCTATCAAAATGTTGCATAATATCTATTAAAAAAGGCGTTGCGCATTTGTCTGTACAACATTCGACAATGCGACGCATGCTTGAAGGGAGAAGAGAAACACTCGCCCTCAGATCAATGATGTTTGCTCCCCAACAAAACAAACAGACTGCTTTTTTATCGTGTGCAACCCTGAACATCGTGTGAACTCCTATCTATTTTATCGTATATACCACTAAATATCGCGTGTACTCCTATCTATTTTATCGTATCTACCACTAAATATCGCGTGTACTCCTATCTATTTTATCGTATCTACCACTAAATATCGCATGTACTCCTATCTATTTTATCGTGTATACCACTAAATATCGCGTGTACTCCTATCTATTTTATCGTATCTACCACTAAATATCGTGTGTACTCCTATCTATTTTATCGCATATACCACTAAATATCGCATGTACTCCTATCTATTTTATCGTGTATACCACTAAATATCGCGTGTACTCCTATCTATTTTATCGTATCTACCACTAAATATCGCGTGTACTCCTATCTATTTTATCGCATATACCACTAAATATCGCATGTACTCCTATCTATTTTATAGTGTATACCACTAAATATCGTGTGTACTCCTATCTATTTTATCGCATATACCACTAAATATCGCATGTACTCCTATCTATTTTATCGTGTATACCACTAAATATCGCGTGTACTCCTATCTATTTTATCGTATATACCACTAAATATCGTGTGTACTCCTATCTATTTTATCGTATATACCACTAAATATCGTGTGTACTCCTATCTATTTTATCGTATATACCACTAAATATCGTGTGTACTTCTATCTATTTTATCGTATATACCACTAAATATCGCGTGTACTCCTATCTATTTTATCGTATATACCACTAAATATCGTGTGTACTTCTATCTATTTTATCGTATATACCACTAAATATCGCGTGTACTCCTATCTATTTTATCGTATATACCACTAAATATCGCGTGTACTCCTATCTATTTTGTTGTAGACACTCCTGAATATCTCGTACAACCTAATGTATTTTATCGTGTGCGCCCTTGAATGTAATATGCACATTTATCTAGATTTATTTCATAAACTATGAAATTCATTTAATCGTTAGTATTTGATATAAATAATCAATTCGTACGTTTTTCTTGATTTATTTTGCAAAATAAAAGCATTTAAATATTGATTATATGTCCATGTATACAAAATTGACCTGGTTAACGTTGTCACATTATGCACGATTTATTGTTTAGTTATACACAAATGCAATAACCAAAGACAACGTTTACCAAAATCTTCGCCTTGTTTAAAGGACTAACCGGCAAATTATTTTGCTCCAGTTCCAGCATTCACGTCACGTGTGTCGTAAACGCGTGTCACGGTCAACTCTGAATTTCCTGTTATGAGTATTCATTGTAAGTGTGTATTGTCTCGCATTCAATGACCATTGAAGTGACGAAGGTTTTTTTTTATTTCCAATTAAGGACTTATAACTTTTAAGCGATTACAAAACTTAGAAGTACCTAGGTGAAATAAAATATTGTACGTCCGCTGTCACCAGCTGGCGCCACGAAAAGTGTGTGCTTTATTTTCACTCGCCGTGTCCAAGCAAAAGCCCGTTTATGAAACGAGTTACTGCTCAGATAAAAAGAGAGAAGGAATGCACTCCATAATATTAAATTATGTGTTAGAATATGACAAAGAAGCTTACCACGTTTTGAGTAATATAGCGAATAGCAATGAGTTGTATAACACTATGTATGCCTTAGCGTATCCCATGTACCATATATTAAATGGACACAGTGAAATCATGCCTTTAACGTATTTTCTTCATTAATTTTTCATTGCACTAGCACAAAACGTAAAATTTAGTTTTGTTAAAATGTCTGGATTGTATTATTTTTGCCTTTAATACCAAGAATCAAGTACTAATATATTGAGATGCTAGTTATCTGAGAGTGACATCATTGCATACTTCAATAATTATTCTTTCTTCTAATAATCCAGTAATCATCGGATTCAAACCGTACCAGAGGTTAGCGTTTCCCTTCTGCTGAATCTATCGTTAGTATTTCTTGCCCACCGGGACCGACTTCACAGTCATTATAACGCATCGATAAAAGTAATTTTGTCGCCCTGGTAGTATAAAAGGCATCCAAAATTTGCAACCAAACAAAATGGTGGTGTTGATGTTGTCACCAATACGGGGAAGTGTCCTGGACGCAATAAGATTAAAACAGTCTTAGATACGTGATTGATGATTATTTATATCGTGAGCTTACGTTCATTTCCCATCCAAAGCCAAATGTGGTACGAAGAAAACCCCGCATAAGGTCAGACATTACAAGATAAGCAAAAAAACTCTTGTGAATTAAAAGTACAAATTCTACCCTTTCAGACATTATATATATATATATATATATATATATATATATATATATATATATATATATATATATCTTTATTCTTTTTGTTCTTGCTTGTCTCAGCACTAATAGTCGAGACAAGATTGTCTGCGCTCAGTTTCAAAGTCTAGCTCAAATTTTATCCGATTTTGTTGTAATGTCTACTCGCCTGGTAGGTGTAAGGACACCGAAGGTATCTTTGGTAAATAAAGACATGTCACGCATAATTCCCACTACGAGAATTATGTCCACATTTAAGTACTTATAAACATTTAAGATAATAATATTTTTAATAGTTCAATAGAAACATTATGTACATAATGTTTCTATTAAACTATTGAAAATATTATTTTTTTACAACCTAAATATCTTGCCAAAAACATCTTTAACAGGCGTAAAAACACGGTGCATATTTGAATAAAACTATGTCTGACTATTTAAATTTATGAGCGTGTCGCTTAAGGATATACTAATATCCTTCACAGACAAAAGAAATGTACATTTTAAAATACAAAATTACCTTTGCAGTTGATTTAAGTCAATGAGCTTTTTATAGACCCGACTGCATTTCATAACTTGGTTGAATATTACTCGTAGAACTTACTTAGCTGTGATAATTTTCCTTTTAATTTCGTTATTTACACTAGTATTATATAGTATTGTAAATAATTTTCCGATATTTAAACATAGCGGTTAAGTTTACAGAAAGTTCGGAAACGTAACTTTATAAATAATTACTACTTTAAAGCTTGACGTCTCATAAAAGGATCCTTACATGGAAATGGTGTTATGATATACTCCCAATATTTTTGAAAGATCTTTTCAACGATACCAATGGGGAACGCAAAAAAAACAACCCCACGTGACATACTGAGGAGGTATCCTAAACCTTTTTTAAAAGATTATATTTCCTAACTTTACGTACGTTATAAGTAACCATGCTAAAATTCCGCATTATAGCATAATAGTCTGCGATTAAAACGATTGTAATATACAGATGAACTGACATACAGACAGACGAACATGGTAAAATTATAAGGGTTAAGAGACGAAAAATATGTTTACAATAAATTTCACCACTGCAGCCGGAAATAATAAATACCATAGAATATGATTGAATAACTTGAGTCGACACTATGACATAACTTTATTTTGTATTAACTTTGTATATTTATTGGCTTGTAACTTCAATTGCATATTTTTTAAATATTATTTTATATCATATATCGTTAAAGTGATGGCAGCTATCCCATATAAGAGCATAAAAATCTAAGGAAACATTGCTGCTGGATCACCAAATTAGTTTTGAAAAATTAAGTCCACATCACGTGAAACTACGAGTTATAATTAAACAGCCGCTGGTAGGATATTTGTTATAATTAAGCAGCCGAGTTATAATTAAACAGCCGCTGTTAGGATATTTGTTATAATTAAACAGCCGAGTTATAATTAAACAGCCGCTGTTAGGATAGTTGTTATAATTAAACAGCCGAGTTATAATTAAACAGCCGCTGTTAGGATATTTGTTGGAACATTTTTTTATATTGTTTTTGTATAAAAAATTAAACATTGATAATATTTCTCGCCTGATTTATTCTTCTACTAGTTTCGGAGGTACTGGTCTATATAAAACATGTTTGTAAATGTACTAGCTACTACTACTTTGCTACCGCGAGTATAAATACAGTAAATATACGTAAACACATCTATAAATTTAATATTAATTTAAAACTTACATAAATGAACCAAGTTGTTTAAAAATTCCCTAACACAAGACGCAGTCAGCTAAGGTCTTATGACGGAAATGTTTTATTCATTAAATCGGAAAACACTTGCAAGTTTTTACATGTTGCTACATACGATTAATGATATGGTAATAATGAGGAAATAAATATTTTATTATCTTTACTCGATGTGATTAACATCTAAACGAAATATTAGATCATTTACATTAATACCAGCACTGAGGCAGCAGGAAAATACCTTAAGTTTTTACCTAAACTTAATCAACAAAACATGTACCTCACGATATATGGTGCAACATATTATGTATAGAGATGTCGAGGAAGAACTTGATTATAATTTCAGATACCTCCATCTACTGCACGAATCCATCTCTGTAATATTACTTGTGCATTGAGAGTGAGTGGAAAATGTTTTGTGAAAAAATTTCTCTGTGAAATTGTTAGTCATCTAAGTTAGAAAATTGATTTGTTACGTTTTGGGTGGAATGTTCTAGTGTGACCGAGCTCGGATTTTCTAAATTTTATTGAGTTGGCTAAAAAGTAATGAGCGTTTTTTTTTAAATTATCTAGGAAACGTTCTAGAAGTTTCCATAATCGAAGATATACAAAGGGCGCGGCATGCTCTCTGATTCAGCAGCAATTAAGACGCTGCACTGTCAACACGCATAAAATATGGACGACATTAAGACGCATATGAGACACTGTGTACTCTAAGAGTAGCAATTCGGTCACTCTGCTGCCGAAGCTACGCGTAACGTGTGCCAACACGTAGCTCCTGAAGCAATATCTGAAACTACTGCAAAACTATGGTTCCATCGGTTTCGCAGCAGCGATTATTCCCTGAGTGATCATTCATGCATTGATTGACCGGTGGAATTGGATAGCGACAGGTTAAAATTGGTAATTGAAGAATATAGCCGAGCATCCGAGCTCAGTTGCTAGCCAGAGGACTAACCACACTCTGGCTAGCAACTGAGCTCGGGTGATTCCACGGAACTATAGAGAATCATTTACACCGCTTGGGAAAAGCTTGAAATACGGTGCATTGGTACTATATGAACTTAGCGTGGACCAGCCATAGCAGTAGCCCGGTCCGCATATAGCCAAACAGACTCGCCTTAATGTTTTGAATTTTGGTAGGACACAGATTCCCCACCCATATCCCCCAAACTTGCACCCGCTGATTATTGTTTGTTTAGATCGCACAGCAACGTCTTGCGCGAAAAAACTTTGGTCATAGAGACCACCTACGACAGTTTATAGGCTAATTTTTTCATTCCAAGCCACCATAATTTTGCACCATCCACTGACAGGGGCCGTAGTACAAAATGATGGTAACTATTATATCGACTATCAATTCGTTTTAAATTGGAAATATAATGAAAAATTATAACATTAGTGACCACTGATTACTTATTGCTCAATTAAATATTTTAAACTTTCAACCTAGGTCATTTTACAATTTTTTAATTATTCTCTACGCGCGTAATGCTATCTAGAAAATGTTTATCAGGTAATATGTATGTATGTTTATAGGAATGCCTAAAAACCTTACGAGAACGTATAGGGCCCATCGCCACAGAGCTTCTTGCAGCGTGTAAATACATTGTGGTGTATCAGAAATATATCATGGGTATCAGAAATATGTCAGGAGAAATATATTTCGCTTCTCAGTAAGTTAATGCAATGCTCCATACTTTTTCTTATACGCACGCAGGAACATACGTCCGCCCAAAAAACCTCCCGCCCCATAGACAAAATGGCATCTTGCGTTCCCTATTTTGTTTATTCTCACTCGCAGGATTAAGATGAATATTCGAACACCGAACAGGTTAGAATCTTTGAGTCACTTTGAATTTCTAGAATTAGTTAACAGAATATCGCAAATAATCTAGGAACAACACACAATATATATATAATCACAATAATATTCGGATGATAAAGTCAGGTATTGAATCGGATATTTTTAGTGAGATGGAAAATTTAAATATAATATTAATTATATTTTTCATATTTAATTTGCATATCATTCATTTATTTAACATTGATGGAAGCTTTGTATTATGTGAGAAATAGATCGTTTGCTTCTTTGTATATTATAAACACTACATTGATTGTGTGTGCAAATATGCTAATTTCTTGCAATCCGCATCAATAATTCATCATACACTTGTCATATCCACATTTATTATAAAAGTCAGTGGTTCATTTTCTGTTGTTCTTGTTGGCACCTTCTCGCCATGGGCGTTCATTCGTATGCATACTTGAGAAAAACAATAGATTTCGAAGATCTGTGCCGTTAACCATCGTTCTCCAAATATGTGAAGAAGTTTGAGAAAACGACACAAAGGAAAAATGATCGTTTCGTGATATAATGATATTAAGAGAGTACAAAAGAAATTTTATAATTAACTGTTCTAAATGCGAGTGAAGCCAATTTTAATAATTTAACATTTTTTCTTAAATTCTTCACTAAACTCTTTCTTAAATCCTTTATTAAACTTTTTTTAAATTCTAAAGTGGTGTATTGTCATAAACCAAAGAAATGTGGCTAAATAAAAATTTACAAAAATGCAGCGCAAATTTTTTCTCGCATTTTATCGGATCGTTCTTGGATGCGGTATGGGACGGTTTCGTTTAACATTTTTCTTTTCCAATTCCTATTTGTGGAATATTTAGCTTCACATAACGTGCAATACGTCGTTACCTATTCCACTTTTTCAGCCCTTGATTTTGAAACTGTTGAAAAAAATTTGGATACCAGAATCTGATTAGAACGTTTAATTAAAATTATTTCAGTTAATTTGCATCAACAGTTTGAACAGAGCCTACGGAGCCCCTTATCTTATACGTGGTCCCCTCCTCCCGTCTCTCGTTCTCCATTTGTTGATGAAACTCAATTTTGTAATTAACTCAACTCGATATGATTTTAAGAATTTGACAATTGTTAATATGTCCCATACAATGTAACCGAGAAAGTGGATTATGATTTATACTTCCAACGATTTTTATATTATGTATTCAATATCAATATTAAATAATAATCAAGCCCGAGTTGAACTCGAGAATTCCGTACACATTTAGACACTTATGAACATTTAAATATTTTTATTAAACTATGTACAAATATTAACTTTTTACTACTTTAATACAATTTTCAGATATATATTTTAAAATGTTAGCTATTGAGGTATAAGTAAATTAATATACTTTATTGCTGTGCCAAATCCAAATTTTTACGTCAGGTCGTTTCTAAGAAAAACGGCTAGGACACACAAACCCGTGATTGATTTTGTAAGGATTTTCATTTTAAGTTACGGCACCCTAAAAAGACCTCGTCTTATAAAAGCAACGTGTATGTAAATGTGGGAAACAAATGGTAAAGTATTCGATAGAACCCCACATCCTTGCCTTCGAAAATTAATTGATAAAAATTAGCATAAACTTTTTAATATATAATTACATTTATTTAAAACTAGCTTTAGAATAAATACAATTATGAAAGGAAAAAAAATGGCGATGAAATTGCCAAAAATATTTTAAAATCGAGACTATTGTTTGTAAGATCAAGACGATGTGTCCGTTTGATGTGCAAATATACATATACATATAACCTAAATATGTACATGTATTTATGTACACACTTTTATTTATATCTAACGGGGTGATTTTTGAATCATCGTAAAATATTTATTACGGGATAAAATTGAAAATTCTTTGTTAATTTCCGTGATACATGCAAGATATATGTAAAATTTCATGGAAATCTATTCAGCAGAAATAAAACAAATCATTTTCGCATTTATAACGTTTATTCTGTTCTATATGTGTATTGTCGTTCATGTTAGTGATTATTAGATCCATGGTCTCAGTGTATTATATTTATTTAGGTTCTCTGAAACGAATTTTGTTTTATGAGAGGCAAATGTTGGACACAGTGAACATTTAATGGAAGGAAATGCTTTTTTAATATAAATCTATATTGAATTTTAGTAGTGCAATTCTGTCCGTAAATTCGATCTTTTTCATAGCTGTTCTAATCTACGGAAATAAACTCTTACGAAATATGGAATTTATTTATTTATCTTAAATTTCAAGAACTATTTATAAAGCTGATGAAGATAATATGAACCGAAGTACGTAATGACGGACCGACTGACACCAAATATATAAACTGATAGGAAATAAATATATCTATGTAAATACTTACATGTTAAATTTGTGCAACAAACCGTCTCCTGTAGGTTACGGAGTACAAAGTAAGACGATTATAGTCAGTAAAACTTCCTTTCATGTCATCCCGTCCTCGAAATACACTATTTCAATGTTAACTAAAGGCTTTAATATCGTCCAATGAACCTCACATTGAGCGCTGAGCGGCACCGTCAAAGCATTATGACACGACGCGACGTTTACTTCCCTTGTATTCATGTTTTTTTCTTGAAGATAATGAAACATTAAATAAAATGTTAATTGAGAAAATGTTAAAAATAAACAAATTTGAACACATTCAACTCAGTACACTTGACAGAAGTAAAACTTCTTTGACGATCTAAACCTCGATTTATAAGTATACTCGTATAGTAAATTTCAGTCTCTGGATTGTGCTAAATTCGTATAAGAAGATTGTAATACTTTATTTCTGGCATCGTTTATGCAGCTTCAGCAGTTTCGGAAATATGAGTGGCAAACATATTTTTATCGACATTTTCAACAATTCTAAAATAAATAGGTGGTACTTTCAAAAAATGATACTGTAAATACTATAATTCATATAAATTTACATAGACAACTGTCAATTAAAAAAAATAGCTGCGATATCAATACTAGAACACGGCTAAATGCGGCTGAAGGAAGTCGGAATGTATTGCTCCTCGATCGATAAATTTCGATAATCGATTTCGAAATCGATAAATTTTGACAGTTTACTTTTGACACACATAAACAGGTTTTCGCGCAGGCGTACACTTCTTATCTTATTCTATTGTGTCCGTCTACTTTTTCCGTTGTCAGCTAATTACCTATTTTCCGTCATTCTTGCTATAGATTCGTTATATGCAGACGTTACAACTAAACGTTGCATGAAAACGTTACCAAAAAACGTTGTACGAAATTCGACTCTAACATTTTCACCAAGTTTCATTTAAAAAAATATTAATATTATTGAAAAATAAATTGTTTCTCCTAAATCGAGGCTCAAATAAAAAACTTACAGATTATTTTCGTCTTATGTTTTTGAGAGTAATCAAAAGAAATGTCGCTCACGCTGTGATGTAATTAAAAAATAATCAACCGCATGCCAATTTTGAAGTCTGATTAGTTTATACAGTCCAAGTTTGCCGCGGATGCGAAAGTGATACATAATACTATTAAATAAAAGCCTACAGTTGATTAAAACATATCGGTCAGACTATGATGCAATTGGACGTAAGCCACGCTCGAAAGTAGAAAGACATTCGCCGCTACGAATATTTACATATGCTAATTGTTACGAATGTTTAAGAGCCACTTTCTCGCTTACACTGTATGGGCTCGTCGCTTGTTCTTATTTTAGCAAATGTTACTCGATTATTAACGGACATTTACTCAGATATAGTTTTGTGAGCTATTGGAGGCCCCGTCAATGCGAACGTCACTTCTAGCAATACTCGGTTCGAACAATGTTGGTCCCCACAAGAATATTTATAAAAATTATTTACATTTAAAGTGATAATTCTATTAAAATTAAATTAAATCTCTTGCATGAAAAATAGCAGTTGGCAAGTAAGTTTTATATACGTTAAGTATTTCGTCCTTGTTTGTATACGGATCATACAATACAGGTGTTGGTTGATTTTTGCCGCAGGTTTTTTGGGTTTCTTCTAAAAAAACATAAAACGAAAATAATTTACATCTGTATTCAATAGAGTTCAATAGAAAATAAAAGCATCAAATACATTTCCCATAATTGCTTATAATAGTCAAGTCAACAAATTGATCGCAACGAAATTCAAATATAACGAAAGTTCAATATAACAAAACTACCAAACAGACATTTATAGCTGCTTATAACAAACAAGTCTAAAAGCTTGATTGCAATGAATTTCGGTAGAATTCAATAGAATAAAATCATCAAATATAATCAATATAATAAAAGAATCAAATAATTTAATTTCTACTCTGGAGCTTACACAATATTATACAAATAATGGGAATCTAAATAAAACTAGATAAAACAGATATATCGAGAAAAATATTTACTCCATTTTAAATTGAATCCAATCTTGTTGCTGCTATGTTCAATCAACCTGTCAATAGGAGGACATTATAGAATGAAATATTTTCTTTATAATAATGCCTTTTATGTATGAGTTCATATAAAATATATCAAGAAAGCTAATTTTATTCTCTCATTTGTGGCGTCTAAAGTGATAATACTATGGACAGGTTAGTTATCGTTCATCTGGTACGAAACGTGCAATAAACACATAAAATTAAAGGAAATCCCTCCATTTAAACTAACGACCGCCTTCTGCCACGACGGCGGAGCCAAAAATGAGGGCTCGAAATGTACTAATACCCTTCATTTGTTTTTTTTTTGCATTTATTATTCCATTCTAAGTACAAAACCAAGCAAGTTGACGCGTGAGTTTAGCAGCCGCCATCTTGCTGAATGCATTTTCAGAAATATCTCAAGAATTCTCTTTCTAGAAAGAAAATGGACAGGTGTTCGTGTAAAAAAAATTATATAAAAAATGAAATATTATTAATGTTTCACTAAATCAAAAGGTGGAAACGGCAATTTACATTTTGGTGAAACTTTTAAAACATTAAATTTAGGTGGTAATTACTGTGTCTATGGGTATAATTATTTTGCAAAAAGTTGTACGAAAGTGGTGATAGGAAAAGGTATTTTCCACTTCCGTCCAACACAAAATCTTTCATTGTCTCCGTATGTACAATACTTTGCTCGACTTTTTTTTTCTTTGGCTCGACTTTTTAAAGTCATCTCACGCACTATTGCTGGGATCAAAAGTGGTTTGACGTTCTAATTATATAGAGACCATAATGACTCGCGCGTGGCCTACCTTACTTCCATTCACAATAAACGTTAAGATATAATTGAAACTAAATGACAGATTAAGTCCGCCACTTCCACGTCGAATCTTTAATTTTATCCACTTTTTAATTTTCTTCTATAAAAAAGGAACAACTAAAGATTCAAATTTTGGAAAATTTTCAAGTTATTTATTTATTAGTTAGTTTTTGGGATTCCGTACCTCAAAAGGAAAAACGGAACCTCTGCTGCCCCAGCCACTTTTGTCAGAAACCGCTTGCGTAGAAATTTGAAATTTGGCATGGCAATAAAACATATTAACCCGCACATATCGTAAGCGTATCTAACACTCAAAAATATTCATGTGGAAATTTTTGTTAAGCAAATTAAATGCTCGATTTTTTTATTTCCATATATAGGTGGTGGTCGTTTGAAAGGGTTAGTTATAAGGGTCTCGAAAACCTTTTTTTTCATAGATATTATATCTCCATAAATATACTGAAATGCGAGAAATACGTCCGAAAGTTATTAAAAATATGAGATTTAGAAGCCCATGAAAAGGTTGAAGGAAAACTGTAGCGATTGTTTTAAATGTCCTATTTTTTTAAAATAAGCACCATGATATTACGTCTATAGGAAATATGGTAGGCAATTTATTTAAGTTTTCCCATATTCACAACCGATTTGTCGAAACCATGTAAAAACTTAAAATTTGGCATAGTAATACCATACTTATTCCTTTCTTCACTAGGTAACTTTTTAAAAATATTTATATAAGGATTGAAGATTTTAAAAATTTAATTTTTTTTTATTAACATAATGTGGGTTGTTATTTAAAACGGTCTATTACGAGGAATTCAAAGATATCTTTTCATAATTAGAAATTTCATAATTAAAATATGCAAAAATATAGCATGCCCCACCCTTATTTTCGGAACTATTGCGCAAATATCACAAAAAAAACAGAATATTACAGGAAAACTATAGTGTATATATATATAATTTTTAAAATATGCACATGTTTTTAATGCTTGTGAAATATATAGGAGGCAATGTATTTAGTTATGAAAAAAAAAACGATTTGTAAAGAGTTTAATAGAAATTCTATGTAATTTAAAATGTTTCTAAAGTGACGAAATGTGTACGAAACCCTCGTAGTGCGAGTTCTATTCATGCTTGACAGATTGTTTTTATTACTTTATTTCCGGCATCGTTTATGAATATATGTTTAATAAAGGTTAAATCGCACTACGAGAGCTCCGTAGATAGTTACACATACATAAACATTTGTATCATCGCTATAACTTTCCGGTAAACTTGTAGCATTACCATTTTTTCTTAATTTTGACTCAAGCAGTTTCGGAGATATGAGTGGCAAACATATTTTTATTGACATTTTCAACAATTCTAAAATAAATAAGTTCGAAGTCTATATATAATCCCTCTTTTTTCAATTGATACCACACATACTACACCAAAGGACAAAGAAAATCGGGTACTATATTTACCACCACCCCCATCCCCAAATTTCTGAATCAATCTTTTTGAATTTCGAATTTTACGCAGGTTAATAAGCTTTATCACTACGCCAAGTTTTAATTTTCTATGTCAGAGTTTCTGAGCAAAACGGCTGTGACAGGCGGTCAAACGTTTCGGCACGTAAATAATCAACACATAAGGTTTCAGTTTCTTTCCTTGTTAGGTACGGAACCCTCAAAACTAAAAATTTTAAAACCGAGTCGTTTCTAATATTTTGGACCCTCATGATATTTTGGAACCGGAAAATTTTTTTGACTAATAATTGATCGACTGTGTTACGCATTACATTTTTATATTTATTTTTTTTAATTTATGTGGATCTGAATTAACTAAACTTTTTTTGACTAGAGGATGCCCTTTTCTCCATAACAACGAATGTCTTAACATAATTATCAAATGTAAATAAATTGATAATATTATTTCATAATTTATTACATTTCCTATCATACCCTCAAAATGTATGTCTCTGGTATTAGTATGGTATTAGATGTAAATGACTTAAAACTTATGCAATGAAGTCGTTTTACCACTCGCAAAATTAATATATTTCTACGAAAAGTGTCTTAATGGTTACGTGTGTTTATTAAACAATTCTATGTTTTTTTAAGATTTTACGAAAATAATTAATTTTAATTGTGATTATTCCAACGATGTAAATAAATAAAAGTCAAATAATGAAATTTGTTTCAACGCTATCTAGCGTTAAAGTTTTGAACCACTACTCGCTATAATATAGTCGCGACAACAACCACACTTGGTTATTAGCAGCCGATCACTACTTAATGCTTTAAGTTAGTTATATTGCTAATGTATAGATGGCGCTTTGTCTCAATTTGTACTTATTTATAATTTTATTCGTATATTACTATTAATGACGAAATAAATCGACATCATACATTAATTTGTTTATCACATATAGATTAATAAAACCCGTAGACCTTGCTTCGGTACAAGGTTGAGTATTTTATTAACAAAGTATGCATTGGTACCTTGACGGATTTTTACCTGGAATTCCAGTACAGTATTTAAATATTCTTATTGAGGCTAAATTACTACAGATATAACATTTCTTTACATTTTACACAGAAGATATATAATTGAAATCATAAATTTTAACTCAATTGGAAGTTTACCAGCAGTTTTTCTTCTTCATTCTTCCAAACAGGCAGATTCACATATAGGTATAAATGTTAAAATATTTTAATAATTATGTAATCGTAATGTATTACATTATTACCATAGAAGTAACAAGTTATGACAGAACCCACTGAGGTTTCAAGCGGATATATATTCCAGGTTAGTTGTGTCAACTTGCCTGAAACCCTTATACGGGCTTTATAGATGTATCCTTCTTACAATCTTTACTTTTTTGCACTTAGCGTGAAAGTTTGTTAAATGTATACGTCTTTATAAACTTTACTCCTATGTAATTAAATAAGAAAGTTATTTATTACAAATGTACAAAATATATTTTTCATATTAATAAAAATAAAAGGGATTCTATGAAACATTTTCATACTAATAAAATGTACAAAAAAATATATTGAATCCTTATACATACAGTTCATGTCTACGGTGCTCAAATTTCAATATCTGCTTCAACGAATATCAGTGTTACAAAAAATACTTATAAAAATTTCCCGGTAGATGATTTGAGGGCGGAATTACGTATCGGAGTAATATTAAAATTACTATTAGAGTAACACCTACCTTTCGCACCGGATACACAGAAAGCAGTGGCGTTACCAGGTATTTGAGGTAAATATGAAAAAAATGATTATACGATTTAA
The DNA here is from genome assembly GCA_039881145.1 of Druceiella hillmani. Taxonomy (NCBI): domain Eukaryota; kingdom Metazoa; phylum Arthropoda; class Insecta; order Lepidoptera; family Hepialidae; genus Druceiella; species Druceiella hillmani. The sequence continues at coordinate 17,977,552 of JAYKKI010000021.1, read as the reverse complement.
ATCCTCACATATCGTTTTTCAAACCTATCGTTAGATTAATAATTAAGTAATTACATAACATACATTTTGAAAATGTTAACAAAATTATTCAATAATGATTTTTGGTTTTAGCGAGGAGTGAACCTGCGTCATCAAGAATTATAAATGTTTCAAATATGAGTTGGACCACAAATACTTTTTGAATAGCAACTGAAATCTGAAATCGCAACTTTGAATTGAATGTTTTTCTGCACCGTACTTTACGGTGAGATATTAATTGTAAGTAAAGAAAGAATAAGTCGAACGGTTAATCTCCCGGTATATAACAGCCTCCGAGGTGTTTAATACAAAATTATGCTTACGTATGCATACTGTAACGTAGTGCGGTCTCTACTGTCTACTGTTTGTGAAATGCCGTAAGAAAGTAGTTTTTTTATTTCGAACTATGTATTTACTTCAGAAATTATACTAATGAAAATAATATACTACGCCTAAAAAAATGCTAACATTTTATTTACCAAGATATGATTAATGTGAAAAGCGAGCACTCACCTCTTGCGTCGAAATGGCTTTGACGTCATACAACTTATTAAGCTTCCACATTCCTCGCCACAGCGACGTTTTTTATGGGCGCCGTAGTGGATTGCTTATCAGATTATTGAGCGAATAGCATTTCTTAAGGTACTAAGCAGTCATGCATAACCACCGGTCCGTAACCCTCTTGCCAATAATAAAAAAACTAAAATTACCAGCAGTAGTCATAGTCCAACGGTTTGAGCCTAACAGATCGACAATTAATTTTATTTATGAATTTAAAACCTTTACTATAAAAATACATTTAACTACCTTATTGCTACAAGAACAATTTGCTGCATCATGATAAATTAAAACTATTTTTTTATTCTACAACATAACCATCGATCGAGTGTCAAGATAAAAGTGTAGTTTTTCAGAATTATACAGCACAAAAAGTTGTATAAGTGAAATATACATCAGATAGTATTATTAATGTTATATGATATAAATAATAATATTTCTGAAATACGTTCATCGAGTAAGAAACCGGTAGATCATAAAGTATTGAGCTGGAAGCTATCGATTCTAATAACTTTTGCAAACGGGATCCAAAAGAGAATCACAAAATTTATGAAAATGGTTTTAGCATATTTATAGATTCAAACATCTCCTCCTAAACTAAAAGCGAATTTTAAATGCAAAAATATGATTCATCTATTCCAAATTGGAATAGCAAAAAAGACCAGTGCGATAGTTGCTCCGTCTGCAATATGACTGATACAATAGGGTATTTGACTATATATTTTTAATACTAGAATAGAATAAGTAATAACATTAAAAACGATTAAAATAAATATATCGTACCTAGGACTTTTCATTACAAAGTTATAACGAATTATAAACTGACGAACTACGATTCGCGCGAAAACGCCCCATAGAATACACGACTGGCTTATGACGTCACTGGCTAGTTATTTAGCATACATTATAAGGGAGTTTATTAAATATTTTTAGTATCTCGTTAAATATTGGGTTTAAATAATATATTGTATATTATAATTTTCTCATTTTTTTGTGTGGGAACTAAATTCATAATAACGTTTTCAATTTAATGAAGAAAACAATTGACACTTTTTCTATTTAGAAATTTCGATTAATTGTTTGTTATGTGTATTTTTTTTCTTTACAAGGTTTTTTTAAAACTACTCCATAGTTTTAAAACATTTTTACAAAAATATCGACGTCAGTCAAATACCCTATTACAAGGGAACGCTTTATATTGCGAACATAATTTCAACTAATAAAAGTGCATTGATATATAAATGTCTTAAGACCAGATCTTAGATAATTATCTAGCGGCAGAACAAATAGATACCTAACCTACATATTACGAATACATGTATTTTACAACTGATAATTTACCTTCTTGTGTTAGAAAGTTTGCTATTAATTCAACAAATATTCTTGTATGTATAACATTCATACTTACAGTTAATTTTTTACATTGCTAAATTCTGCTGAACAAAAGTTTGGAAACAAGGAAGTTGGTCATCACAAAATAAATGAATTTCGGAAAATTTGCGCTACCATCTTTGATGAAGTGAATTTCCATTTTGCCCAAAAAATATTCACAGCCTCTTTGGTAAGAAATAGTAACCGACGTGACAACCCAAGGCGTCACCTTTGTTTATATGTTCTGCGAAAGGCACTTCTATGTTTTGGAAATAACAGCACTCGATTTGGTTAATTAAAATATTGTTATTTCATTTATCGCAGTTAAGCTGTGTTATTTACGAATCTTATCGCATGAACTAAGTTAGATATTATTTCAATTTTTTTTATTAGATACCATAAATACCCAATTAGTCTGCTCAAATGTCACTTTCTAACAATCATAGATCAGTTGGTGCTAGTTGAGTCTTACGTAAAACACATCGGTTGCAACTCGAACCCTGTCCGTCGAGCGCTCCACCCGTGTACTTTACCGACCTTGCATCTGCAGTGAATGCGGTGAAAACGCGCTCGACCTTGGCGAGTCAGCATTTCACAAGCGAGGTGGGAACCTTCGGACTGCCTGCGCTCTTATTTGTTTACTCATTCATTACGTTTATCGTTGTGGAAGAAATTAATGAACTTGTGAGATTCAATACGCTGAATGTATAAAATGGAAGAAAATAGTAATATGTTTACAATGGGAAAATTTTATTTATTAATATTATTTTTATTGTATTTAGCCGATTACGCTCGTTGACAGCAATTTTATGGTTAAGCTTGTAAAAATATTATTTAAACTAGATACGCTCTGTTCAATCTCAATTTTTTAAAGAATCTTGTTTATATACTTTCACTAATTCAGATAGTTTAAATACGGTTCAATTTGATAGTGATTCGTAATCTGCGCCATATTTATAATATCTGAAACAATCCACACAGAATTCATTAGAGTAGTCCCAGATTCACGGAGGTATCTACGCGCGGGTTACACTTACGTTTAGAAAACCAGCACACGTTGCTCACCCTAAAACATCGTTCACCTTTTTTATGATGAACAGTGTGAATTAATATATTCTTACTATTTTGTTTATTTAGGCCACCAAATTACGCATCAGAAATGCTTTGTCCGTGTACGCATTCGAAAGTTATTTGGAAAACCTCTCTCTCCTAAGGTTGCTTTTTAGTGCTTTAACCTTTTGCCATTTTCTCAAGGCTTTTCGTTATATAATTTTTTTGTATTGTTATTAATTTTATTAGGGTTCCGAAGCCAAATAGGCAAAAACGTAATCCTTATAATTTTGTCACGTCTGTCCGTCCATCTGTCCGTATGTCATAGTTATTTTCCTCGGAGACTATCGGTACTATATAGATGAAATTTGTATAGTGGATATCTTCTATGCACCGTTATACAATGAAATGGAATTATGAAAAAAAATAATGTCAGTGGTGGCACTTCATACATGTAACTGAGGGATGAAACAAATTCAATGGACTTAGACGTGTAGGGCACCCATATAAATGATATATGGGTTCCAAAATAACTTTTTTATTTTAATCACTGGTCTGTGAGACATACGCTTTTAAAGTTTTAAATAGTGTGTACCTAACGTGTGTAAAATTCTGAAAAAAATTGATTTCTTTCAACGAAAATTGGTTTCATTGACTTTCAACGAAATTTGGTTTGAAAAAGATATGTAGTGTAGTTTTTGAGATATGAGATATTTTCAGTACCGACCGCAGCAACAACTTCGTTTTTCAGTGTCTTTGAGAAATACAAACTTATAAGCTTAATATTGTTTGGTACTACGGAACCCTTCGTGCGCAAGTTCGACTCCCACTTGGCCTTTTTAAGAATTTTGTTATTATTTTGTATATAAGCTCAAAAGATTACTCCTTTAGAGAAATCCACTACCATACGCAGCATCAAATATAAATAAAATGAGTACGTAATAAATAAATCCAGTCAACTTGATAATAAAACAATAAACTGCTTTTAATTACGTTCCTGTGTTTATTTCAAATTCAAACAGATATTTTTATGAATATTTCCATTTAAAAAATGAATTTAAACACATCATGATAATCAACTTACATTCATGACTTTGGGTTGTTAATATTAACAAAATTTGGTTTTGTTATTTATTTTGGTTTTGTTATATTTGATTCTGTAAGCAAACACCCAAGATTTATCGGGCCAACGAAACTTTTACCAAAGCGCGCAAGCTTATTGTTTCCCTAATAAGCTCGAGGGTATTTTTCAGGACGACAGTAAACAAATTTAATGGAATTGAGTAATGAGTAAAGAGTGAATGGGATATTGAGTAGAATATATTAAATTGATCAGTGAAATTATTATAAAAATATGTAACATTTTTTTAGCCCTTAATTTTAATTCAATTTAGGGATTACTTAAACAAATCACAAAATCAAACCTTATAATTTCGTCTGTCCGACCGTATGTCACAGCACTTTAGCAGTTTAAGACCGATTGAGATTAAATTTTGCAGAGAAACCTAGTTAAATTGCGTAAATACATAAGGCTAATAATAATTTTTAATTTTTTTGTAGGAACATTGTATTTTGTATTACATCGAATTTGGGGATTAAAATGTTGTTTCTTCACGAGGTTGTATTGAGTGAGAAGTCATTAAAAAGGTCTTTTAAAATGAAATCATTTTTTTATAAATATCTTTTGATACGGTTTCTCTTTTAAGTATCATGGAGTCAAAGCATATTGCAGTTTATTGCCACCCCACCCCCTCCTCCCAATTCTTTTAACTGACTTTTTTTAATTTTTGGTATACGCACCAAAAATATAAAAAAATATTATTTAGTATAATAGTATATAGTACGTACTACCAGACGCAAATACTACGGTAAACTTACGTTAATAGATTGTACATAGGCAACTAAGTCATTCGTCTGACGTCTATCAACTTCTCTATTAACACGTACATTAATTCCTTTTACAAATACGTTCAAAATGTGACCTCAAAGTGTACCAACTGTCTGTAGACACAGTGGGAGCGGGACTCGTTTCATGTAAATTATTTCTTGCTTATCGCTCCAAGGAGTTGGTATTCTTGCAAGATGAAGCGAAACAGCAAATTTATCGTCGTATCGTCGGCAAATAACATAGAGTATATCAAGATTTATCTCCTGATAGTCAGTGACTAATATCTACAAAGGTACATATGATTAAAATACATACGAATACAATAGTCTGATTGTCGCAAACTGCTCAGGAAGTTAAAATTACCATCTTACATACGAATACAATAGTCTGATTACATACGAATACAATAGTCTGATTACATACGAATACAATAGTCTGAATACATACGAATACAATAGTCTGATTGTCGCAAACTGCTCAGGAAGTTAAAATTACGATGTTACATACGAATACAATAGTCTGATTACATACGAATACAATAGTCTGATTACATACGAATACAATAGTCTGAATACATACGAATACAATAGTCTGTCACAAACTGCTCAGGAAGTTAAAATTACGATCTTACGATAGCCAATTAAACGCTTACGTATTTATTTATTAACTGCACGGTGAAGTAACCACTCGACGGATGTTGTAACGAGCGCTTACGAGCGTATGAAATTTGTCGCGGCTGTGGCGGTGACAGGTTTTTCCAGCGACATCGATTCGACTAACCGGATTTGGCTGCGGACTCGCACGGACCAAATTTTTATGACTCCACATTCGATGGACAAGAAAAAAACGACATCGTTAGCGTCTATTACTTAAACTCTAAACCCCATCGGCTATAGAATGAGCTGTGTTTCATTTACGGGAAAGACTAAGGTTATAATGGTTATTTGCATAGATCCTGTTGATTAGTTAAAAACAACACATAAATTACACGTTTTCCACATACTTAAAATACGTTCGCAAAAAGCTAATCCAGTTAAAAATGTAATTAACGTCCGTGTTTTCAAATATCGACGATGACGACTCTGGCGGTGACAAGTTTTCCTTCATACTTTTGCAGTGAGATAGTATAACATCGACAAAGCTGGAAATTATTTTTCACAGTTTTGACATTTTCTTCAAAAATATAATATTTAAATAAATATTTAATTTATATGTTTTATGATTTTTCATACTACAACTTCAAATGTAAATTAGAAATTATGGTGAAAATTGTACTATAACTATTTCTCTAAAACTAAACTATTTCTAAACTATTTATTTATATCAATATTTATTATATATTTTCTCAATATTTTTAGAAACTATTTCTTTTTTCCCTCTTCTTTTATTTCTTTTTTGCCGAAATTGAAAAAAAAACATTATATTTGATTTCGATTTTCTGTAAAATCTAAAAAAACGCTTTCGTTACGTCACTATCCATAAAAGTAAGTTCAACTTAAGGAACCCTGCTTACATTCTTCAGATATTTCCAATCTAATGCAAGCATGGTTTGTAGGTATCATCAAAAAATCGTTGCATTACAAGAATTATTATAAAATTTTGGTAAATGAATTATTATTAAATAAGGCTTAAAAGGTCATGAAGCCATTTTCATATAAATATAACTGCGGTATTTGAAAGATATCCTTAAACTTAATAAAATATTTACAAAAACGAAATTGATAAACCAAAATATAAAGTAAGTAAAGAGTGGAAGTATTGATTTTGCTGAAATCCAGATTTGTTGTCTTTCGTAAATGAGTGTGTCAGCTTTGACATACGATCAGGATATAAGCAAGGAAAAGGTTTATTAATACTGGTCAAATAAAATCTATCATGTATAATATCTCTTATTTCTCACAGTTGGTAATCTTGTTTCGATCGAGCAACGGACAGTTTATATAATAAAATTATATCAAAGACTACTGCTGTCTTCTTACTAAGGCTTAACCAACTGAATCATGCAGAAATCTTTTGATGTTTACAGCAGTTGTACTGGTTGTGATCACATGTTTTGAGTCATCTTATTCTTCTTCATTTGAAGTCTTAATGATCACAGTCAGCTCCCCGAGGGATCGAGTACGTACTTTCTCTCACAGAATTTGTAAGTCTAATTCGTGTTGTGTATTTTTAAAAGCAAATTATTGAGATTTGCTCTGCCAAAATAAAACCAAAGCCATGAACCATCTCTGTGTATCACAAACATATTGAAATAATAAATTCTTTAAAGTATACAAAACCCGATAATACTCCTCTAAGTCAAGACCGTGTATTTTGTATAGATTTGTGTATAGTCATTCAGATAGATTTCTTCGGCTTTTTATAAACCCGTTGGTATATTAAATACTAATGTCGTAGACGCTCTAATGAGAAAAAGTGGGTGGTTCACACATACAATATGAATCGTTTCAATATAGAACATTACTAAATAATGAAAGAAATAGAGTGTCAAGGAAAACAATTATATAAAAAAGGTGAGACAATATAATTAGAGTTAAGCGAATAATTCGCAGGATGCGAATGGAATAGCTTCGTGGGATGCGTATCATTGTTGGAACTTTCAGATTTATAGGACATTTTACAAGACAAGTCTTGTTTCGTCACACAGTCAACTCACAAACACGTATACATAGGACATATTAGGACATGTTATTTCATAACATATTTCGACACGTACAATAAAACAACAAAATATATTAGTGAAATGTACACGGTGGACAAAGTTTCCTTAAATCATCAAAGATAATGATATATTTGTTAAATAAAAGAATGTTTATTGTAAATATTTATAAATTGAAGGCAGTGTAGATGAGGAATCTAAAAAGTACTTATAATAATAAGAAAACGGATGCGGGAGATGTCGTAGCTTCGACAAGTTGAGACGGGCACCGGTCGTGTGGACCCCAAACGCAAACCCATATTCAATGGCACTTGACAGTGAGACAAAATACGTATCCAAATTCGATCTAGTATCAGTCTATATTCATCTATAGATACCACTCAAGTACATCAATATATTTCACTTTTACCTGTTGCCTTACTAAACAAATCATGCTAGAACAACACTTAACGAATGGCCGTGCGATTCAAACAACGGCTGGTGCATATCGAAGGTTTTCACTTTGAGGCATTGCCGATCGTATTTGAGCGATCACCTGAAACAATGTCCGAACAAGTTCGGATAGGTGTCACCCACGGTTATATTTCCTGAAGTCTTACATATCGTACTACTCGTGCCATTGCTCTGTCGTCGACAAAAGTTTTCCAAATTCACCATCGTGTCGAAAAATAAATACCCCACAACAACGTTCAGGTAATATGCTTTTCAGCAGAAACCTCGGCAGTAGTGTCTCCAACCCTACCCACCCCATTTTTGTCTTCTATACGTACAATTAGAAATAAATCAAAAATATACATCACAAAATTAAATATGAAAAAAATGGAATACTATTTACGTCTAATTGGAAATGAAATATTGTTTCTAGACTTTTACTTACGGTACCCTTGAAATTAAAATTGCATTAACAGCAGGCAATCACCTGCTAAAATAAATAAGTTCGTACTAAATGACAGCTAAATAAGATAAGCCTTTGTGAGGACCACTTTTGTACGGTAGTGACACTTCTATTTAATATAATGTAATTTTTACTATGTATTCAGTAATTTAATTAATATATTCACATAAAAGCTAACTTCTTGCATCATGCTCTATATTGTAAACTATCTAAGTTGGAAGTAAAATTGATATACAAACAAATTAATTTTTTGTTTATTTTTTATATTTATAGTTGACCCACGATGCAATATTCCGCATAACTTATAGCTTATTTTTATACACGTTGTTGATAATTGTTGAAGTAAACTATGATTGCATACTTGTTAGTTGATTTAATGAAGGCCGAACGCTTGTTACAAAAACTTGCAATAAACAAACTCAATAACACAACTTTGAAATCTGGAATTAAATGTTTATAGAACATATAAAAAAGAGTGAGTCGAACCTTTTATTTTAAATTGTTAGTCAATTTTAATAAAATCTAAATAATAAATCGAGGACTTTTTTCTATTCATTTCCTTTGATACTCACCATAGAGTAGGAAACATAAAAACAATTTTGGGGTAACTCAACACATATAGCATATTTTATATTTCTCCACAAGTACTTTAGGAGAACGGAAGGGTGGACGATCAAGTAAACATTCTTAATAATGTGGTGTATTATATAAAACATATTCTGTCATTATCCCCTTTGAGAAGATATTTAAATCAGTTATATTAATAAAAGTTAATAATTATGTAGACATTGAATAATAAAAGTGATGTGTATAAATGCTAGAACAGCTGTACATAAGCTGTAATAATTACGTACGGAAATTAATTTTGCATAGCGCAATGACCGTTACGTAAAAATTATAGTAGGTTATGTGGATACATGCCCTAAGCTTTTAACGAAATTATATGGCCGCACTAATACTCGTGCTAATATCTGGTGTCGCCCCACGGTAAACCGAAATATTCCTTACATACATATACAAAACGGAACTCAGAGTTTGCTAAATATTTTTAGCACGTCAGTTTCATTCTATTGTAAGAAAAGTCGATTCCTGTGACTATTTCTAATCAAAAAATACGAAATGTTTTTTTAGTCGAATGCAGATCATTTATGACACCTTTATACGTAATTCTGTATATAACAATGATGTAAAGGCATCCCCAATGTAATGTTTATTAAAATTTGAGTTTCGTTTTCCAAGTACGTGGAATGCAATTTTTAGACCACTGTGCGCCGTCGGTATTATGTGTACTGTTACAAGTCTGAATCCTGTCTTTGCGCATAGTTTCTTCTACTTTCTATGAGTTTTTTTTCTTCAGCGTTGTTGAGTGGCACCTTTTTGGTACCGTTATTTACCACTTTTTCTTATCTTTGACCTTTCCTGAATTTTTAATTGTGTAAGTAGGCCATATTCCCGATATTCCAAAGTTTTTGCATTAATTTTAAATAAATTTACGCAAAAATTTTAAAATTTCATCTCAACATTTTTACAGAGTAGTATTATATACAACACTCTATGTGTTTTCTTTAAAATTGCACTATCTTCTGTATAAAATATTTTTATATCTACCATTTAAATTGCTTAACTTCAGAGTTGGTACGCACTGTCAAAGTAGATTGGTCGCCCAGAATTGAACTCTGGAGCAACACGTCGATTGCTCGTGACCGTGAATATTTTCAAAAACCATTCTTATTAGTGGATGCGTAAATTTTTATACGCAATCAACTGGTTTTATCTTATACCTTCTCCTATCTTCCCTATTTTTGTTCTTCAAACTGACATCCTGATTTTTGATGATACTTGACGTATTCACGTCAAAAAATTAGGCTATAGAATTAAATATTGAATTCGACGAGAATGTGATACATAAGAAAGCGTCATTGTAGTGTGATAAAAAAGAAATTTTGGCACGGTTTACTCTTTTCGTACGTATGGACAAGAAAGATGTGTACAAGAAATGTGTTAAAAATTTCATAAAACTTGTAATAAAATAAGTGAAGGGAAAGAAATAGAAGCAAAAGGAACGTTTGTTCATAACGGTCCATCCTCTCTAAATGGGCGAAAATTTGGAGACATATATAGATAGATGAAATTCGTTATTTCATATATATATATATATATATATATATATTAATATATTGTTAGATTCATATTTCAAGTTCAATTAAGGGAAAACAATATGCCAAGAATGCAGGTTAATAAACAAAGCAGATCAATACCGCATAACAACCTAATTATTAGCATCCACTTCAAGCTCTTTAAAAATATTTATTTTTTTAAATTTTGGCTATCGAACTCTAAAACATAGGAGATACGTCCTTTGAAACATTAAATTGCGAAAAAGCATTATCTTTGTAAGTACATAGTAACATAATAATGGGTGATCGTTTGTGGAGAAAATGTGCAGTGTACGTATTTACTAGGCGATTTTTTCAGGAAAGCTAAAAAATAAAAACCTGGAAAATTTTTTGGCGTTTTATTGATTCTGATTCTACAGCTATAGATTAGTAAAGTATATACGTTTTTTTAAACTTCTAGTTAACATCTAGAAAATAGACTCCCTTTTCGATAATTAATTATTTTATTAGTTTTGCAATTTATGCAAGTTTTCTTTTCTTTTAATATTTTTCTCTACGATTTATAATTTTACACGAAGTTCCAGTACGTATTATTCGTGTATATCTAGGTAGAAATGTAACACATAAGAAGTATTAAATAAAAATGAAATACCCCGTCATTCCCAATTTCTACGTAATAAAATATCCTAAAATATAGGTTTTTCCCAAATTACAGCTTCGGGAGCAGCGACTTTGGGATTTTTTTGAGTTTTAAACAAAAAATATAGGATATTTTCAAAACGTTGAACTCGTTTTTGACTCATGCGAAGATGAGTTCCTTCTTCCCGTGGATGGTCACATATGAAGGTCGCATAATATACCTACGTATATAATATAAAAGGATATACAGTCATTACTCACTTCCTAGAATTCATAAATTCTTAGAAATTTGTTTATTTTAATTTGCTTGTCTATTGTTCAAGTTCTTCACTTTATATTTAAATGACTTAAAAAAAGAGGACATTATAAATTGAGGCGAACCCTATTTCTGACACCTCAATCACTAATTTATAATACCCCGCTATAGCATCTCAGTTTGAAGAATTTCTTACTTATCTTTTATCAAAAAATTTTACATATTTATATAACTTATTACTAATAAACATGATAAACGACGAAATTTCCAGATTTAACAAAGGTAAGTTTATAAGGATTATTTTTTTAATTCACCAGGAAAATTTTATGTTCAGAATGAGGAGAGGTTAACCCTGTGGAAATGGTCGTAAGGAATAATATAGCCTATACACCGAAACCACACACAATTATAAAGACAAGAATTTTTCAACAGTCGATTTTCAGAGTCAAGATGCACAAAGATCATTAAATATCTAAGAACTTTGTGAAATATGTAAATTCAGAAAACTATTCCATTGTCGCTATTAGAGAACCACTCGCAGTTGACAGCCCTAGCAGACAACCGAAGAGCTACTCGTCGACTGGCGGAGTATCAATCTGTGATCGAGAGAAGGCGTGGGCGTGTGAGAGCTGATTACGCAACTTTTCTTTCCGTTTCCCTCGTCAATTAGCACCAATAATTGAAAGCGAGATGTTATGTATAGTTAATAACGGGAATTGCCAGTAGCTAATGCTAGCTTCGATTGTGATTGAATATAATTCGGAAGTGCTCTTTTCCTCGTACTCGTATGAAGATGATGTCCCGCATAATATAAATCTTAAGATGTGGATCGAAAGTTTATATGGAATAAGGTTAGGCTTAGGGCTAATCAAAATGTCTATTTTATGACTGATGAAAATGTAGACGATATTACAACTAATGAATTAAATTCGAATTTTATTGTCATTTCAAAACTCTTGTTAGAAAAAATCCCTTATGGCGAAAATACTTTTTACCTAATTTTTATTTTGGCAAATTAAAATAAAAAAAATGACATTTAAAAAATTAATTCTATTGTAACATTTTAAATCATAGACATCTAGAATATTAAGAACTTTTCAGTTACTTTAGGATTTATTTCTTTTTAAATTATCACGAACTATGCGCAAACCGCGTTATTGGTCAATAAAGGACACGAGTCGTCAAATTTATTTCTTATGCCCTGTTTGTTTTACGGTCAATATCCCTAGCAACGGCATTAGTAAATATTACGTTTATTTGTGTACTTTAAACTATATGATCTTGTAGTTTTGCTATTTTGTATTAATATGGCTAAACTATTAAAAATTGCAATTTTAATTTTGAACTGTGATTAAAGTCATGTTCCTTGTTGAACTTGTCTTAGACAGTATAAAACCTATATCTTAACATCTTATTTGTTAATAACATACTACGACGCTGTGATTATAACGATGAAAAACAAACCATGTTGTAAATAAGAAGTTGCGTATTGAGTCAGCAAGCGCAGTTACTTTTATGCCTCGTCTCGTTTCAAGATTCTTAATTTTTTTTCCACCTGAAATGAAACCAAAAAATAAAGCATGGGTAAATAGCAACTTCTTTTAACTTAATATTTGAATTAATTAAAAAGGTCCAATCTATGGCTTTTATTTTTTTGCAAATTATTTGCCGTTTGAATTTTATAAGACATATTAAAAGCAGCTGTGCTCGCTGTAATAAGGCACGTATTTGTAAGACACATGTTCAGTTGGCAATAAAATAATTGTTTGTTCAACAACGTAAACTGCAATACATTCTTGAAGTATCATTTCTGTTTTAATTTATTGCAGAACCAAAAAAATACTTGCTATTTTCTCAAAGATCACTTGAAAATTTCAAATGTTACGTATCTTGTCTGATTATTTGATTGATAATAAAAAGGAGGTGTAAAAATTAGGATAATATAAGGTGTTTGTTGTATGCAATATAGCACTTCGTTAACAAAAAATAAAATGAGAGAATATGAACATTTTTCTTGACTTGTATTTCTAGTCATCCATATATTCTAATATTTCTAATTATTAGAATATAATTTGTTTAGTAATTTAAATTCGTACATCGATAAAAGAAACTGTATAGAAAATTAAAATGGGTCGATAATGGAAAGGTCGAGTAATGAACAGAGTGCTCCCTCCTGTTGTCAATGGTTCAGCGCGTTATCGAACAGCGGACCTCCAATAAAGTAGCTAAGCTATTTTACTGGTTTGTGAATAGTTTTCGTTCTGCTGTGAGAAATAGTGTCTATGCTCACTTCTGTGTATTAATAATATTGAAGTAATCGGTATAATTTTTTTTTATGTCAATTATCTTTCTGTTCTAGTTTTACAGTTGAAGAAAAGGGTGACAACTTTCAAAAATTATCTAGCTCTTCATTTGCGGTCTTAAAATATTTTTTTATGTTCTAAATATTTTCCAATTTGTGAGTTTTTTCAATTTTTTCGACAGGCGTGCACATACAAGTATAATTTCCAAAATAAGTTGCAATATTACATTTATAGGTTAACCGATACGAAGGTTTAAGATTCGATTTCAGGTTTACAGCCAGATCTTCGCTGTTTCATTGCAGCAATCCTTTTTAGGGTTTCGTACTACAAGAGGAATAAACGGAACCCTTGTAAGATTAGACGTTTTGCGATAGTTTTAAAATTTGACGAGAGAAAATTTAACCAGATTCGCCCTTGGCCGGTCTTCACCCACAACTTACACCAGGTTTAGCAGCATAATCAGTTTTAGCTCTCCAGTTGACGTTTGTAAATTCGTGCACCTGAGCCTTTTTTATAATTTCAAAGTTACGACCAAGTTTATTCAGACCTCCTTTTTCTTGTTTATGTCACAGCTGCTACAAAAATCACTATTTTCTTTTATTTCTTACTTTTTGGTTTCGAAATTAAATACTCTATAAACCCTTGCACGCAGTTAAGTCAAACAAGTATAATCACAAAATTTTATACATCGATAATAATTCATAAATGTTGCCGTTGATATTTTTATAAATCCCATAAGTGTCTCACATATACTCAGGTTGCGGTTCGTTTTTCTTCTCTAATTAACTGACTTACAGCTTACTACCTGTGATTGCTTATGAAGAAATTAAGGAAGCTAAAAACGTAATCTACGAAGAAATGGCTTATGGGCTTTGGTAAGTTTGCGATTCATATATACTAGAGTACATTTATTTACATATAAAGTGCTTGCCGTCGACAGTATTCCAGTCGAGTTGCAGTTGTATCACGTAACAGAGCAGACACAACGCTCGTGTGACATCGTATGCCGTAATATATATATTTATATATATATATATATATATATATATATATATATATATATATAGTGATATGACGTGTGTATGTACTAGAGTCTCGTAGCGATTTCGTACGGGTACACTGTAGTGTAGTTATAGATAGTGTTGGAAATATTTGTTATACACCACATTACGTGTCTCTGCTTCGGTGCCTGAACGAACAGATTATGTTAAGATGTTACAGTTAATTGTGTGAAAAACATGGAGCGACGCTTAAATCTAAGCTAGCAACGTTTAAATTTGGACCTGTGGTTGGTTGATGATAGTTGAGAAATAAAGTTCTATAAGCAATTGAATCCATTTTAATTGGAGTTTGTCACTCTTACAAAAACACCCTTGTAAAATCAAAACTTCCTATTTAAATTATTTGATGCAAGTAATGACAATATTCACCTAAATGAAAGGCATAAAACGAAGAAAGTATTGAGTTTGAAAATGATTTAATATTTTCTACCCAAAACGATACCTCGTTAGATGGAGTATTCCGTGACTTCCATTGTTAAGACTTATTTTTAATAGAATTAATTAACCATAGTAGACAGACATATACTGATCTGGACTTTTTTCTTGAACCACGTGAGAAAAACAATACCACCATACATTATTTTCACGTATCTGTAAATAATCAAGTTCGGTGTACGCCAGAAAACCTATCCAAATATTTGATTTTGTTGCATTTCATGATCGCGGTTAATTTACACATAACATTTACAAATCATACACCCAAACCTTCCTTGGAAATTGATCTATTGGTGAAAATTGGAACAAAATCCTTTGAGTCCATACTGATATTGGCCCGAATAGACAGAGGAGACACTAAAGGGGATATTGTTTTATACTATATACAGTACTTATATTACTGGCAGTACTCTACGTTTCGTAGAACGAAAGAAAAGGGCTAATATCGATGATAAAATTAACAGTAAGTAACCTAACAAAAATACTAACAATATAGTTACTTGTGCGATCCAGTCCTTAACACAATGTATTTATACAAATGAAGACAGCCCCAAGACCAAATCGAAGAAAATATTTTTTCTCTATTTTATTTATTAAATTAAAGGTAATGCCGAATTCTAAATGTTACTATCGTTCGACTTCAATTTTTATACTGCACAGTAAAGCCCTAGCACTAACACCTAATAGCAACTTTTTTATTCCATCACTGATGCCTGTATTATTCTAGAGAACGTTCCAAACATTACCTACATTATATTATAATTATATCCAATATGTATGGCTACCATGGAGCTACGAACACTACTCTAATGGAGAAGCCAAAGCACCTTTCACGGGTGGCGGTGAAAGTGATACTTTTTATCAGTTCTTTAAAATCAAATAATTATTGTGTCAGTTTTTCTTTTACACGCACAAGTACAAATAGAAAGAACGAGAGAGAAACACACGATTATCTTTTCTGCTTTCTGTTAATTTTACCTCCCCACTAAATTCTATCTCTTCTAACTTCACCTCTCACCCTTCTTTCGATAGCGACTGCAGCAAGCCCGTCGTGTGCTGACGAGAGATCGCACTTATGTGATACCCTATCTACACTTTCAGATGTTGTCTTAATTGCTTACCGTTATTTTATGCATAGATAAGGGATGATTTAAAAAAAAATATAATAGTTCTAATTAAAATTAATAATATAACAATAAATAATTTAAATATTGCACAAAATAGTTTATAATTAAAACAATAATTTTGGAGATTATTGATAAAAAAGTTATTTTCTTTGAACTTTAAAAAGTAATTATACTTAATTTAGATATACAAGAACAATATTTTAAATGAAATTATTTAAACAATACTAATGGAAATATTTTTAATAGTTTTTATTTCATTTTATATGTTTATATTAGGAAATATAATTTGTTCTTCTAAACGAAAACATTTATTATTTGTTTCTTTCCTTTTGCTATATTATCTCTCTTCCCATCCTATGTTAGCATTTAATTTATGTCACACAGACACTTGTTGCTATCATTATTTACACATTATCCATATTGATCTTATACAATACTTAATTTTTAATATACGGTATTTGGTTTGACTAAAAGGTATTGCGCATGCAGAAATAAATTGAATCAATGTTACTACATTGATTCAATTTATTAATATATTTGCTACTGAAATCATTCGAATATGAAGCTATTCTGGTTATGATTATTAGTAACTATTAATTAGTAAGATACACACACAAACGTATGAATGATAGTGGGTCACGTTCGACACAATACATGCTAGGACATAAGTAGGCGGAGAACGCTGGACGAATATATCTGGTGGTCATTAACGCCATTTTATTCTATTCACCTGCACAAATACCACGTGACAGTTTGCGGCTTTGAATAAAACATTTGTTGAATTATTGTAATTAAATGATTTGACTTGAAATTAGAATAGATTGTGGGAATTAGTAATTAATATAACCATACGATGTTAGTAATTTCATAATCCGCTTATGCAATTACCAACTCCATAATCGATTGTCAGAATATTTAATTAGCAGTTCATTCGTTTGTGAAAGTCCTTCAGAATCGCCCACCGTAACGTCGTATCCTTAAATAAATGTGAAGACAACAAATTAAAAATGCGAGGCGATTATATCTTATTCGGACAAATATTAACGCGTATACTTGCGCATGTTAAATACACAATTCATAATCCGTTTGTTCTGTTTACAATACTGCAAATATAAACCCTTCAATATTAACAAACTCCCTGCCATCGTTTAGAAATAAGTCGTTGTTTGGGTAACTGAACAGGTTTGGTTATATTTATAACATCCTTTGATATGTATGATAGACGATTATATACAATAGATAAGGCATAAAATATATGTATATTATTTTATATTCAGAATTAAAAATACACATATGTGTAAGGTTTCATTAGAATCACGGAAGTAATTTTTAACATTGTCCCTAATAAGAAAACTGCTTATTTGTTTAAATAAAAATAGTAGGTTTATTATATTATACGTAGATTAATATGTCGTATGAAGAGTTGCCATTAGATCTTTTTCCCCAGATAATTCTCATTTTAAAAATGCCTAGCGGCGGGAGTTTTTTTTAAATGCTTCCAGGGTTTTAAAAACAGCCCTTGTATGACATTAATTACATGTGATATAAAAATGGCTTTTGATCTAAATTCTTTCGTCTTTTTAATAGTTTTTACACATAGAAAATACATGCATATAGGGTTAAAAATAGTATTTCGAAAAAAAAATTCTTTAGTCAGGTTATTAAAGAAATATTTTTGACGGAGACCAATGACGTTTACATAAAATGTGGAAGTGTATCAAACGAATTATTAGAAAAAATTGAAGTCGAAAAAAGGACAGAGATTTAGAATTTTTGTTAAACACATTTTTTCTTATACTATCTAACGAGCGACACTCATGTAATTTTTTATTTGTTGCATTTTACTTCCTCCTATAATATATATTTTTTCATGGAGCGTATTTATTTGGTACAACATAGTAAAAAAATTAAGTTCGAATATTGAGAGTCCCAATGTAGAAAATCATTCAAATACTTTAGGCACAACGGTTATTAAGCAAAAAGCGCGAGTGCAACTCTCACTAGGAAGATTCCGTGCATATTTATGCATTTATAACCATGGGGGGACATAGTATTTCTGAGGATACTACTAAACATACGCAGGCGTAAAAAAATGGTGCCTGTTTCTGAAACCATAAAATCTAGGATAAACGTTATAGTTTTCCCACGACCTGTGCGTGAACTTCTAAAAACCATAGTATGCATAATTATAGGTTGCATAGTTTCGCCAGTAAAGGGGTGGGACATATTTATTTTGTATATTTTCCAGTATAAATACTACTTAAGATCCCCCTGAAGATATACAACTTAAAATTATGAAAACAATATTTTAGGAACCTTGTCATAATTTGAGAACTTAATATGACGACCATCTCCACCCCCCCCCCCCTTTAAAATTTCCATGTGATTATTTTTTAGTGTTAGCTATTGAGATATCTGCCATTTAATATGTTTTATTGCTGTGTCAAATTTCAATTTCCTTCCTCAAACCGTTTCTGAGAAAAACACGTGGGATCTCTCACGAGGAGTCCCTTTTTCCTTTTGAGGTGCCGAACCTTAAAAATCAAGTTTTTGGAATATGTGGCCTATGTAAGTATTATTGAAAAGGAGATATATATTCTATATTCTTGTATAAGTAAGCAATCTTCGTTACGATCTTTATATGTAACAATTAATTCTTTGTTGAAAAGCGGGCTAAGCTTTTCAAACGATCGCGGAATTCTATCTCGATAATTACTCTTACATCGATATATATATGTATATATATATATATATATATATATATATATATATATTTCAAGTATCTAAATTTCAACGACCAACGATCAACGATCTAAATTTATAATTTAATATCTTGCGAAAATGTTACAATTATACTCCAAGATTTAGTCAAAGGTCAAGGAAATTTTACTGTTCACATAATGTATGCTTTGTTATAATTATATATGTTCTAAGTAATAAATATGTTAGATTATATATCCGTGAATACTTAAAATAAACAAGACTCGATTAAGGAAAAATGATGTTGGTTGGATTTATATGGAAAATTCAAGTATAAATTGCTTGTTTTTAAAACTACACTTTTGTAAGCAAACAATTTCTACTTACATTAACAATTATCGATTCAATAAATCTGTAGTGTTTTATTTCAATCAAATATAAGCTATTACTTTAACAATTTAAGTGTTCTCTATTAAGAAAATAATATCCAAGATTTTTATCTGGCCAATTCTAGTTGTATAACATTTATATTATTAATATTGAAATTACATAATATATATATATTATATTATATATATAAATATTGAAATTATATATTATAGCAGTTTTTTTTTTCAAATCGCTTTTCTTTCATTATCGGAAATAATTTATAATCTACAAATAAGATCAGAATATTACTTTGTCGCTAGTTTGTTTATACGTTCAGTATTAAGATTAAAAAGAGACGTACAGATCATAATGTACCGTCCGCCGTTCTTCACACGCTTACTGCTTGGCTTTCTTCTTAATTTACTCTGAATCAAAGAACTAAACAAGAATTGCCAACTTCATAACTTTTACATAAGAAATATCTACCACATTCTAATTTTCGCTCTGTTAATAAAATATGATTGAAAGTAAAGTAAATTTTCGTAACAATAATCTTAAAGAGAGCGTGTTTCTTTTTCATGTTTAATTTTTGTGCACACTCACACAACACACACACACACACAAATGGACCGCACCCAGAGTCAGCATTTAACACTCTAACATGACGGGATGTGTACAGACGCCTCCTCAAACATGACCTCGCACATCCGCTAATAACCGGATATGATATTTGCACTGAGGTCTACAAATATGGCTATCGCAGTTTAAAACATGGATTCCTTATTAGGAAAACGAACGAGCCTTTTTGAGAGAATAACTAGAGTAGACCGTAAATGGAATTAAAATTAGTGGGTAATTATCGACATAGTATTTGTTATCAATAAATATATACGGCCTTATATTTGTAATACATATGCAACCTAACGGCACACATTTCTAAGGTAGGGGCAACAAAGAAAACAATAACCAAAAATTACTTCCAAATCAGAATTCTTCCTCTTGGAGTCATGCGCCTTGAATTTCGTCCTGAAATTTATGAAATAATGAATTATTTCAATGTATATACTGTAGCAGCCTGTGAAATAAATTGTACGTAACGGCTTCAAATAAAACAAGATACGCTCTCTCTCTTTCTGACCTCCCCTCTCTTTCTCTCGCTCTATCTAATTTTTCGATCAAGTAATTTAGCAAATAAGAACAAAACTCAAGCTTTCGACTTAAAAGACTGTACAAAGAGTCAAAATATATAATCATAATATATATAAAATACAAAATCAAAATAATCCCATAAAATAAAAATCTATACAGTCTGCTAATACAGTCTTAATATTCTCAGACCCTTAAACCTTATATTGCGATCAAGTCACTACGAGACGAGAGCGTTACGAAAAGTGTGATCGGGCGAGGCGAACGGAAGTTGAGCGGGAGATATAAGTTAGTGAAGACAGAAAGAGGGAATGTTACGTTTCGTATATTACTCTAGGGACAACAGAGAGAGGTGCAAGCACACATTTTCTTCCTCTCTTTTTCTCATAGCCAGTTATGTTTCGTATATCTAAGACACAGTACAAGCCTATTGTTTGTATCACACTGTAGGAGCAAGAAGTGCGCGTGCACATTTTCTTTCTCTCTTCCTCTCATAGCCAGTGCATGAAATATATATATATATATATGCGAGTTTTCTAGCGTTACGCGAACGGTGATTTTTTGATTATTTTGTAATTTCATTTCGTTCTTGAACAATTTTATAAATTATTATTTTGTTCAATACATTCAATATTCTACGTTTGGTGTGAATAAAATTGTAAATTCATTTTAAAGTTCATATTTTGTGATTTTGAAGTTTTACTTCAGTCGTGTGGTCTAAAGCACACTCGTTTTTTATTAGGGAACGTTTCAGTTTCGTATTGTGAACTTTTTCCGCATCCTTTTAATTATTTGCATATTTACGTATGCGTCAACATCGTTGTGACCGCTGTTAGACTCGTATTGTCATGCACTCTCGCTCTACTAGTTAATTTGAGGCTTATATTCTAAGAATTTTTAAAAATTCTGAAAACTATGCAAAAAAACTAACATTAAATAAATGAAATCTGATTTTTTAAAGTTAACGCTTAATATTCTTCGAAAAGTTTAGTTCTCGAAACTATAATAGGGTATAACATAGTGTGGTATTATTCCTAACGCCAAAAACATATAAGGAAAATTCTCTATCGTCAAATCAGTATTAATATTTCCAGTAAATACTTTGACAACGACAAGATTATTTACATATAACAACACTATTTTAAGTTGAGATATTGTATTTGTTTCTCGACGCCTTAAGAGCAAATATTCTAGTTTGAACAAATATGGCCATTATTGATGTACGCGCCCTTCCGCTGGCTGTTTCAAAAATTATATTATTATTATCACTTTTATATTGTTTCACAAATATTTGGCTTTCATTTATCATTTATATTAACTTTTTTCCGAAATATCGTACCATAATTGTCTTACAATATAAATAGTCCTATTACTGTTATAACTACAGGGTGTCCAGTGGCAGATTTCAAAGTTTGAACAAACAGTTTCTGAACGCAACACATAAGAGAGGCGCGGGGGATGTCGTTAGAAGCGTAAGCGGTACGGATATTTTAGTAGCCATGGAAAAGTGGAGTGGAGAGCACCGCGCTTTTGCCGTCGAGGCGTACATTTCGAGTGGATTTTCGCTGTTTGTAGCACGCCGTCGATTTAATAATCGTTACAGTATTCGTCGATTACGTGATGGACCATCGATCAACCTCATACAGTCATGGGTAGCAGGGTGCAGAGCTACATGATCAACATTAAATAGGCCCAGGCCAGGACCTACACCATTGGTAGCCACGGATGAAAATGTCGAGCGTGTTATGGTTTCTGTCGTTGAAAATCCCCGTTTATCACTGCGTACACGTTCATCGATATTGGGAATTCTGAAATCAACTTTACAGGTAATAATGCGAAAAAAGCTCAAGTTCCATCCATATAAAATTCAAATTGTTCAACATTTACACGATTCGGACTTTGAATTAAGAAAAACTTACGCGGAGGTGATGTTGTTGAGATTTCGTACTGCTACCCGGATGGGCAACATATTCTTTAGTGACGAAGCTCACTTTCACATTGGAGGATATGTGAATACGCGGAACTTTCGTTACTGGGATGTCCACAACCCAAGACAAATGCATCAAGAGCCTTTCCATAAGCCTAAAGTAACAGTCTGGTGTGCCATGTCTGCATCTGCAATCATAGGACCTTATTTCTTTGAAAATCAATGTGGCCAAACTGTAACTGTGAATTCGGAGAGATATGCCCAGATGTTAAATGACTTTTTCAGAGTAGAACTACAGAATAGTCCATCCTTCAACCAAAACACATGGTTCCAGCAGGACGGGACCACAGCTCACACTGCTAATGTGTCCATGAATGCAGTGCGGCAGTTATTTCCAGAAAAAAACATATCCCGAAACGGTACCGTACCGTGGCCACCTAGGTCACCCAGTTTAAGCCCATGTGACTTTTTCTTATGGGGATACTTAAAATCCGTTGTTTACAAAACAAATCCGAGCACTGTGACACAACTTAAAGAAAATATTCGAGCCGAAGTCAGTAGGATACCCCAGTCGCTCTGCAAACGCGTTTTTGAAAACATGCGTGCTGGACTCGAAGAGTGTGTCAGACTGGATGGCCGTCATTTGGAAAACGTGGTTTTTAAAAAATGAAATCCGCATTTGTTGTTATAAAGTTAAAATAAACCTACTTTGTATTAGAGGTGTAGTTTTTTTTTACAATTTTTCAAACATTGAAATCTGCCACTGGACAACCTGTATATACATTATCCAGCATAACGCTCGTTTATCGGAACAACGTGTTATTTCGAAAAGTGTTTCTTCAGAAAACAGTTTTTTAACTTTAAAAATTCAATAAATGTGATTGAGTAGCGTAACAATAGATGTACCTGTATTTAACGTACAGTTCACCTAATATGCTACGTTTATATTGAAAAATTAACGCAACTGTCATCATTTTAAGGCTAAAATTCAGGAAAAGAAAAATTAGAATACATATCACATTTTTTCTGAAAATTTGTTAAGAAAATATAGTGATGAATTAATTTGTTACCTTTTGCATGATACAATTTTATATTTTGAGCTAATTTATTTCAATAAAGCACAATGACTTTGTGATAATAATATTTCTTTTATCTAGAAACTTATAATCAGAGATAAAACTGTTGTAAAAATAAGTGCACATAAGAATCAAAATTAACACTTTTTAAGTTAAATAACATTTTATAATTTTAATACTTTGCGTAACGCAAGGAATAAATAAAGTCTAAACAAAGCCAACATCGGTAACAATTGGCTGTTTATGGAGACTTATGATTATGAATCGTTATTATAAAGGTCACTTTTAAAACACATCTAATACGAAATATATATTTTTATAACAACAATAGAACTTACATTATTTTGAAATGAGATAGATAATTTTTATGACATATTGTACTACTAGATAAAACAGTCTTCGATTTGAGCATTATTTTCTTCATCAAAACTTTTGGTATACTTTTTTTATAACAAAAATAAAAAATTGTTGTGTGCCTTCAAATTAATAAAAGTATAGACGGAAAACTTATATAATACTTGCTTGTGATATCTTGGAATTAAATTTTTGTTAATTAAATCTATGAGATCAGACCTTTTCCTTTCAGCAAGCCCAGGTTTCTGAGCGATTGCTTTTTTTAACTCTATATTTATTTTTTTTTTCGTTTTATCACAATAGTTTTTCGAAATTGTTCTTCAGCATAAGATTCTTTAAGAAACATGACACGAGGATCATCCTTCTGAACACTGATTACTTTTATTCTTGTCAATTTTATTGGATTTCCGTCTTCGTCTTTGGTTAAAGCGAAGTTTCATTTGGCCACATACGCTTTTTCAATCGTAAAAACCTTCATAACACATTGCGTTGACATTAAAAGGTGTACTTTTTTCTAGCAGTTTTAATCGTGCCAATGAATGCATCTGGAGTATACATGGAATCAGATCTTAACTGTTTTTTACGTCCTTTTCTATTTGAGAATGTGCTGAATCTCCCTCGTTCTGTGTATGACTTTGATTAAATTTATGCGTTATAGATATTAGGTACCTACCTAATCTATATAGCATACACGTATAGGGCAAACATAAATTTATTTTCTTACTGGCCAGCACAATTATCTGGATGGAAAACAATATCCAGATCTTTGGCAGTTTCTGAAATCTTTACTATGTACATATTTCAAAATGCAGGTACCAATTTCATTTACACCTCTGTTGGCATTAAATTCATCCCATACGTAACTTTCGACAAGATTATTTTGAATGTTATATATTGTAAAGTTGAGAATATTTACTTTAGACTTGTAAGAGAATACAGGAATGTCACCTTTGGAACATTGAAATACAGCTTGAAGGTCATACACAGCGAAAAATAATTTTCATTATTGAATATATTTGGCGTTAATTTTGTAGAAATTCATTATTCACAATTAAATGAAACTACGTAATGTAGTATTATTTCTACTTTCTTTAAGTTCTTTACCACGCATCTTTGCTAATAGCCCACCTGAAGATGTTGTAATACAACGAAACCTAGGTTGGGATAAAGAACTTAAAGAAAGTAGAAATAATACTACATCGCGTAGTTTCATTTAATTGTGGATTACTTCTAATGTAATGGGACTCTATTTTAGATATTACTTCTGTGAATTCTTTAACCCCTTTTTTGACATTTCCTCCGACTTAGCATGCTTCTCGTGATATCCACGTTGATATTTTATCAATGAAATATTTTTTTTGTTCTTTTTCTTTAAAGTCGTCCCTATTGGGCGGTTATTAATGCTAAAGTGTTCTTAAAGAACATTTTGCAGACTCTGGCTTTTAAACCAGAAGCAGTAAAAATTAAACCATTGTTATTATCTTGTTTTGGAGCAACAGTTCCCTGAGAATCAACCTTGACATGGCAATGTTTTGGAACAACGTGGAGGTATCCACATTGTTAGCTGTAAACGACCATCATTTTTGATTTTCCCCTAAACCCAGTGTTTATTTAAAAGAAGTTGGCGTTGCTTATCTGTGACATTTGCACAACGTTTAAATTTACACGTTTCTTTGCATGGTGATTTTAATTGATGTTCTGGAATTTTCGGGGATCTGTATGATTTAGCACTGTTTCTTAAATGCTTCGCAATATTTTTCTTCCAAATGTTGCCTTGTCTTGATATTTTCTTCCCTTTTTTAGTCGGTATACCATCCATCATTGACAAAGTAGGCTACGTGTTAGATACAGATTCAATCGTAGTAGGTTGATTGTTCGCACTTTCGTTTATAGTACCAGAAATAACACCATTTGCTGTACCATTCGCCACTGATAACCTACGCTGAGTGGTAATCATAGATTCTACTGTGGAAGACTCCTTTTAGTAGTCTGTAAATATGGTTCATTTATAAGATGAGACAAAATCATGTCGTGTGTAGGAGTTAGATTTAAAACACTTTCTGCTTCTCTTGAGTCTCTTGAGTGGCTTTTAGCATGGATGTTTTTGTCGATTTCATAATTCACAGAGTTGTCACTATCTATAAAATGAAATTAGATGTAAGCTTACAAGAAAAAAAACTAGGTACCTATTAAATGTTTTTAACTGTTGAATACTAAAAGGTAAAATAAAAATAATAATGAAACACTCGCCTTCATAAAACGATGGGCTTGACGAACCGCTTGAATGAACTAGAAGTTGAACTAGACGATGAACTAGAAGATGAAGAACTACTACTGATAGATTCGCTGCGTTTACTTTTATTAGGATTCTTTTCTGCATCGTCTGAAAGATAAATTTAACTAGTATGAAGTAGTTTGTATGACTATACAATCAAACCAAATTCAAATTTCCCAACTTATTTAAATAGGTAGGTAATAATTATCGCTATACATTCTAATTGTACGTGAATAATTAATTGATTTTACTCTTATATAGATAAAACATACCTACAAATACCCACCATCTCATAATAAATTAAAATCCTACTCACCAACTACTCCTTTTAATATCATGTCAGAACCGCAAACCTCAGTTTCATTACTATTCAAATTTACATGTTCCGTAGTATTTTTATTTGTTTGATGCTAGGTCAACAAGTCTTTTTGCTCGCAATGTCATTTGAAAAAATAAGGCTTATCAACAACGTTGTAATCTGAGATATCACGCATAATACATCATTATTTTTTCTACTACAACGTAACAATATCAGTCACAAAACTTTTTAGGTTAATATTAATTTAAACGAATAAATGAGTCATCAATTAATTTGTCACATTATTGAATTAAAATAAAAAGAATAACTAAAACAAACCTTTGCAGAAAAAAACGTGGTATAATCGTGATGTCACGTTTTTTCGGAAAACCGGGAGCTCTTCACCATTACTCCGTCAGGTGACAACTGACGGATAATACTGTCGTACTTGATTGGTTGATCGAAAGAGACAACGTTACAATTAAAGTTACCACAATAGTGTCGACCGCAAATTCGCACCTTTTTTAGGGAAAGATATCATATTTTTGATAGAATACGGCGGTTCCGATGAAAATAAAAAACGAAATTGATTTTTCTGACATAGCTCATTTACCAGAACAACAGTTCCGGTAAATGACCGATGAGTATAAAAAACCTTCACCTACAGACACAACTAATACTACGACGCTTTTGAGTTAGAATAATAAATGTTGAATATGAAACTAATTGGTACCTGGAATTTTAAACAAACGTGATATGCACATTTGTTTACTATTCTTACGATTATAATTAATGTAACAAATATTGTGTTCATGGGTAATAAATCACGTCAAAACTTAAACAATAAAGGATAATTGTCACATAGGTAAATTACAAGCCCTCGTTGAAGAGAACTTGTGTCAAAATACCATTATACTCTGAAATTGATTACTACAGGCAAAATTATTGCAAAATTAAAGGGAAGTGATATATCCAATTGCGTAAAAAGTGTATAAATAGTTATAAACGAGTCAGACTATATTTATTACAAAGGCGCACCAGACATAATTATAATAATTCGTATAAATACGTATTTGCAATACGCTACAATATAATAAATAGATCATGTACCAAGCATAACTTAGCACCTTTGATAGCCTACTCGTACATTGAGCTAAGTTAGAGGAATCCCAGCGACTCAGTCGTAAAAGTTAGCCTGTTCTTAAAATATATACTAACTAATAATGTGGTGTTGGAGACTCGAAAACAACTCAGAATCAAAATCACACTATCTACCATCAACTACCAAAGAATGCTAAGATACTTTGGTCACACTGCACGCGGGGAACTAGATAACTTAGAAAAGCTAATGGTTATCGAGAAAGTCAATGGTAAACGACCCCACGGCAGATTTCCTACCCGTTGGACTGACCAGGTTACGCTCACAGGCCTCCCAATCAAATATACTATTAGAAAACCCGAGGACTGGGCTGAATGGAAAGAAATAATAAACGAAGCCACCATTACTTTTCAGAATGGGCACGACCTTGAGAAATGAAGAATGCGACTTTGAAGAAGAGCTAATAATGGTTAGGTTAGATATTTAGTATTTGAGTAGTTAACGGAGCTAGCATTAAAACAGACAGAATTGAATGCCGCTTAAAAAATTAAGTTAAATGAAACTACAACTTATAAGACAATTATGACTTACAGTCAAGTTACAAAATATCTGTCTTAACTTATCGATGAGAAGTGACGCACATTTAACTTAAGATGCGGCACTTTATTAATCAACGTGACGATGATTGTATATTAGAAACAGTAAGTGGCAAGACATATATCAATTTCTGACATTGTCGGTGACACATTATTGAGTAACCACGATGATGTAATATTTAGAAAGAGCTTCTCAATGATAAATATTCGGGAAAGGATATATTGAATCGTTTACGTGTGTGGCAATGAACAGAAATTAATACTAAAAAATCTACTTCCTTTTCCCAGTAGTTATCAGCTCTCAGTTAGCATTATGGAATAAATTGAGTTATACAATACTTAATTAATACAATATTTATGATTTTGATTTT
This sequence comes from Druceiella hillmani, assembly GCA_039881145.1. NCBI lineage: Eukaryota > Metazoa > Arthropoda > Insecta > Lepidoptera > Hepialidae > Druceiella > Druceiella hillmani. Next base: position 17,948,964 of record JAYKKI010000021.1, on the reverse strand, counting down.
AAGTTTTTAATCATTTAAATTTCATTTTAAATTTTTAATCATACTTGACTGGAGAACATTTCCTAAATTTTCCCAAAAATCCTAAATACTCTTTTAGAAAAGTTCATTATTTATTAGCCAACCTGATATTGCATTCCGTAGTCCATGATTAATGGAAACGTAAACCTCATATTTTCATAAATACCTAAAATAATAAGACAGTAGAATATTGTCAGTGAATCTGATGTTACTTGCGTAGGAGACCAGAGAAGGCTATTGGTTGATGAGTATATTTCTAGTCATTAGACAAAATTGGATACGACTGAAACAAAAAATTACATATAATTTTACATTTTATTAGGAAACACTTAATTTTTTTCTTCAAATTAATATCAATCAAAATCATCAATGGTCACATTTACACATATTTACCTAAAATATATATATTGATAAGGAAACAAGCGAATACGAAATTAAAATATTTTTATGACAACGTGAGCGATGTGATAATATATATAAAACTTAGACACGTTACCATAAACCTATGTAATAATCAATACAAGCAGGCCATTGCGTTGTAAATTTTCTATAGTACAAAGAAAACTTATGACTTATTCGATTGAAGGCCTCTACTTTGAAAGTGCTATAGATTCCGACTCTTCTATTTACTTGGAAATATATCGATGTACAAAACATGTAATGAAATATTCTTTACGGAAAAAAATTGCACGTCATTTTGCCAATAAAAAATCAACACGATGATACGGTATATACGAGTTTTAAGGCCGTACTTCAGTATAGTCTCCAATGGCTAATTTAATATACTAATATCTTTGTTTTCATAATAGCGCTCGGTCAAACGAAGGTATGTTTCATTTCGTTCTTTCACTTACATTAGTATTCTGTTATTAAGATTAAAAAAAAGTAAATATCAACTACTTATATTCTTAATTTACGAAGTTTTTACGCATTTACCCGTAGCTTATTTTCAGCTACATATATAATTAACTATTCCACTTAGGGTTGTTAGCGTGGTTATTAATTGATTTCATAAACATACGGCTATTCAAAAGGTATACCGTCTCTAATATACCGATTTGTTAGCAGTGATCTCCTTAATTACACCGTAGCTAATTTAATAATTTCTCTTAAGAAATTATAATAATTGTTAAATGAATTAAACATGGAATATATGTTAAAGCATAGACAACATGAAATGTCAAATTGTGTAACTATATAATTAACTGCAGCGCGATTTTGTCTTTCCGTCTATTAAAACTAGGCGTAAAATAATTATTTCTTTAATTGTTTATGGAAAATAGATTAATAAATAAAATAGGTTAGGTTAGTTTAAGTTATTTATTTAACAAAAGCATTATTTATCGTAATGTGAAAATTCAAATTGAATGATTTCGTAGTTATAACTTGATTTAGCAGCAGACTAAAGAATATCCTAAGTCTGTTTGTTATTCTATATTAATGAAGAAGTAAATATTATGACTGTTGCTTTTATCTGTATGTTGCTTTTAATAGTTTAAGAGAGAAATATTTTTTCGATTCACTTTTATTTGTTTATGTTAATGAAATTGGTTAACCGTGTTTTGAAATATAATTTACAATAAAGCAAAAAAATCCTCACCACTACTTTAGCCATCAGACTTTCGTTTGACCATCTGAATTATGAAATGCGAATATACTCAATACCAAGATAAGTGAGAGGAACACCACTTAATTTTGTTTTCTTTTTAAGAATGATAACATGAGCGTACTCTACCTAAGCTTAATGTACAAAATACACCCTTTTCCAGCTATAAATAAGATAAAAGCATGTGAAAAATTATGAAGCAATAAGGATATCAATCGTCAAGTTATAAATATGCAAAGTGAGAGAGAAATTTAACAAGCAAGGAATGGTAGAAGTGAAAGGACACTTTGATGATCTTCAATTACGTAACCATGTTTATCTCACTAGAGACTCGCCAAGCGGTAATATGTGAAGATTCACAAGCCATCAACAAAGCTGGGCGCAATGAACAAAAATCAAGGAATGAAGAGATGGGTGGAAGAATTTGACACATATTTATTAAACTATTTCTAAAACTCTAATAGTTTTATTCTTCACTGTTCCCTCGTCAGCAAAATAGCTTGTGTTTTTTAATGTTGATTAATATTAAAAAAGACAGTAAACAGGAATGCTAGATAAAGTATTAACCCTTTCCGATCAACCTATTAAAAGGATCAACGCAAAAAAAAACAATTATGACGTCAACGAAAGTTATAGGCAGAAAACTGAAGCAATTCCGTGTATTGAACAGATTTAAAATGACAGTTTTATTTGAAATGTTTAGTTTATAGACGAACTAAATTTTTTTTAGTAAATTTACTTCCTTCTTGTGCTCAGTTCAGTAACTTTTAAAGTCGCAAATCTGATTAATTTTTACGATCAAAATGATTATAACGTTTAGAGTGTTATCGAAATAAGAGCATTATCATGACACTAGAATTTAAAAATGGAAAATTTTAAGACTTGATGACATATGGATATCACACGAAAAATTCCTGCATTCGTCATTCTACTCTTATGTTCTCTTTACTATTTCTTAGCTAATAATAAATACGTCAACTGCCATGATATATTATGTACATAATACATTAGTACTGCCAGCTCTTTGTTAAAAGAATTGTGTTAAAATTGTCTGCCTACATTTCTTATCTCTTTAGCGTATTAAACCAAACTACGATTTGAAAGCAGAATGGTACTTTAAATCTCGAAAATTGCACCTTTTAGGTTTTTATGAAAGTAGATATTGACTAACGCAGTTTGCTACAGGTTTATTTACAATATGTCACGGTAGGCATAAGACGTGTCCAAAAATTTACACCTAATTTTTTATCTCTTATATATCTACTAAACATTTTTTTATAGTTTAATGAAAACGAGTTGCAAAAGAAATCGAAAACGCAACTCATTGTATTCAGCAACAATTCTAGGACTATGAAACAACAAACCATTTAATTGAGTAAATGATTAAAACAACTAAATATTGAAAGAAAAGGTTTGTAAAGAAGGAAGTGTATGTCTAATTTACCCTCAACCAATCAGTTTATTTCCAGGCGTATAAAAACATTGAGTTGGCCTAGTATGTTTTTACACACCAGTTCAGGTGTTTTCCGAAAAAAGTTTTCAAATATTTCAGAATATTTTGTTATAAAGTCTAAATAGGCCAAAGTTGGTTAACGACAGTTAGCGCCAAGTCTTCAAACGTGTAATAAAGAAAATGGATCTAAATGGACATCCGGTACGGACTCTTCTATTAGATACGCCTGGATCGCGATGCAAAAAGCATCACAAATTATATATAACATGCGATGACTGAATCATCAGTTAGGTAGTGCAAGACAAAGACAATAATCTTGGAAATGAATCCCGTTCCGGACGTGACTACATTTCGATAAACAACAATCAGGATATAACATTGGAAAAGATCCTGGACTGAGTACTTAACTAAAGAGCTCAATTTCAGTCGCAACACAACAGTGATATTTAAATAAATTAGAAAAAGTTTTGAAATACTGTAGGTTATCGGTAACCTTCATGTAACAATTCGTGTTTAAACAAATTAACTGTTGATCCAGTATTTTTTTTTATCCATAAGAATATTAATATTCGTTTTACAGATCTTCAAAATTTTCTAAAATTGCTTTATTGTAACTCGTACTAATACTACAATTTTAAAAGCTTACCTAATAGATCAAATGTTAAATATATTAATTCACAAATTGCCAGTTTCCAATGTAAATCGCCTCTTGAATAAATTGCCACGCGCCGAAATTCTCCCTATATATTATAACCTAAATCGAACACATACTTACCCGGACCCATGTGTAAAACAATATTAACAATTAAAGTAATTAAGTAAATATTACCGCGAGCACTTACAGGGTTAACTAGCCGCCACCTTATAGTTTTTGTTTAAAAAACAACCAGTTTTGTGCCTAGTGACGTCAAAGACATGTTTTTAATGTTTTTTTAATATCGCTGTGATTGCTTCACCTCCATCGTATTTACGACTGTTTGCGTCAATATGATAAACTGGTTTTTTATATAATTTTAAAAGTTTTTTTAATTCCAATAATTATATAGACATGTTTAAAACAATTGACGAACGTATTTAAACCTATTTGTTATTGCAATAAGCAATATTCAGTAAACTGACAAAGCAAACACTTTCGTGATTAACTTTTTATCGTCACACTTTTATATTATTAGATTCGCTTAGTATTTTCCAATTTGTTCCTTAAGTGCAAATACAACAAAAACCAATTAATATAAGAGAAAGAGTGAAAATATACTGAACGTTTGTATGTTTTATTGTTTCTACTTCGAGAAATATATATATATATATATATAGACATACATATATAAGTATATATATATATATATATACATATATATATATATACATATATATATATATATATATATATATATATATATATATATATATATATATATATTGTACTTAATACTGCACATTTGTGAATTTTGGACTGGTAAATTGGAAAAGTGGATTTGGTAAATTGGTACTGGAATATTATAAAGAAAAAAATATATATGAAAATTTTTGATTAAGTATTCGTAGTTAGGATCAAAATAAGATTAGAATAGTAAAGAAATATTAAAGATGATAATATAAACCTTCCTTTCCCTTTATATAACCTTTCGTTCTTGATTTAAGAATTATAAACAACAAATTACAGGAAAATAAATAAATAATTTACAGTACTGTGATTAGTACAGTACCGAGATTCCCGGGAGTAAACCCTAGTGGTAATTAGAAGGAAAATGTGTAGATAGAATTATAGAAAGATTAGATAATAAAAATCACCCAAAATAATTCATATTCTAGTTATGAAAACTACCCGTGCTGCTTACGTCTAACGATTTTTCGAAACCTTTACCAGGTCATCTGTCCACTGTCTCACTCTGCTTCTTTCCACCCACTTGCGTCTTCCGTTTTAAAAGTTATGAATTTTAAAAATTACTGATTCTCGAAACGCGAATATTGAGAAAAACGTACTATATTATTATGTATTATATACATATTGGAATTAATTACAAGTTTCGTTAATTAATTCGGATTATCACACTTTTTGTTTTATATGTCCATTTATTTTCGTCTATTTCCTGGTGTAAAATCGATTAAAACTTGAAACACCAATTATTACTTAGGAAGTATAGATTGTTAGTTATACAATCAGGATTATTAAAAAAACAAAAACTGAATTTTTTTTAAAGTTTTACATTTATTTATATTGAAAAAGTCCGCCTTTCTATGCCTGTAATAATTTTACAAAATAATGGATCGTTCTGTTGTATAATGGAAGCAAAAAGCTTTAGGTACTGTGCGCTGGAGCTTTAGCAATGTACATATCGATATACTTTATACGTTTGCGAAGTATGTATATTGTATATATAATAACACACTTCAACCTTGTTCTATATCATAGTGAATGTTATTAACTCATGTAGATAAGACCGCAGAATATTTTTTTTTATCAGAACAATTCATAGTTTGTGGTAGTTGTAGGTGACTGTGAAAGTTACGCTAAAGTTTCGCCTGTTATTTACCGTCGCGATTGTACGATGCAACTAAAAATAATACGTGCACTTGTTGGCAATTGGTCGGAAATGACCCAAAGCAATCATAAAAATCCTTAAGTGTATTTCATTCACAAAGTTGGGATTCCATAGATAGATAATATCTTAGCAACGATTGCATGCAAGCTCTTGTAAGTGCATAAATTCTCTTTTAGATATCCGGATGCGACAACACAAACAAACACAGGAGGTTCCGTTTGGTTCTAAAGAATTATAATAATATTTATTGTAACTCGTACTAATGTTACAGTTTCAAAACTTACCTAATAGAGCAAATTTTTAATGTATTAATTTATGATAATAATATTTTATTACGATGCACGACAAAACGATGATATTATATTTTGTTCAAGGAACAATTTTAATTACCAATATGTTGCACCACCCTTCGCCACTTTTGGCAATTTTGAGATATGCATAGGCACTTTTGATTTACTATTCCTGTGTTTGGTAAGTAATGCAAATTCATTTCAACTTTCTTCTGGTTTTAACGATTTCAACGCAATCCGAAGACGGGCAAATAGACAATATAACAAGACGTGGATGTGAGCATTCTACAGAACTGTCAAAAAGCAAAAATCCCGGGTACAATGATTACTTTTTAAATTAACCTTTAACGAAATTACGATGTTTGATATCGTAAATTTCAAATAAAAATGACCGGTACTTGTTTGACTTTAGAGCTGTTGAAGTATAAATACAAATAAAACAAAAATTATGCGATTCATTTAATTAAAACAAACTTGTAGTCTCGGCACAATTCATACAGTCCAGTTATTCCTTCCACCATATGATCGTAAGCATCAGTCGCAATACAATACCGCCTCTGTACTGCAAAGAAAATTTACACATTATGACAGTTTGATTATTGTATATTTATATAATTCTCATTAATCATCATATGTATTTGGTTTCCTTTCTATTTATATTATGTATGATCATACTTTTGCAAATTGGGAGATGGAAAGAGGCACTAATTAATGGTAAATGAGCGCTGTGGAGTAAAGCCAGACACACTTCCATAAGAAGGACATTTATAACGTTTTAAATACAAATTTAAAGTAAATTCACTCTTTGTTGACGAAGTCTTTGTTAAATTCACTCTTTGTTGAACAGCCGATGGGGTGCAAATGAATCGGAACATTCGCAAAATATTTGGCTAAGATTGAATTCTTAGTGGCAGCATATGCTTCCACAGTGATGTCATTTAATGCATGAATTTCGTTCTTCCAAATGATAACAAATTTATATATTTTCGATACAATTTTTCTTAACTTTTCATGGAAAAAAACAAAAACTTCAGTTCTGTTTCATATTTTTCATATCTTTCCTGGTAATAAAACTTAGGTAGTGGCATGGCTATAATACGAGTAAAAACATAGTTACTGTATTTTAGTGTATTTTAGTGAATTCAACTTTTCAAAACAGGACTAATTAAATGACATTAATTTTTGTACTATTATTTGTCTATTAAATATAATAAGTATGTGAATCAATAGGTCAAAAATTCTATAAAACTTTAGATAAAGATAAAAATATCCACTGTCCATACAACGAGTTGATTCTCTAAACCAGTCGTCCTCAAAGCCTCTCGTTCAGAGGTGAAGGTCAAGGAAAATCTCACCTCCTGCGATGAAGGTAAAACTAGACGAGGAAGTGTAGTCAGGATGGATACTGTGTAAACAAGCGGAATACAACTAATTGCCATATGATTCACGTTTTCCTCACTGCATAGATTATTATAATTACCCATTGCAGCATTTCGAACCGCAGGGCTGTGGTCGTTTTATTCTTAGAAAAACTAGTTTTATGGTCTAGTTAAAAAATGTATTTTTAATAAAAATATTAGTCATGTTAATTTGCATCGACCACTTTGTATAAATCAATGACAAATAGATTGTAAACTAAATTGGATATGGAGTATAAAGTCTAGTCTTTTGTCTTGAACGAAACAGAACGTGGGCACGTATTGTTATTTGTCCTTTCCTTTATAGATATATAGTTCAATAAGACGCATCGTTTAATAGGGAGATGTAGTATGTTACCATTTCTTTCAAATCAAAACGGAGATTAACAGATTATCAGTCAAAAATCGAAAATTTATCAGTTTCACGATCATGGTTCTATTAAGAACAATTTTGATGGTGGCGCATCCGTCTTTATTTAATAGCTTCATCAATTCTTAATCATTAGAATTCCGGCTATTTTGAGTTTGCTTGAATGGTGCGCATATGTATATATATATATATATATATATATATATATATATATATATATATATATATATATATATACACACATAGAGTACAGGGTATCGGTATCAGTACGATGATTAACAGTTGTTTCAAAAATAGTGTTTCAAAGTGGTTTCCGTGCTCCAAAAAAACAGCCTAGTGCCAGTTTTACTTTAACGTGAAATTTTTCCAACAAACTTTAAACTTTAAATAAAAGTTTAATGGCCGGTTTCTGAGTACTTTTTATCGAGTAGATGTTTATTCCATAAAACTTTTGTTTGAAATTATTCATCCAAAAAATTGTGAAATAGATATCTATTCCATAAAAGGTATTCAGAAACCAGTTAAACAGTAGTATCTGTTATTTACACAAATTTAGGTTCGGTTCTTTATACGTACACGTAAAAAATGTAAAATCCTCGAAGGAATTGTAGGAAAAGTTGAAACAATTATTTGACGGCAATGCTGAATTTGCTGAAAATATTTTTTGCTGAAGATTTGCCGAAAAAATTGCAGCTCGAGGAAGTCATACGTGACGCAGATTATCGATACAGCACAGAAAGTAAGCGGAACGGGATTTGAAACTAATGATCAGTGGATGGAGTTGTTTACTCTTAGCAAGATTACCTGACCGATTCACCCCTATGATAATGGCTATTGAGGATTCCAGGATTTCGATAACGGTAGATTTCATCAAAACTAAACTATTAGACACATGTCGGTAGAACAAGATGTGAATGAAGTTAGCGTTGCATCCGCCGCTTGTTCTAAGTTCAATAGAAAAAGGAATGAGAATGTGTCTATTGCCGGAAAGAATTGTAATGTTGGTACTGACTTGTCAAAGTCAAACGTTAAGTTGGTTTAATATTATCGATGTTATCAAACAAGCCACTATAGAAATCTGTGTACAAATGACAAAAATAGTTCCTCAAATCACAAGAATAAAAATTGAATGCAGTCTAATGCGTTTAGCGCAGTATCCCTGAGTGAAATTTTAACAAAGATGAATGGTATATCGGCGCAAGTGTACATCTAACGGCTAATGATAATCTAACGGATAACGGAAAGTTGAGTTGTGAATATGTTTTCTGAACAAGGTAAATAAATTGTTGTAGCAAACAGTGAAAAGATGTCAGTATAGTGTTCTGGTGATGTGAAAATTACGACTCTGACTGATAACTTCGAGTACAACATCATGGTAGAAGATAATACGTCTTTTACTTGTATACCAAATTTGCCAACAAACTTACTTCCTGTTAGCCAACTGATTAGAAAGTACTGTGAACAGGGAGTCGCTCTCGGACGATTGTCTATAAGTATACAATAAGAATGCTGCCTAACCAAGTACGGGTATATTTGGTCAAGTCTGTATCCAAGTACGAGTACATTTGGTAAAGTCTGTATCAGTTGTGTCAGGAGTAACGTGGTATCACAGATCGACACATGTCAATCAATCAGTATTACTTACCATTTAAGAGCACTGGCAAGAGGAGCAGTAACACACAGATATCTGTTGAACTATGGCGAATGTGTCTACAGGCGGCTCGAGATATTTCTTGTTATTTGCCGACAATCATAACCGTATGGCATTTATTTACTTTCTGAAATACAAGAACAAGGCTTTGAAATGTTTTAAGATATTCGAAGTTCAGGTAGAAAGTAAAACAAGATGACAATCAAAGTATTAAATATTTATAATGAGCTGGAGCACAGCACCAGCATTTAACAATTACCTGAATATTGCTGGTGAGATCCATCAGAAAACCAATTCTTACACTCCACAACAGAATGGATTGTGTGAAAGATTCAATCGTACAATCGTTCAAATGTCAAGACGTCAACTCTTTGCTGTAAACTTAGGTTAAGAATTCTAGGGTGCGACCACCAATACGGCAGTGTACCTTTTTTTAAGTCAATTTAACAATTGTTACTTCAAATAATATTATTCATATATAAAATGAATACTAAGGTATTTAAAATTTACTAAACATTATGGTTTAAAATATACTGCGAATAGAAATCTAATGTAAGAATGGTTTGTAATGGTTTGTAAATTTGTAATGTAAGGTGGTAACATTATTGATAGGTGGTCATATCCTGGACTCTGTTTCACTTTATCTGGTTGTGTAATTTTTTGGGAAAAAAAAGGAAAACTATTGCTTTGTTTAGCAGCGAAGCAGAATACATGGCAATGTTGAAGTCTGTAAAGAAGCTGTTTATTTGAGGAATTAACAGTATGAGATTACAAATAAAATGTAAACCATTGATCTTTTCGATGATGATCAGAATGTACAAAGGCTGACTGCAAATACAGTCTTTAACAAAGGAACCAAACATATTGATATCAGATACCACTTTCGTAGAGATCACGTGACCCAAAAAATATAAACATTAGATATTTTCCAACAGTTGGGATGCCTGCTAGTTTTTTTAAGAAGAGTTTATGTGCTGTTAAATATAATAATTTTTTGAAAGAGTTAGATGTTCAACAATTTTAATGTCAAAGTTAATATTTAAATTTATCCACATTGTTGGATATATTGTGGGTGTTGAAATATATCGACAATGTGAGTTTAGTGCTGCCATCTATGGCTTTTAGTGTGTAAGTTTATTTTTTAATAAAACATTCAATTCACATTTTGATACTAAACGAGTAGTTATTTTTTAAATTAAGTACTTAATTTACAATCTTTGCTAATATCCCACCTGAAGATGTTGTAATACAACGAAACCTAGGTCGTGGTCGTGGTAGTTTCATTTAATTGTGAATAATGAATTTCTACAAAATTAACGCCAAATATATTCAATACTTAATTTACCTTCTTAAAAATTTTCATCCATGTTATAGGTACACATTTTTAATAATTTTGAATATTAAACTATTTTTCCATTATTTAAGTATTTATCATACCAATAATATGATATTAACATATTTTATAACTACCTATACCAAATTTTGAGTTTCTACGTTGAACAGTTTAAACGGTTATAACAGACTGACAGAGCAGAAACACACTCGTAATATTTTACTCTCAATCTTATTATCCGATCTCAATATTAAAATGATTAGATTAAAAAACATTTAAAAGAAAACATTGTAATAATTTCGACTTTTAAAGAAAATGGAAAACGAAATTTATTTTCCTTACACCTTTATCATCTAAATTATTAATATAATATTTATCATCTATATTATTAATATAATTATTTTGAACCACAACGTGTCATCTACTTTTTTATCCTCATATTCGAGAAAATAAATGATTTTGCATTTGCACATGCACATGCATCGATTTTCGTAAAATAAATGATTTTGCACTTTTTATTCCGTAACACATGCCAATGAAAAGCATTATTATTTTTATCTCAAAAATAGTGTGCATCGACATTCAGGAAGTTTTACTCAGACCAAAACGATTAAAAAAAGGTTGATTCTTGACTAACTACTTTCCTTTGGCTTCACAAAAAACCTTAACCTTGGATAAACAGTCACAACCTTTAAAACTTATAAAATATTTCCTTATCGAGTTTTTTTATCTACATATTCAGTTTACATGATACATTTTGAAGATTTTGCAGTTTAAGTGTAACATAAACAAAGCTTGACACTGAATACCTAAAAGTGAATTTATCTACAAGCAGTTATCTTTTGTTAATCGTCGCAGATAAATCAGTCGTAGAGAGAAGCGAATAACGAAGTATCCAAGATGACGAATAGGACAGGCATCAATGTTTTTTCATTCTTCATGATTCAATACGGGTAAAATCAACAGTGATTCATCTTAAAATAACCTAGTAATGAATGTTTTAACGTGTTATCGTTTGTTTATAAACTATTACTCTGTGTTATTTTGTGCATATCAGAGAAAGTTTTTTTTTCTGCTTAGCACAGCAATCTGTTTTTCACATTTAGCTGTTATTATTGGTGACTACAGTCTGCGTATGTAATTTAGCTGTGAGGAGAATCCATCGATCTCTCTCACTTTGGTTTTAGAAATCTGCTATGAAGGGTTGGAATACTGTTCCTTCTTAGTCGTGAGTGTTTAATAGATATCCACAGTGTAGTCAATATCCGCAGTGTAGATCAGATACAATACGAGCCCGAGGATACTGCCCTGAGGGACACCCGAGTGGATTTCGTAGAGTTCTGAATTTTCAGTGTTGACTTTTATTTCAAAGCATCTTTTATCTAAGTACCTTTTTAGAAGTAGATAAAATGAGTACGGTAGATGATTCTTTATTTTGTATAAGAGGCCCATGTGCCAGACCTTATCGAAGACCTGACTTATATCAAGAAAAACAGCGGAGCAGTAGTCTTTGTTCTCTAAGGCTTCGTTAATTGTGTTTGTTAACTATGAACTTGTTCGATTGTGCCATGTTTTTGCCTGAAGCCAAATTGATGGTCGGGAATTATTTCATTCAGTTTTGTTGCAATCGACTCAGGATTATTTTTTCGAAAAGTTTGCCGACCAGTGGGAGTAAGCTGATTGGCCTGTATGATCAGGGAAAGTAACGGTATATAAGTGGAGGGAAAATCAAACTCTTTAGTGTTTAAATTTATATTAACACCATTTTGGTAGAAAAATAAAAACAAGTGAAAAACAATGAATTTCCAAATTTTACTACTCAGTTTGACGGAAGTGAACATTTAGAACTACGTACATGTACGAAAAAATCAACTGAACTCACAAAGTGTGCATCGCGCAATAATAAAAACAAAAGAGAATACGCAAAAGAGGACGTAATATAAAAATTCAACATTTCTAATTTGACTACTTAGAACATAAAGTGGATAACTTATAAATTTATACCAAATATTGAATTGAACTCAAAAAGCTTGTGATCGCACAAAAATAAAAACAAATAAGGATAACTTCTGAGAACATAAAAAAATTCTGAAAAAATTCAATATTCCAAATGGGCAATTTTTAGGAGATAAAATAAATAATTAGAACTATATATCTATATTAAATATTGAAATGAACTCTTAAATAGGTATCATATAAAAATAAACACAGTATTTGGTTAAAGCTAAACTAAGGGCCAGATTCTCTAATGCACCTAAATTTGATGGGGAACGCTATGAAAAATCCAACTCTAAAAGTTTTAAAAATAAAGGAACTAAATGAAAGTTTCGGATGCATCTATCAGATACATTAAAAGTCAAAAAAATCGAAACGATTGAAGATATCGATAATAAGAGGACTGTATTCTCGAAATCTGTTGTTGAAACAGGAAAAAATATCGTAGGCAGTGTCAAAAGACAAGAAAGGAAGGATTGGTTTGACGCTGAATGCTATGCAGTCATCCAAAAGAAAAATGTTGCCTATTAAAAAATGCTTAGCAGAAAGCACTCAAGAAATTCAGTAGAAGATTATCAAGCGGCCAGAAGGGAATAAAAAAGAATACACAGGGAAAAAAAAGAAATTCCACGATGATCTACTCAGAGATGTTGAACATCTTTAAGAATCAAATGAAAGCAGAGCTTTCTTTCGTGAGATAAACTTTGGCTGCAGGGATTTCAAGCCGAGAACAGCTTTCTGCAGAAATAAGAATGGAGAGATCTTCAATAACAAGGTAAACATCCGTAAAAGATGGAACGAGCATTTTCAGAATCTTCTCAACAAGAATCATCCACAAAATGTTGAACACTCCACTTAAAGCAACAATCAAGACCTCATTGCACCACCGTCGCTCGATGAGGTTGTGGAAGGAATTAAAAAATTGAAAAACTAGGCCCCCGGCCCAAATACTATTCCGTCAGATTTTTAAAAAAAATCAGGAATGGGCGCTATAAAATTATCCACCACTTAATTCTATAAGTGTCCGAGACAAGTTCAGTAAAGTCTATCCCATATTTAAAAAAAGGAGATTTTCTCGACTCTCCAACTACAGAGGAATCAATCTTCTGTGTACCACGTACATACGTACTTTCAAACATTCTTTTCAATAGACTTTCTTCTTATGCCTAAGACATCATCGGTGATTACCAGTGCGGATTTCGAAGAAATAGATCCACAACTGAGCAAACATTTTAACCTCCGGCAAATATTGAAGAAAATAAGAGAATTCCAAATTAATACTTATCCCCTCTTTAACGCCTAGTCGAGGCTCTGAATGAATTCAACATTCCTGATAAACTGGTTAAGTTGATTTTCCTCACTGATACAAAAATGAGAGTTAAAATTCAAGGAAGCCTCTCTGAATCAATCGAGATAGCAAATGGCGTTAGACAGAGTGATGCAGTAGCGTGTCTTCTTTTCAACATTGCACTTGAGAAGATTATTACGGATTCAAGAATCAACGCAAGAGGCATGATCTTCTCTAAATCTATACAAATTATTGCACAAGCGTATGATATTGACATTATTGCTAGAACTCAAAAGGACCTCAAACAGGCATTTCTAGCACTAGAAAGAGGGACCAAAAATGTATCTCTCAATAAACAAGACAAAAACCAAATACATCCAATTGTGACCAAAACCAAATACATGCATGTAAGTACTAACTCTGACTCCTCCACTTAATTTTAAAATCTGTGATTACAAATTTGAAAAGGTGAATTCTTTCATCTACCTTGGATCTGAAATCAACACCAGCAAGGATTTGGCTCTAGAACTGAGGAGACGAACAACTGCAGCCAACAGATGCTTTCATGGACTACGAAGATTTCTGAAATCTAATAATATCAGAAGAGACACTAAACTACTGTTATATAAAAGTTTAATCAGATCAGCATATAGATATGCATCTGAAACGTGAACATTGTCCCATACTGGTGAAAAAACCCTTGCAATTTTTGAACGAAAAATTCTCAGATCCATCTTTGGTGGGTTTTAACCAAAAAAAAATTATTATATCTAGTTCCAGTAAAGAATCAGATATAATCAAATTTATAAAAATTGAACGTATGAAGTGGGCCGGTCATGTAATTAGAATGAAGGAAGATAGAACGACAAAACGAATTTTTCTGGCCAAATTAACTGGCTCAAGAGGAGGAGGAAGACCCAATTAAGATGAGCTGACTGCTTACAAAGTGTTTTTGACGCTCTCAACATAACAAACGGGAAAACCGTGGCGCTCAAAAGGAGGGCTTGAGAAGGCCAGGATCCACCGAGGACTGTCGATCTACTAATGATGATGAAAAATAAACACAAATAAGAAAACACATCGCAGGACATAACATAAAAATTCAATATTTCATATTTTACTACTAAAGATGTAAAGTGGATAATTAGAATTGCATATTTATACCAAATATTAATTTGAACTCACAAAGTATAATCATATGAGAATACGCATCGCGGAACGTAATGAAGAAAATCGATGTCCCAGATTTAACTTCTTCTGATATGATAGAACAATTAGACCTATCTATTACAAATATGCAACTGAACTCACGAAAAAGTGTGATAAATCTTCATTTAGCTACGAATTATTGATTCTTAAATAATTTTCAATTGCTATGGGACAGTGGGAGGTATAATATAACTGTCGCCTACATTGCTTATTTATTTATTCAAAAGCATTGTAACATTTCGTATCTTTCGTAATTCAAGCATTGTAACATTTCGTACCATTTATTACCTACTAGATTCAAAGTGCCACTTCGTTACTCTCCCATGATTCAACATCATTGAGTGTCTCTGGTATTCTCGAGATAATAATCTGAACTTTATTGCTGCAATTATATCACGGTTTATTATTTGAAAACAGAAGTAGATTTTGCTATTTAATCAACAGTTTCAATCTTCAGATTATAATCTTTCAAGAAATAAGATTTCATAGAGAGGAATATTAACAATACAGTGACGGTCAAAGAGATTTTTATTCTAAAAATATTTCGGTAGAAGATTTGAAGGAAAAAAATTGGAGTCACAGGGAAGAAAGAAGCTTCAAAAATATTTTAAAACTTCTGAAAGAAAGCAAACTCTTCCTGAATTAGATTCCATTAATAAAGCTGTCAACAAGTTAAATAAATATGTATCTGCAGTCAGCAGAGAAGAAAGCAACTGATATTATGCTTTCTGTAGGAGTAGAGAGAAAGTACAGAAAGAGAATAAAAGCTAAAGAATGTCACGACTAAAGAGTTTGCTTACTAGTTCAGAATACAATATCTTCAAATGACAGGAACTCCATCAATTCACTTTGCGCCCTCGTGCTTTACTTTCACCACATAGTGAGTTTGGTTTCTTTACCAGAATATCGGTCACACGATATTTAAATATGTCATCTGCTTTCATTAGCACTAAGTATAACGTTTTCAATATAACAATAAAATCTTGAGAAATTGTTTATAATAATGAATCATAATAATCGTGTAATAATAGTCTTTTTTCAATAGCAAAACAAAATAAGCGACAAATAATCTCCCCCAGTTATGTTTTTAAGTAATTTATGCATAGCAAAAACGATTAGTGATAAAAATTTAAAAAAATGTGCACATTATTGCCACAGAATGTAAAGCCATAACGCTTATATATACCAAAGCAAAAGTCGTAAGAAACCTAAAAATAATGTCTAATTTGAATTGAACTGGAAGACATTCTGTCATTGTAATATCTAATTGTTGTAATTAATAGTGTATTTTTAGAAAATACGATTTTATTTTCAAAAACGCAATTTTTTTAGTATTCCTTGAAATTTTCTTACAAAAATCTTTGCAAAAGGTATTGAAAGAAAAACCTCATTGATTTTCCTAGATTTATAATGGTGTTGAATTTGAAAAAAAAAACAAATAAACGTTTAATTTTATTACACTGATTTTTTCTTCATGTTTTTTTTAAGATTCCGTACATATAATATTTAAATCTAAAAGTTATATTCTACGTTGACTACTATTTTGTCGATTTAATCCAGAAAAATGATTGGGTCTAATGTTATTTTTTTCAATTTTGAATGATATTCATTCAGTACCGAGGCCGTAAATTATTCTATTTTATAATGTGCTAAATAAATTGATAAATATAACATTTACAGTCATGTTTGTACAATACCGAGTTTCTTTTTCGGAGTTTCAGTAAATATCAAATATATTTATATGACACACAAAGAATCTTCTATAAATCAGTTAAATTGATCCATGTACGACCTGAATGATTCAAGTTATAATTAACGATTGACGTCAATATAGCGTGACGTCATAAGCGACTTAACGGTTTGCGTGCCATTATATTTAAACATACTATTTTATTGAAAATGATCAAAATTATCACGTACTTATTATATAATGGGAGCTTAAATATTTGTGAAAATACTTCTTACCGTTACGACACTGTCGTGTGGAGAGTCATTTTATAATGATTTGGATTAATTTTTGATGTAGCCAAGTGGATTACATATCCAAATCAAGCTTTAAAAACTATAATTAAAATGCAACGTCGAAAATAAAATGAATTCATCGCTAAAGTGTATCACTATTTCTACGACTATTTACAACCGACAAAATAAAGCAGGCGATTTTCAAATATTAACAAAGTTTAAACTACTTTTAAAAAATTTAAGGTTTTTAATATTCTTTATCCCAAGAGGTTAAAAACGGAACTATTACAAAACTTCTCATGGGTCCATCCGTCTGTCTTTATGATTCTCAGAGACCATTACATGTAAGAACTTGAAATTTGACGTAGTGATAAAGCAGATTAACTCGCTTGTATTTTAATAGTCAATAATATCTATATGCTATATACTATATATATATATATATATATATATATATATATATATATATATACATATATACCTATATATATATATATATACATATGTATATATATATATATATATATATATATATATATATATATATATATATATATATATATATACATATACACAATTTTGAATGGGCAAATGAAGTAAAGTCTTACATATTTTTTCTATTTCATGTGTTATGTAGTTTTTTAAAACTGTTTTTTTCAGAATTTTGTACAAGATCTTGTAAGCATATTGTTGAAAATGTCTAAAAAATAAGTACTTTACCTCCCTCCCCACACATTTCGGAAACTGCTAAAGTAGACTGTATAAAAAGCAGTTTTGTTGAAAATGTACTGTAAAGTTGTAACGATGACTTTAAATCGTATTTTTTGAAAAATTCACGATATTTATACGTTTATGAAATATATATATCTCTACGTGGTGTAAAATAATGTTAATATTTCAGAATAGTTTGATGTAAATAATATGTCTTCTTAAATGTGTATTTCCTCACAATGTGAGTTCTACTCGTTACAGGTATTTTTAATCCTTCAAAAAACAGACTAACAGATTTCAAATTTGTAAGAAAATCTTAAAATCTGCTTCTGACTTCCATTCCCTTACTCTGCCCAGTCCCAATAACATACATTTTATAATGAGTAAATGAAGATGAATATATAATAATAATGATAATAGTGCAGTCAAGCTACTTTCGATTCCCATGAACTTTAACCCACTTTAATGTTAGGCTCTTACCAATAATTTCAATGTAATTAGGTAATTATGGCTATTCGGTTATTTTTTTAAATATATTAATTTGTTTTATGAAGCCATGATAGGTTTCACAAAATTTTCAGTGGCGAAGATTTTTTTTAAGATAATCGGTCCCTAATTTATATGATTCTCAGATTAAACAGGGTTAAAATAACGTATTGCTCGCACCAATTCATGAAATACTTTTGACGAAGAAGTGGAAGAGCTATCTTAAGATTTAATTACTACTGAAAATGTTTCTTCAATTCAATATAATATTTTTAATAATGTAAAAGATATTGATTTTATCAGCAATTTTTTGTGGATCAATAATAATAGCGAATTACTATTTTAGCTAAATGCTTTAATAACATCATATTATTAATGATAATGCCTGTATTAATATAACAATATTCTTTGGAACCGCTTTTATCAGAACAATGCTGCCTCTTTGTTATGCTATCTGGTTTCAATACATAGGGAGAGATATTTTGAAATGCTTAGACATTCAGCGTTAAGATACTAATCGTTTTGAGATCAAGCGCATACACATACATACATACCAATATATACGTATATATATATATATATATATATATATATATATATATATATATATATATATATATATTATATATATATATAAAATTACCCTGGCTTTAAAAACTTAAAACTTAGAAATAAGGAACGCTTTTTTAAAAACTTCAATAAAAAAATTGTAAATTAACATTGACGTTAAAACTTTTGATCGCAGACAAAAACGCTGTCTGTGACGCACGGATTAGATCACCGGAATCTGTTACAATGCATTCCTGTCAGATAAGTATCTATGTTTGAAAGAACATTATTATTCAGCTAATTTATTAAATATAAAATAATAAGTTAATTAATTGAACGCAATGGCTACATTTCGACGTCCAAATGCATTCAGGACTAGAAACTGTTTATAACACCAAATAAATTCCTATTTTATAAAAGAAGTTACTTAAAATTATATAAAAAGGATAAAAAATATACATGAAAACGTGATCAGCATTTGAAACTATGTCATGTCTTACGTATGTCATGTCTTACGTATGTCATGTCTTACGAAAGTAATATTTTTATAAGGTAATTTTCACGTAACTACAATGTGATGCACGAAGCATCGGTCGCTTATGTACTTCATTTAAAAATATTGATAATTGATAAAAATGATGGTTGATCATTTAAAATAATTGCTAGAAGTAATACTTTTAAATTGAAACATTTTCATAACGCTGTCTTAATTTTTTTATACTTTATTAAATAAGTGAATATCTTAGTAAATTGGCTTTGAAGAGTATTTTATAATATACGAATGTCTAATCTAGGCGAAACATTATAATGAAAAAGCCTAAAAAGTGCCAAGCGGAACTCTTAGCTACCAGTTCCGATTGGCACTTTGTAGGCTCAAACAGCTAGGAGTTCCGCTTGGGACTCATTTATGTTACGAATATTCTTCCCAATGAAGAGTAAAAGAAAAAGTAGCCGAGGATAGTTTGTACATTATTGTTTAATTCTATTTTACGAAAAACTATATACAACAACGTCATATACAACATCCCAACAACATCTTCAGAAATATACTTTAAAAATTTATTGAGTATCGAGTTGTATCTACTTACTTAGATCTTGCTCTACTTATCTTTGACAACCGCAATTGTTTATTGATTCATAAATTGTATAAACTAAGACTAGCATTAAATATGCTTACTACTTGCTTCTTATATATTGGCGACTGTGAAAAGTAACGAACTCAAATAAATAGAATTTATAAGACAAACATCAAAAATAGAATTTATAAGAAAATATAGGACAAACGTCATTTCGTCGCTATTTAATATTTAGGAAAGTTTTAGAACCTAATTTCATGCTATTTAAGTTTACTTTATCCCCTTAAGTGCGAGCTTGTCGTAACATTTACGTATTAATTTGCTGTCATCACCAGCCGTCCTATCCGTCAAATATAGGTTATCAGGCTCTTTACCAACAAGATGCAAAACTGATTTTAAGGCACCCATTTAGTTGAGTATTACTAAACTTTTATTTTCAATAATAATTATTCGATTTTACTTAACGACCGATGCACTAAATTATGTATTCCAAACTGTAGGTACAGTAAGTTAAACGAGGTACAAAAACTTCCGTGAAAGGTACATGTAGTAATCCCCCGACACTTGACGATGCGTGACATTCACACGTACACTTTAGTCATATATAATTGCAAAGGAATGTATTTCCTTATTCACAATGCCACTCCATTTATCAAAACACCTAGTATTAAGCCAATTTTATTTTCGATCGAAATATAAATTCGAATGCCAGCTTTTAAAGTTTGTTCATAAAACACTTAAAGCTACGTCGAGAAACAAACTTCTCCAAATAAAAGTAGACGTTCGCTATCAACAAAATTGATAACTCACACACGTCTGTTTGTTCATGTATTATCAGATGTTTCGTTATAATTTGTTCAATCTTCTATTCTCATTTGAATTAATTAGCGCGTCATCGCGAAACGGCTTGCGTAATTTATGGCAGCTCCGCCTTCGTCGATTACCTCCAAGCTAAATTTTTAAAGTAACCCGGTCGGTTTATTAAATCATAATGGCCACAAACATTTAGCTCTTAATTGCCGGACCACGTGTAAGGACCACTTGTATAAATTAAGGAATTCTATGGAAGTATAAAATGTAAATATGACGCTAACACTATGCGAATAAGAACATCATTCATGTTGGTCTGTTTTCATTCATTACGCACAAGAAACATCTTGCGTTTAAGTTTCAGATATTGTCGTGGTTTCTTAATACGCTCCATCTCAATTTTAATTAGTTTTATTTACCCGAATACACGAGGAATTTAATTTCCATTTATACATATGTTTGCACAAGTGGCACAAGCGATTATAAGTATTGTAGTAAAACAAAAATCGAAATGTCGCCTCCGTTTAGCGAGACACTAAATTCAGAATAGAACATAATGACGCTGCAATCGTGTGGTAATCGCATAATCGTATCTCACAATACTACTGTGTCGGTAATCTGCACATCTGCCAAAGTCAAAGAGAGGTAGCAAGTCAGTCGTAGATATACTCTCGTCGCAAACAGGCACTTACCGAGTTTCTTTTAATCCTAATTTTTAATTAACTTTGACTCGACATAAAGTCTTTATTCATTTTTTACACAGTTAGTAATGGAACTCTTTCACCATATGTTTTATAATCAAAACTCAAATTCTCAAAACTTACTGAGTGTATGATGAAATTTACGAGGGGAAAGGAAAAAAAAGCAGACCCTTATTGTTTTGTCCACAACTTTATTTCCAACTAATACACCAGTATCTAACTGCTACTGGATCTAAGTCTATTAAATATATTACATTTTTGGTTTAAATATATTTTCAATACTAACTGTGTCATGACAGCGTCCGCGAGTAATTAGGATGTTTTTTTCTTTATCTCTTATATGTTGCTTCTGGGTATAAACTGTATGCCATACCAAATTTCATCACAATTCATTTAGTAGATTTTGAGTGATACCCGCTCAAATTAACATAAAAACAAAAATTCTAAAAAAATTTTCTGGCTTCTGTTATCGCTAAATCAATCACTTTTATTAAAATGTTTTCAATGTACAGAATTCACTCTATTATGATTTTCTTACATGTTTTAAATATTTTCGATATTGGCTCATTAAGTATAATATTATAGCTATTAGTATACTGTTACAATTTTTATTTCCAAAAATGTTCATTGCCTCTTGTTTTTGAAAGATAAGTACATGGTATACCGAATTTTATACATCTAATAAAATCTAATAACTGAATAAATCCGATGGAGACAAAATATTCACAAAGTGTTAGTGACAACAAATACGACCTATAAAATATTTTATTTACGTATAAATGTTAGCGCTGAACCACATTTAGATACTATATATAAATAAATCAGATACAAAAATTGCATCTAAATCATTAGCAACTGTTATTCCGGTTCTATTCTAAATGTTATAGAAAACTTGCTCGATAACGCCAACTTTACTATTAAATATATAATACGGAAATGTCACAACAAAAACAATCTCCTCCGCTCAACCGCATTAAGCTAATTTAACTAA
The DNA here is from genome assembly GCA_039881145.1 of Druceiella hillmani. Lineage (NCBI taxonomy): Eukaryota > Metazoa > Arthropoda > Insecta > Lepidoptera > Hepialidae > Druceiella > Druceiella hillmani. The sequence continues at coordinate 17,926,504 of JAYKKI010000021.1, read as the reverse complement.
TTAGTGGATTGCAAACTACATTAAAAACAGTATAAATAAGGTGCAATTGTTCTTTTTTATATAAATTGCTTATTTTATCTGTAAACATAAGTACATTAAAAGCATCGAATAGGATGGAAGAAAGATCTTATTAGTGGGTAATGAGTAAAAAAATCTGCTTATAAAGAATTCACGTTTACCATCCGAGTTCCATTCCTAAGGCTTTTTACAAACAAATATTTATTTAGATTAACTATAATAGTTTATTTCTATTTAGGAAAAAAACAAATAAAGTACGCATTAATTTTATTAAAAAAATCATCTGCGCAACTAAACGGAAAGGACCAAGTTTCCTAACAATATAAATTAAATTTCAATCAATTTCACGCTATTGCTAAATGAAATGTTGACATTGTTACGAAAACTTACCCTTTTTCAGTTGCGTTGTTTTTTTCTTAATAATAATTATTTTTAATTCACACTTTTTTCGTAAAATTATTTTCGTAGTACCTGTACAAGTTCAAAACTGAATAATGCGTTTCAAATTAAAATATTTTCCATAATAATCTGTTTGTTCAAGTTCAAAACTGAATAATGCGTTTCAAATTAAAATATTTTCCATAATAATCTATCTGTTTGTTCAAGTTCAAAACTGAATAATGCGTTTCAAATTAAAATATTTTCCATAATAATTTGTCTGTTTATTAAGTATGTACGCATTAAATTGCCAACCTCTTATTCAGCAAAATATTAACATGAATATAGGAGAAATGAACAAACACAGTGAACTCTAGAAATTACCATATCGTCAAAACAGACACGAATTCTTTAAATAAACAATAGCACGGCAATAACAGAAAAATAAGGCACGATGAAGTCCAGCCATTTTGTCTCAAGTTATTATATTTTTCATGACGGCTGTAATTAAAAGAAAGTACATATATTAGTCGAAATTAAAAGATTCTACTACTTTCTACACGGAAGATGATGGACTTAACCTGTCATTGACCTAAAGAAATAGGCAATAGCTAGCTACCCCTTCTTCACTTGCTATTTTTATTTTAATTTCTTGGTTTTTTCTCTCTTTACAATTCCTTACGAAACTGAATGATGAATATGAAAACATAAGCAAACGTAAGTATTTAAGTATAGTCCATATTTATTAAATGAGCCAATACAGAAGCGTCCTTGATCATTGCTACGGCCATGTCATTGACGCGCTGTTCCATACCTGTTCCATCTCAATGTAATCAACATTCACATAAGTTTAAACAAGAATGTTTGAGTGAACATTTGTCGACTCGGTCACATGTTTAATCCTTACCCATAAAACTTATGAATGAAATAAGGCAGCAACATCGTGGAGAGAGCAAGGTAAATTGGCTCGTTTATAATCTATTATCTGCTCTTCTTGCAAACTATAAATTCGAAATTAACACAAAAGTAATCGTGTAATCAATAACAATTTCAATAAAAATATTAGCGAACATTAAATTTTGAAAAAATATAGATGCATTGTAACTTAGTTATATATGTACATTTATATATATATATATATATATATATATATATATATATATATATATATATATATATATATATATGCAGTCGTGGCCAACTTTCGGGGAGTTTTCCTCCAATCCATATAGTTTGTACGTTGATTGGATAGTCAGTTTGTTATTGTTGATATGTAAGTACACTCATGTTCCAAATATAAGTGTAGGAGGTTGGAAAACAGCTACAGAATAATATTTATTTTAGGGAATTTAAAATTTAGCTACTTCTGCGTACTATTTGATAAATATACAACTAATTAGGGACTTCTATGGAACATGGAAAATAATATAAACAGAAACTAACATAACATTTGACATCGGCGCGATATCATGATATAGGTACCTGTAGAATATTTTTTTTAAATAGCAATGAGTTATGATTTTTTTCTTGATTTGACCCAGAGGTGTTTTTAGTTTTACTTTCTTCAGAAATTCCTGGGATTTTATAGACAATTCTGAAATATCTGCAGAAAGGTGTATAAAGAGCTCTGCGTTCGATCATAGTATATATTCAGCTAAGTTTCAACGAATAAACAATAAATAAATTATAGAAATTTCCCTAAGGTAACTTAAAAGTACTCATAATTTTGGCCAAGACGAAAAGCGAGCGAAACAACATACAACATGTGTATAACTATAGATGAAGGTATACTCTCTTAAGCGGACCGACTTTGTACGGGTACAATTATGTGATTTATTTAAGGTTTTTATATATATTTATTCTTTCATGAACACAATCCTCGCAGAATTTATTTTAATTAACAAAATATAATAATTTTCTGCAACATGATGCGCTTGAACTGCTTCCGTACTAAGTTCCCCGCATTTCTCCATTCTCGATCTCGTTGCTCGAATTCATCGCACCGAACGTCATCAATCAGGTTTCTACTTTTGTTTACTTTCAAAAACCGAATTGAATGAATTTATCTTAAACTACTAATAGAAATTACTAAATCTGACTGATCATTTGTCGGGTATATAAAACGGTTAAAATGGTTATATTTATTTTAATGAGCATTAATATATTTACCTAAACTTCATCACTTTTATCTCACGCACTTTCTTAAATTGAAAACGGTTACCGTGGCCGATCAAGAAAATAAAAATAAATACTGTCACAGATTTTTTCTTTATATAGTTTTAAGACCTACAATTCCGCTATACATAATATTAGCGCATCTATAATAGTTTTGCCAGCGTCCAGACCAACGGCTTTCTCTCCGACTATATTAGCTTCATTACTGATATCTCCAAAATTATAAAATATGTATATATATTATGTTGCCTATGGCACTCTGGAAACTGTAAATGATCATTTCGCGAAAGTTATACGTCAGTCAGAATAGTTGGTTTTTGCAAGAATTTCTAAAAATAAAGAAAAACAAAGAAAGCTTTTCTCTTTATTACATTAGCGTGATAAACATAATTAGTAAATATCAATATAACTAACACATAAAACATCTATCGATCTATACATTCATGCTGGGAATCCGCTTTTCTTACGATTGCTCAGCATACCAATTTATTTGCAAATTTTATACTTATGTTTTCGCGTTTGTCTGTATTTCACAATTAAGAAAAGGATCTTTTCTATATGTATATCGAAGTATGTCATTGACATTTTCGCATCCATTCAAGATCTTTTTACATTGCCTTGTCATAAATATTCTACTACATACTTTTGAAAAATCAATATAAACCCCTGACGGATTCATACATCGGAGAGACAGATTAAGTTAAATGAGAGATGTGTAACCATCTATTATTAAAATTATATTTTTGAAGCTACCGTTATATATCTAATAATTCATTGTTGGAAATAAACATTTGAAATCGGCGCAGCATCATGATATGTAGAATATTTTTTTTAAATAGCAATGAGTTATGATTTTTTTTCTTGATTCCACCCAGAGGTGCTTTTTACCCTAAAAAGCACCTCTGCTGACCGTAGACTAACCGCGCTCCAGGCGCACCCTTAGTCTACGGTCGTCAAGTCGGCAACTAATAAACCAACCACTTTCTTCAGAAATTCCTGGGATTTTATAGACAATTCTCAAATATCTGTATAAGATGTACAAAGAGCTCTGCGTTCGACCATAGTATATATTCAGCTAAGTTTCAACGAATAAACAATAAATAAATTATAGAAATTTCCCTAAGGTAAGGTTTTCAGAATAGATGTATGGTGCGTATAGCACTTCTTCAAGGAATTAAAAATAATGGTGTTTTTCTTTTATTTGCAGGTAATATGAACACTTACTTCTAGGTCTACAGAAACAATCTGCGCTGCGTATGTAAGTAGAGACCCAAAATTAATCTTAATTCTGGCTTATAAACTTTACACTTCTTAGTTCTTTAAAACATCGTCTTTTAAGTATTTTATGTTTCTTATTGATTTCGTCATAGTTCACACGATATGGTGTCCCATTAGAGAAGACAAATTCAATACTAAATTATTTATGAACGTCTGAAATAATCTAATTTTTCTGAACTGCAGATTCAAATTCTAATAAAGAAATGATCTTGGCTTAAATTCTTAAGTTTTTCTTTTTGAAAAAAGAACTACCAAAGAACTACCTTAGATGAAAAACAATTGTCTCTCCACGTCGAAAACAAACGAATTAACTGCATATCAACGCCCCTGAAAGACAATTGTAATACATGTTTTTGAGAGTAGTCTGCAAAAACTGTCATCCTTATGTTTGATTGCGCCATTCTATCATCTCTAATTGTTCCATATTCTTAATTATATCAATAGTATAAACTACGTTTTATTTAAACATTTAATTATTTCTATATTCTTATAATTTTTCAGAAAAAAAATAAAACATTTTATTATGAAATACTTTGCTTCTGCATCCATAAGTACGCCTTTAAAAATAAATTCGGAGAAAATTTGTATTTTCTTTACGAACAAAAAGAATCTGCAAGAAAGCTCTAAATCATAACGAGGCATGGGTTCGTTGAGTGTCCTGTTAAGCGGCCATATATTTATGGTTACATTCTTATCAAGAAAATATTTTGCTTTCGAAAGTGGAGCTTAAGGAAGATATATTTACACACAGTGTTTTATTCCCTTCGGAATAGCAATATATTAGCACGCTATTAGTGATGTCGATTGCACCGCTTTGAGCTACACAAGTTACCGTGTTGACCCAGTTTTAATCAGAACGTGCCGTTGAGCCACCTGTTATCTGATTTTGTCGTTCCCCAAGATTCCACGAATTTCTGAAAATTGTACCGCAAATAGATCTGTCACCATTTTACTCCAATCGATTTATTAAAATTTTCGTTTAACACTTAAACAAATTAGTCCCTTACAAATAATATCCCTACTTGTAGAAATCAATTAATCAAGTAATCTGTTCACATGTTCACTTTTGAATACATTATTTTCACAAAATTTTATAATGACAAATAACGGGAATCAAGTTTAACTTTTATCATAATCTCAGTTCACGTGATACTTTTTTTTTGTTTTTAATCGGTTCGTAATAGCACGCAATATAAAAACACCTATACAACCTACCAAGTAAACAATGTCATAATATTATTGCAGAAATCCCTGTGTCATTAGATAAAACGTAAACGTCTGCATTGGGTTTTAGATTTAATTCACGAGTAAATTCAACAAAAAAATATTCTAAATTCTTTTATTATTATTATATCTTCTAATTATTTTTACTACACTGAATCTGAGAACAACTTATAAGCATAAAGGTGTTTCATGAAGCCCCTCATATGCCCTATCGTACTACAAGTCCAATAAAGTATGTAACGTTAACGAATATGGATGGATTCGTAAAATCAAAAGACATGTTTACAATAAATATTTTCAATATTCCCTTAACTCCGAAAATACTGAACTCTCTGAACTGTCAATAATACTCTGTCAATAGATACTAGATAATATAACAACCACTTTGTACTTTCCGCGTCTTTTCATTGTTGATAGTTCAAGTTGATTGATGTATGAACCAGCAGTAGGCGTGATACACGCATGCGTCCTCTCACTGCGCACCCGTCACCGCAGTCCATCCACGCGTCTCGACCGATCGTGCGTAATGAGCACAAGGTGTATTGTTTCAGTCACAAATCGCATTGTCCAAAGTCTGTCAATGCCGTGCGCCATCGAGTAATGTTAAGGACTGTGGGACATGTTTGGCCCAAAGGAACACTCTTCTTTCCTATCGATTGTAGTCAGAATTGAAAATTACATATAGTACCAAGAATAAACAAAGGGATAAAAATATTTTTTTTCATTTCAAAGCAGTAAATAACTAATACGAGTAGAATTTGTTCCATTCATACTTAGGCATTTACAAACATTTAATGGTGTATATTATTGCCTATTAAACTATTTAGGAAGATCAAGGGAAATTGTATCGCTTATTAATTAAGGTCACAGTCCAGTAGAAAATAGGACCACAGTAAGCTCCATTTTGTCATCAAAATTGTAGGCACAATTGAAACTATTTCGGAATAACGATATTTTTAGCAAAAAAGAACATTCGTATAAATTCTCCACTTGAATGGAAGACGTTAATCGGCATGACATCTGAAGTTAAAAAATTAATAAAAAACATTCGCATTTTAAAATACTAGTTTTACAGTTGATTTAAGTCATTTATATGGAGTTTCTATGAACTTTTTGCAGATCCACCTACACGTTATAAATTAGTCGAATATGACACATACACTAGTCGAGTTTACTTACCTGTGATAAATTTTCTTTTAACTTCGTTTTACTTTGTATATACGATTATTGTAAATACTTATCAGATATTTAAAATTGCGGTGTATCTAATAGGGGGTGGAGACACATAATTCTAACAAAAATAATCATTATAACGCTTAATATTTCGTAAAGAGACCGCTTTGTCGACAAGTCATATCTCTAATATTTTCTTAAGATATATTCAACGATTCCCTACACAATGGGGTATGTGAATAAATAACATTCATCCCCTCCTCTTACATATGGGGGGGGGGTAAACTAAACAAACATTTAAAAAATATTTTATTTCATAACTTTGTAGGCGTGCCAAAGGACATGGCCAATTTGTCTTTAGTAGCACCTAATAATGACCAGGAAATGAAGATACGAAAAAAACTAAAAACCAACGAATTATGGCGCATTTTTTACTCTTTAGAATGCAAGATTTAATTATTAACGTGATATAAAAACGTTTTGACGCCTTTTACATTGCTTGTACCCTGTAGTATTTTGACGTTCCATACGACGCATAAAAAGCAAGCCGAATATTCTGTTTACATTTTTATAATAAAATGATGTAACTTTTAATAGTAAAACTATGATTATAGTATAAAAGTTGTCTGAACCACGCAATAACATACGGTATTGTTACAAAATCATAAAGCGTTATGACAAAATTGTTTGATAGTTAGTTTCACTGACAAATGAAAGCGTGCGTCCGTTTACATTTAAATTCTTGCATTCTCTTATTTAAGCATGTAACAATAAAATGTAACAACAAAACATTTATGTCCATCATTTAAAGCTCTTGACAGTAATTGTCCATCATTTAAAGCTGTTGACATGATTAAATATATTGTTGCAGAGCATCAACGTATTCCTATTTAAATTGCTTTCTTAAGGTTATAAATGGATTAGAATTGCCTTTGCCATGTATCGTTGCATAATGTATTAATTGTGGGTTGTATTTTTACTAATGCTTGTATTAAAAATATGTAACTTTTTTAATCTAAAAAATAATAATTGTAATAAGTCATGAAACAAGTCAAATGCTCTATAATAGAATTACTTGTATATTTACTTACAATCCTAATATACTTATAATCAAAGTTATTACACTGATAGATGACGGCGACGGGCAACATTTTGTTGTGCTTACATTGGTGTACTGTGTTATTTTTTATACTCTTTTCTAGTATTTGTATCTGTTTATATTTAAAGATTTATTTTTCAAAACGGATCGATATTTATAGTAAATAGAAGTACATATAAATATATTTACATTTTACTAATTTTGACAAAACTCCGAGTTTTTTCAACCTGTAACTTATTTAGTATTGATTTACAAATACCCAGGATTACAAAACATTGAAAATGTTTGATGTACATGAAGATTGGCAAGCTAGACAAAGGCGTGTACGAAAATTGTCCATGTCATTTCAGCTTTGTGTCACTAATAGTCTGCGAATACAACCACTCTGACATACAGAGGAACAGACAGACGAATACGGCCAAATTATAAGGGTCCCTAATTTGACTACGGAACCCTAAACGATCTAGAAGATATTTTGTAGACGAGCAACTTCAATTTAAACCTTTTATGAAGAAGGGATTTTGAAAAGATTTTTCCAATTTAAAGGAGAATGCCCACGCCACTAGCCAACCCAGTATAGTATCGAAAGCAGTTGTAGATACCTTAAAAAAACCTACGTTATTTAATTGTATTAAACCAATGTATTGAAATAAATCAAAACTATTCCTGGTGTAAACCTTGGGATAAATCAATTTTAACAACTGAAATTGAACAATTTCATTAACGCTCAATCGTCAACTTTCAATATTGTTTGAAATATCACGTAGTGTAATCATTAAAATCTCTAACTATCAACATTATAGACACGCTAATCTCATTGAATTTCAAAATATCGAACAACTCATACGACTCGGGTACGTTTACTCAATTCGAGATAAACTGTTGTCAAAAAAACAAATATACAATATGTGGCAAAACCATATTTTATTTATAGGTTAAATGAACAACAATACATTTTATTGTGCATATTAGACTCTTGAGTCTACCTTACTAACCTTAGTCTTGACTAAGGTTATATTTTTGGAGTTTGTTTTCATGACACTCTTGATTAATTTTTGATGAGATCCTTGATTTGTGCCTATTCTTTAAATTGTTAGGTAAGTCGAATAAGCTTCATGCTATGACAATTTTATACTACTTAGTAATGAAATAACTTATTGAATTAAATTAAAATAAAGTTCTACAACAACAAAAGAATTACAAAACCAGTATTCATAACGTGAACTGTCTGAACAATTATTTCCACAACACGGCAACCATCTTTTGCAACATTACATATTTACCGCTCAACTTGATTTCCTGTTATTAAATTCGCCTTCACAGTTTAACCCGCACAACATGGCTAAATTATCGATACATATAATAAAACCGTAAAAAAAACGAATCTGGACATTGAATGTTTTTAAATAAAACTAAGTGCTACCTACGAAAAACACGCTTCTAAGCCTAAAACAATCGTTTTTATATGTTGTCTGTACTTCTTTACGCTACTCTCAGCAATTACTGAGCCGATTTGGATGCGGATTTCAGTAATGTATTTAGATTAGTTTGGGCTAACAAAAGCTTGGCTTCATTTCAATCGGTTCACAAATAAAAAATACTTCAATCTTTAGATTACGATCATTGTGCCTAATATCAGAACCAGCAGAATCGATTTAGCTCCCAAGGTCATCTATTAGCATTTTAGTAAATTTTATGCTCATAGTGTTCTGAGAGAAAAAATAAAAGAAAAAAATGCAAAAATAAATCCTGATAACTTTTCTTACTACGAATTCCACGTGAACCAAATCGCGTGCACGGCATAGTATATAAATAAAAACTTAATTTTTGACATTTATTAAAAGGACAAACTATAAATAACCAAAGATAAATTCTAGGAAAGGTGACTTCAGGATCATTTGACGTAATTATTATAAAATAGAAACTAGAAAATCTGAAATTACACACTTTGTTATGATATATACTTTGTTGTGTAAAATTTAGCATTAAATTCTAACACGAAGTTTTATCTATATAATTTGGGGTAAGTTACAATAAATGTAAACATTATTTTTAAAATTTTTAGGGTTCCGACCTTCAAAATGAAAAATAAAACGGATCCCTTAGAGGATCTCTTGGTTAGCCGTCCGTCTGCCCGTCTGTCTGTCAGTCAAAACCCTTGTTCTCAGAAACCGTTTGCGATATCAAGTTAATATTGTATGCTGAAGTCTACAGCCTTACATGGCTGTAAAAATGTTTAGTTCACGCAACAAAAAGACATGTTCCTTTGAACTGTATTTCTTTATTCATACAATAGTCTTACTCACCTGATCATCAAAACCTCTAAACTACTTTCAGTCTACCTACAATCTTGAAAGTCGACATAATGGGAGGTCTTAAGCACGAGTAAAATAGGAACAAAGAGAAAAATAAAAAATTAATGATTTCTAATTCTGTGGAATTATACATATTTATAATTAGTTTTAACGCCTGTGAAACACACAATAGACATTATATTTACGTTGTGAAAAATTAATATTTGTAAATAGTCTAATTAGAAATGCTATGTACCCTTATATATTTATAACTGCCTAAATTTGTACGGAAACCTCGTAGTGCGAGTTCTACTCGTATTTGATAAGGTTTTTTTATGAATATACAATTTAAAAATAAATTATGCATTCATAAAAAACATTTCAATTATTATTATACAAATAATTAGAATGACCGTTAATTAAATAAGTATTTCTTCTGATACATTATGATGAATACATTAAGAATTAGTTTCTCTCTATCAAAAATACCTACAAACTTAAAACAGATTTAAACTCTTCATAAAAGTCTTATCCATACACAAACGTGATATAAAGGCACATTTTATATAAAAGCATATAAAAATAAAACTTATGGATAATAAAATATAATACGTAACTCATGCACAGTTACTTATTTTATTATAATTTATTAAAAATGACGTTTCAGACATCAAAACCACAGTTGCTTGTTGAAAACTACATACGTCACGGCAGTAGACTCACCAAACCATCTATTCAGTCTAGTCAGATGTTACGGTCCGTTATAATATAAAGATTGAAGTGGCGAAAAAAAGGGTATTCATCATCACGTGGACTCCGCAAGAAGTCTTGTGAGATATAACTGTGCGTCGACCGTTAGAGACTCGTTCAGTGCTATACAGTGCTGGACAATAAACCCGGAAAACGATCGATTTCAACTTCGTCACACGCGTCTAACTAGCAAAATGTTTAACGAGTTAAATTAACAAATTGTCGCTTATTATTTATAGATAACAATATTTTAATCACGGTAATAATTTAATATCAACATTGTGAGTTTTTTTTTAAATTTTCATTTTAAACTATAGAATACTTCATTTTCCCATCTTCTGATTACCTGAGAGATTACCTCAAATTCTGATTACCCGGTTTATGTTTTAATCACATCCTCACATTCACTTTTTTAATTGATGCGCAAGTTTGTACACTTTACTCAATTATTAAGTCCGATCTACTTAAAAGTTTACTTCTATCAAATAATTATTAGGGTTCCGAAACAAAATGTTAAAAATGAAAACCTTACGGTCAGATGTTGTCCAACCGTCTGTCGATCTGTCTATCTTTGTGTAAACCTTATGGTCAGATGTCGTTCAGCCGTCTGTCGATCTGTCTATATTTGTGTCACGATCATTATTCTCAGAAACTTCACATGCAACATCGACATAGTTATATAAATTGGTCATCCACACTTAGTTTTAAAAAATCTAAAAAGAAATGTTTTTTTAAGTAATTTACAATTTTATTTGTGAATTGATAATTGTTTATAAATTACAGTTAATATAAAACGATATGCCCACATATATAGTTTCCTTGAACTGTACAAAACTGTTAACAATGTTTACTGAAAACATTCAATTACTGTGGGTGCGCTATAAAATAATCAGTAAGCTATAAGTTATTCATGATACGAAAGTCTTGATCCAAGTCACGCTTGGCCATTTTAACATAAGAAATCGATGAATTTAATTTAAAATAACCAATAATTTGTTTATATAAATAATATTTTTTGACCACTCAGTCGCAAATATTATTATTTCACATCATCACAGCTCACTGAGAACCTAACCTGGTCCACGATCACTGTCCATTCCTCAAGTTTTTCCGCTTTGTCTCTCATATTAACTTTTAAGTTGTCTTCTTTCACATAATATTAGTTTTATTGTGTTATTCCAAATCATCCAGGTATCTTCTTAGCCTTTTTAAATTTTTTGATTCATCTCGAATGTTCGATAATACTAAATTATCGATAGATCGATAATTGATACATCATATAGACACTCGATAGATATACGTGACATTAAAAAAATGTTTAATATACATTTAAGAACCCAGTGCATTCAATTTTTTTTTGTTTTCTGAAGGGTTTTTCCCATACTCTGTCAAGTGCCAAAAATATATAGGCATTAAATCCGATAGGCATTTTAAAAAGAAACTGTAATTTCTTGTGCCATTTTCATTAAGCTCCCCTTTACGCAATGTTAAGCTTTAAACTGATAAATGTAGTTTTTCAAGAACTAATTTTTAAAAAATTGCTAAAATTTTAGGTCTGGTACCTAAAATTTTTATTTAATTAATAACAATTTCAAAAGACAATTAAATGAAACTACGTGATGTAGTATTATTTCTACTTCCTTTAAGTTCTTTACCACGACCTAGGTTTCGTTGTATTACAACATTTTCAGATGGGCTATTAGCAAAGATTGCTAATAGTCCGCCTGAAGATGTTGTAATACAACGAAACCTAGGTCGTAGTAAAGAACTTAAGGAAACTAGAAATAATACTACATCACGTAGTTACATTTAATTATCAATAATGAATTTCTACGAAATTAACGCCAAATATATTCAATTTCAGAAGACACAATCGACTAACTACTGGAGCCGTGTTGTGACACGCACTCGGTCAATTTTTAAAATCAACATATATCTTGGATCATAGTGGCTGCCAATTTTTCTCACTTCCTTCGTTTCTACTTCTGTTCATCAGTATAACAATTTGAATGCCTCAGCTAGCATTATAAGGCGTAATAAAAAGAACGAAAAATAAGTTTTTGAAAAAGTTTCGATTAGGAATATCTAACGGCCTAGTCAAGACCCAAGGAAAATTAAATTTATAAACAAAGAAGACGAAAATATTGATATATCTTACTTTAAACTTTTCTAAATTATTCTACCGATTTTAAATGTGAACGGTTAACAAGTTCAAGTGCCAAGGAGCGCTCACCATTTTTTCTTTAAATACAAGTTCAAATATCTATAATTTAAAAAAATATAAATGCTTTTAATGGGCATTAGAATTGTATACGTACTCGTTAAACTCTATACCAAAATCGTTGCAACGCAAATGTGATGTCAAGGCAACTGCATTACCTCGTGAATTCCTATGCACTTAAGTTATGTAAATAAAGGAGATAAAGTACATTCGAAGGTCATCGCCTTAATAGCGTACGTCGCTAGTTCCGCACTGTTGACATTGAGTTTACTTACTGCTAATATATTTGTATTAATACATAATTAAACGACGAGATTTGTAAAGGCAGCTTGACCAGAAGATGAATGATTACATGAACACTATAAGAAATTATGGATAAATTTTATCCAAAAAATTATAAATCGAGTAATTTTAGTATATATTAAAGGGAGACAAATTCAAGCTGCAACAATATTTAAAATATAGTATCAAAAAATGTAATTGGAAAAAGAAAATGATGAGGGATGACACATGAAATTTGTCTTATAAATCGGATAAATTCAGTATATATTAAAAGAGACAAATGCAAGCTGCAACAATATTTAAAATATTGTATCGGAAAATGTAATTGAAAAAAGAAAACATTTAGGGATCACACATGAAATTAGTCTTATAAATAGGATAAATTCAGTATATATTAAAAGAGACAAATGTAAGTTGCAACAATATTTAAAATATTGTGTCAGAAAATGTAATCGAAAGAAGAAAACAATGATGGATAACACATGAAATTAGTCTTATAAATCAGATAAATTCAGTATATATTAAAAGAGACAAATGCAAGCTGCAACAATATTTAAAATATTGTATCAGAAAGTGTAATTGAAAAAAGAAAACAATGTGTTCATTATGTTTCGTGTTATATATAAAGACAATAGAACCCACTCAAGACGATCAGCCTTAACAATATTCGTTATCCCGCATAAAACGCCCTGCGCTTCTGTATCCACACGTTACCACTTCAGACTGAAATAGAAAATAAAATGGAAAGTTTGACAAATTAAAGCAAAGTTTGTAAAATAGTTTCATCAAGTATGTATTTAAAAAATGCCGATAAGTGTATTATGAGGAAGACACGTGAAATTGCGGAACCTTTACAAACCACTGATTTCAATGCTTTTAATGGCTGGATTGATTGTTTTGAAAATCGTCACGTTATCGTGTATTATTAAATCAGTGGGTAAACAGAAGCTTTGGCCGAACAAGTCATCGAAACATAAATGGCAACACTTTCTGTTTGTTGAGAAATTATGCACCTCGAGACATGTTTAATGCAGGTGACTTTGGAAAACAAAATTCGTTATTTATAAAAAGTCGTATGAGAAATTTTGATGGGCCGAAAATTACTCTTCATAGTCAGTGCGAAATCTAAAAATCCACTTTGTTTTAGAAACTTGAGATCTCTTCCTGGAACATGAGATGCACAATTGCCAGATTGGAATTTGTACAAAGATGGCTTGCCTCCATTTTATTTACTGGAACATCGCTAATTGAAGGAAGTTGAACACTCTTATTAAAAATACCAGTAAATTTGTATGATCTGATGCTGTATTTCGCAGCGACATAGGGTGCAATTAAGCCACGAATCGTACAGAACATTTTGGAAAAAACTAGTTTCAGAAAAAGCGAGGATAATATTATATTAGAAGAAACAAAACTGTAAGATGTGTATAATTTTCTTGGATATTCTTCCTTAGAAGGTTGTGCCGCAACGCACGAAATAAGATCAATCCAGACCTTATAACACTAGTAACATGCAAGTCCAACTAAAGATAATGATAAAATTGATGTAGAGGCATTGATGAATTTAAATTGTCAAATGCTTAGACTTTGGCAGCAGTAAACGATTTAACGTATTATACACATGTACCTTTATTGGGGGATAGTGAAAGAAGACAAAAAATCGAGTTTCCTATTACACAGAAGAAAATATTGTAATTTCTTATGATTCAAAATAATTATATTAAACAAAAATATATGATTACTTCGAGCAACCCGTAATAGTAATTAGTTTGTAACTGTCCATTATTACATTATTAAAGACTTGCTTTTTTTATTGAAGTAAAACTTTTTTACGCACGCTTGACTTGGGGAGTAAGCTGGTGAATGCGTGACGAGAGCGTTACGAAAAGTGTGATCGGGCGAGACGAACGGAAGTTGACAGGGATATATAAGTTAGTGAGAGACAGAAAGAGAGAGAGTTACGTTTCATATATTACTGTAGGGACAAGAGAGAGAGGTGCGAGCACACATTTTCTTTCTCTCCCTCATAGCCAGTTATGTTTCGTATATCTAAGACACAGTGCAAGCCTATTGTCTGTATCACACTGTAGGAGCAAGAGACAGCAGTGCGCGCGCACATTTTCTTTCTCTCTTCCTCTTATAACCAGTGCATGACATATATATATATATATATATATATATATATATATATATATATATATATATATGTATATATATATATATGTATATATATATGCGAGATTGCTAGCGTTACTCGAACGGTGATTTTTTTATTATTTTGTAATTTCATTTCGTTCTTGCACAATTTTGTAAATTATTATTTTCTTCAATACATTGTGGCCTAAAGCTCACACTTTTTTTTTCCATTTAATACGTTTTCCACCTAAGGCGAAGTCGTTAAATTGACGAAGTAAGCTAATAAAACGATTTTAATCTGTCCTCGAAATACACTACTTAAATGTTAACCGAATATTAAATATTAACGCTTCCCGCAGTCTATGCATACCAATATTTATATTAAATTATATAGTGTTTCTATTAAACTGTTTACAACTATTAATATTACTTCTATCTTATAAATATATTTTTCACAGACGTAAAAGTTTCGTCAAATTCTGAGAAACTACGAAATTTGGAATCGTTATTAGAGATTGCAGGTCAATTTCTACTAACTCGGCTTTATTTTCATAGTTTTGATTTTAGCAACTTCGGGAATTCGAAAACGTTTATATGTATATATATATATATATATATATATATATATATATATATATATATATATTAGCATTTCCATTAATGTCGGGCATTAATTCTTAAGCCATGATCTTACAACCGAGCAATACGCAACTAGTTAGGCATTCGAAGAGCCAATTGTCATATAGATAGGTAAGCCATATTCAAACAAGTGAATGAAACGCATTTTTACTATCTCTATATACTAAATGTATGGTTATGAGTTTTATATAAAAAAATGAAAGCTTTAAACAGAAAATGAAGGCTAACATTTAAGCTAGAAATTGCGCATAGTAAGTGACGGAGTGATACAATACTCTACTAATAAAATGAGAATAATATCTACGAAGATAATTTTTAGTCGGAAAAATAGGTATTTATCATGCTTGTTTAAAAGGGCTTCATAACCATATAGGGCTTCATTACTTAATATATAAATAATATAATCCACTAAGGGAATCCCAATATTTAGTACTTATAATCGATATCATAACAATAATATCGATTATAACGATCACAGTTTTATTACAGTACACAAGTAAGTCCTCACTAAGCCTAGAAATGTCGATGAAATGATTTGGTGAGCGGTGAAACTTGTACTGCTAGCCAGTTGACCGGCGCCAACCGAGCGGTGATCCGCGCCAGCTTTCACGCTGCTGCCAACATAGCGACATATGTTATTGCCAATATCGAATAGTTGGCGTAAACAAGCCTTGTATATGCATCCTTATCTAACGTACTGTCGTAGAGCAGTAAATGAGTTAATTATAATTAAGAATTTTGTTTTGCCACTTATGAAATTATTATCTGGAACTAGTGCGTTTCCGTAAACTGTAATCATATTTTTGAATCGATCGTGTTGGAAAAGTTGGAATTATTTTTCAGTTATTTCCGTGCTTGTGTTGGTAGTGGGGTGTAATTCGTTATTCCGATAATGTATGTATAAAGTGGATATAACGATTCGGTTAGTAGTTAATTAGATAAGACATTTTAAGTATTTTAAATTAGCATTGAAACGCTTTCATTTACTCAATACTTTTGCTTGTAATGTGAATATTATTTTTTCTATAAATCGGGAAATAAATTTGATAGGATAATTCTTACCATTGTAATATTATATAAGTTTCATGTAAATATTTGTTTCTACTCGACACAAATAGAAAAACAAATGGAAACATTTTCTGAATAGATTAATCGATCGGAAGTTTTACGATAAAAAACTTAAATCTTTGTTTAGTATTCTATATTATATAGTTTTGCTTTTAACAATTTAGTACCACGGTGATATATAATTCAGCAGTGAGAAAATGTTGACTGAGTCGAGATAAAAGATAGTGTTTAATTATTACCTTTAAATATAACACAGCTACTGAAAAAATCAAATGCGGGACATAATTTTGCATGCTGTTTAAAAGTTGAAGGTCTACAAGTTAAAATTTCTTTTCACACAACATTTGATCAACGTTAATTTAGGTTTAGTCGTAAAACAATCACTGCCTTGCTCATGTCCCTTCGAGATTTCGTTGCAAACGCAAGTTGCACGTGGCCCGTGCAACTTATCCACAGCAATACACTCAATCTTGCTGTAATTTGCAATTCATGGTGTCTTAAAAATAACTAGCTGCACCCTTGTGAATATTTGCAAAGTGATTTATATATTATTAGAAATAACCACCGTAAAAATACCAACCGTAATTAATTTTTTTTTTCTTTTTATGAATTCACGGGGCAAATTAAAAAGAGGCAGTAAATTTTGCTAAAATTTAGATGAATTGTTTTAGACCGGTTTATAGAATCCTATTATTTTAAGAATTATTTTTCTGTAAACAATAACATATTATTTATGAGTATTATTTTATAATGTTTAACATACTCTCGAATTGTCAAACCGCAAATCACTATTTTAGTTATTCAAATGTATAAACATCAGCTCAAAGTGAGCGCAAAGCAATATTTCAAAGTGTGGAATGGATAATTTGAATAACATGGTGGTAAAATTTAATTTAGCGATCTTACTCATTGTTTAAACAAGCGAAAGATAATTATTACAATAGGCGTTTTAATTTTGTTCGAAACAGACATTTCTTTAGGATGTGTTATTCAAGTAAATACATGTTATTTCAAGTATATTTACCTATCACCAAGTTAGAATTACAATTTGAGGAAAATATGATATGTATATTGATGTAAAATACATATATTTCAAGGATAGCTAAGTGTATTGTCACCCTTTACGACGTGTCCCACGAAAACAGAATACTTGCGACGTGAAGAAATGATGTACACGTATATAGATAAAGTTAAAAAAAAATATTTAGGAAAAATATCCTATCAAAAATTATAGCAAAAAAGCTACCACAGCTTTAAATAGTGAAACCGCACATACGACATCTTTGTCTAAAGAAATGTTGTTTTCACGGGCCGTGTTTTATCGATTTCTATAGGGACTAATGATTTTTGTATATATATATATATCCGCAATTTTATTGTCACAATAAATGTATATTCGTTTTAAACAATTTTATTACCACATAGCTCAGCAGCGAGAAAGTTTTTGACTCATTGAGGATAAAAAATACCTAATTAAAATGTCAGGATAAGATTTGGTATGTCTTTTTAAAAGTTGAAAGTCGTCAACATAACATTTTTTCCTTCAACGTTCGAATAAGGTCAACTAACGGTCAGCCGCAAAACAACAACCACCACCATACTCATATGACTTCAGGGTTTCATTGCAATCCCAAGTTGCACGTGGCCCGTGCAATTTATCCGCGGCACTGCACACGTAATCTTGCTGTAATTTGCAATTCATGGTATCCATAAAAATATGTGCTCGTACAATAATTTACATTTTTTTTTATTTTAATTCGTATATCAAACTGAGAATGGTAGTCTATTTTCTGAAACTTTAGGTTGATATTTGACATAAATTTTCCAAATCGAATTATTCTAATAATTACTGTGTATAATAACATATTATTTGTATTATTTTTTAATATAAATATTAAACATGAGTACAACTTTATTTCGACGTGTTTGTATTCTTGTTATTAAACAACACTAACAAGTAATTTAGAATAATTGCATACGCAAGTCATTTTTAACAATACAAACTTATAAGTTAATATGAAATGAAGATAATCGTATATATTTTTGTCATATACTTTTCCTTTGTTCATGAAAACTAAAATCATAGTATTCAAAGTATATGCTAATTATTATAATATGAAAATCGTGCATCACTTTTCCCAGTACATTATTTTTTTACACGGGCAATCAAATCTCAAAAATTAAGTAAAGCTTATTTATATGAATAAATCATACCAATAACATGTAAAATAAGTTTGTAATGATGGTTTATTATGAACCATTTCGTATTTTCGAAATTATTTTGTTTACGACAAACTGTCAGTTAACAGAATTGTCACCAAAGGTACTTATCTCTTGAAACCATTATCATGCAGTCACAGGATGGGACATCCTGTGACTGGACTATGATGGCTCCCAAAATTCGGAAAATTGGAAAAGTAGTGCCTACTTAAAAAGTTTCTGAAGGGGTGGGAAAGATCATAATTAACAGGCACAAGGTCTGAAAAATATTTTTTACGTATGATGAAAATGACCTGTGGACTAAATATTGCCGGGCAACGAGTGCAACGGTGATATAACTCCTTAATATACCTAGCCACGAACATCCCACCAGTTGCATACCTCGCAGTAACCTTTAACCGACTTTATATGTCATTTCTATTTAAAATCAAACTCTCACCGTAATTCAAAAGGTTCTCACATTTTGGTCTAATAAGCAGTGATGATGGATAGACAAGAAGGCAATTCGGTCGGCATAAATCAGGTTCTGAGTTATCCATCTTACTAACATTTGGCTATATCCGAGCGCCTGTAGTCGATTTTCTATAGTCCCCTGAGGGCAGCCAAATGTCTGCTGTAATTTGCACGTGATTAATATTGGCTAATTAAAACCTCCCCGGGTGCCAGTTAATGGTATTAATCGTCTATCTCTTACCGATTTTCAGAAAAAAATATATATCTTAAATATCCTGTTCGTCCATATCGATTAGAAACGTGGCACCGTACGAGGGTCCTCTCTTAATATTTCCACTTTGAAAGGTTTTTAAATCCTCTAATTACGACCATGGATTAGTATGTTACGGGATGTTTGAAAATAAAAAAGAAACATTTATTAAATTGAATCATTACACGATCTTAAAACTAGAGAAATATAAAAATACATAATATATATACATATATATATATATATATATATATATATATATATATATATATATATAAATATCCTTCCTTCCTTATATATATATATATATATATATGCCTTCAAATTATACATTCAAGTATCAGCTAGAAAATTTTAAAAACATAACGTTTAAAATAAGCGTAAGATATTTGAATAAAGGTATGCAAGAAAGAATGTGTAAAATAAATATGTATGAAATTAATTTGAATATCACGTATGTTCAAATTAGCTGAACGCCTACTTTTGTATGCAGCTAATGGTACAGAAGAGAAAAAAAATAAAGTATGAAACAACCTTAAGAATAAGCGAAAGCATAACACAATTTATCACCCGCGTCCATCAAAACCACGCGATTTATTTACAATATGCATACAATAATTAATAAAATCTTAATGTTTCATTTATCTTGCATCTCGTTTGCACTCGAAGATTAAAAGGGCACAAAACGGTGAAATTACGAGTCATTGACCTGACTGCATCCGACGCGGATGGTCCAACCAATTCTCGTTTATTACGATCACGTTGTATTTTAAAGTCTGAAGTACCAAGACAGCAGGTCATTGACGTTCATATTTACTTTGACAGTGATTTCCTACATCATCATAGTCGATATGAAACTGATGATACATTTTTGTTACGAGTTCAATTACAACGTAAAGAGAGCGTTTAATCACACTTATATACTACGTATGTACGTATACAATCTCTCTAGGATGAGTATGACCAATGTAACAAGTCCAAAAAGGAAAGGACCATTAAAAGGGCGAGGGTGGCAGGTAGCTTAGAATCGTTGGTCATCATGCTTTAGAAATGAACATTAGTACGCACGATATGAAATGTTTGTTTGGAAAATGAGTTTCGCATATACAAGCTGACATAAAGCGGTTTTTCTCTATATTCATCCAAAAAAGCCTAAAATGAGATCTGCTGAATATATTCAATATTCGAAAGGTTTTGCAAACAAGCGGGTTAACTAATATTTTAAAAATTATGAGTACCTTTGACCACTTGCATGAACGGAGCAAACAAAGAAGATTACGGAAAATGAAGATCTGAAAAGAGTTACGGTATTTTGCACCAATCTGGCTTTGTGAGAGGTTCTAGCTCGACTATGTAAAAGGGGGCTGAACTTGTTCTTTGAGAGTATTCAAGTGAAATTGTAAGCCTATAACGTGACATTTAAAACGCAAATCGCGAAGCATTTACACTGAGTACAAAGTATTATCTTTTGCAATTGTAATAAAATCAATATAAGTGACGAGTTATTAATTTGGGTTCAAAATATCTTAAAATGTTCTTGGTCGATCGCCAACAATAAACCTATATGCAGAAGCATTAAACACCTTTAAAAATCATCTGCAGGAGATTTTTCTCAACGCCGGAAATTGATAACATTAATGTGTTATTCGAATGCCAAAAAAGGTATTCAATTAAAACAAAATCTTTATTATACCTTTGGGCATTTTAAAAGAAAAAAAAATTGCATCGGGTCATTCAAGAAGACAATGACCCTAAGGAGCAAACATGATGTTGACGTCATAGCGATTCCAATTTCCAATTATCAATATTTTCAAACTTCGTTACATCTAGTGTCAGGTAAAAACTTTTACCACTAGTGAGTGGTATATATTTATATTTAGTTTAAGATATAATGA
This sequence comes from Druceiella hillmani, assembly GCA_039881145.1. Taxonomy (NCBI): domain Eukaryota; kingdom Metazoa; phylum Arthropoda; class Insecta; order Lepidoptera; family Hepialidae; genus Druceiella; species Druceiella hillmani. The sequence continues at coordinate 17,904,951 of JAYKKI010000021.1, read as the reverse complement.
TATATATCTCTAGTACTAGCTAGCTACTATGGAAGAATGAATTCCTTGGTAAAAGAAGTTTATTCGCACATTTCTTGTTTCTTTAAAATGTCTGGCAATTGCGAGCAATTAGACGTACAGTGTATGGAGCACAACACAGCTTTCCCTTGTTTGACCACCGGAAAGATGTTGATGCTATCTTCCCGTAAGTACGTTGCGCGGTTTCCACTTTGTACGTCCACACACAAGATGCTTTTCTAGCATAACTAATATTTAATAAACCACAGAGCTGACTCTACATATATAAAGAAAATCTAACCTCATGATAGAACTCTTACGTTGTTTCGAGAACGGCCTCGAAGACTTGTTCTTGAGTCGGATCTGAAATCGATCGCATTAATTATAAGTTTAGTTAATATTTATTTCTGTGCTGTTCATTCATTTATTTTTCAGTCATTTTATTAATAGAATTCAAACTGATATTAAATATTGTTTTGTTTTTAAACTTGAAGTTATCTAATTAACATATTATACAATAATACATTAATATTCATGAAATGTCATTAATTTTGAGTACAGCATGCCGGAATTATTACGTACAGAAGAAAAATATTAAAATTGTTTCGTAAATATTGAAATCTCCTATCAAATATTTCTATACATTTCTTCAAAACTTCTCGCTATATTTTACAGATAAACGTAATAAAATGTCACTAATCTTATGGGAGCGATTGAGATAACTACGCAGTTAATGTATTATAATACACATGTAAATAAACATGCAGGAAAGTATAGGCAATTGTTATGAACATGAAATCTATAAAAGTCCCTTATACCTGTTTCAGAAAGCTTGGAATGATATTAAATAATGTGAATTGCTAGTTTGAGAATACATACTCGTATTAAGAGAGGCTTCTTCCCTTGATAAAATTGTTTTTTTTGTGTTAAAAGCATTTTTATTTTCGATTTTCTTCATTCTAAATACATTATAAACTTTTAAGTACAAATTCTTCTACATTCTTTCCCATTAAAATCCAATTAAATTTTTTGTTGAAAAGAAGAAAAAAAAACAAATTTAAAATACATCAAAGACAACGTAATTTAATAACAAATATACTTTGTGGTTTCTTTTTGCAATAACAGCATCACTTCCGACTTAAATGGTTTTAACTTCAATACAATGTTTAAATTTGATTTCGTTTAAAAATGACATTCTGCCGGGCTACCTCAGACAACCATGTACCTGCCTAAAGAAAAAGCAAATAGCTTGCGACTTAGTAGAACATAAGCAAAAAGTCCATAACAAACTCACGAGTCTGTCACGAAATACGCCTTTGTGGTATAATATTGCCAAACGTTAAGCAATAAAAGAAAGCCACAGTGGTTAGAAACAAAAAACGAACATGTTTTTGTCTATGATGGATAATCAAAGTCGCGAGAGTGCTACATCTTATCTATTGTTGTGTATCTTCGGGCGGGAAACAAAGAGATTTGAGTTAAATTGACATTACGGCAATCGTGTTATAAGAATTAGTTGGCGCGCTTGAAGTCGTATTACAAATCATTTCATTTATTTTAGCGGACAACTTGTGGTTTATATTTCAATTGTTTACAAAAATTACTATATAATAAATTACTCTATTGTCTAAAAGATGCATGACTTTATCGAGATTGATAATAGTATAAGTCCTTTAATGCATTCACATTTGTATACTAACAAACTTCCTCACCACTGGTTGTAATGAATGACACATTGATCCATTTTTCAAAAATATTTTTTTCCTTTGAATTCTCCCTTTTTCAAATATTTACGGTTATTTACCCCATTATTTCCTTATTATGAAGAAATATTATTCTTTATGTTTATTGGAGTATTAAAGTTTAAATATTTTACATAAAAAACTTTGTAACTAAAATAACTTACGTGATATTTTGCTGTGACAAAAAAATAATGATGAAATAAAATTACCAAATAATTCTGGTAGTGGAGACGTATAATACAAAAAATAAAAGAAAAACTTCTTAAAACCATTTCAAGTATATAAAATGTAATTATTATACATTCACAATAAACTATGAACTACTCGGACATATATTTATAGTGGTTGTGAAACAGAAAATGAAGCAAAAATGTAAATTTAAATAAGACTATATATAATAATAGGCATAAATTGTTATAAGACTTCATATATAGTACAGTGCGTGTACAATGCAATGGCATAAATTGTTATAAGACTTCATGTACAGTGCAGTGCGTGTACAATGCAATGGCATAAATTGTTATAAGACTTCATGTACAGTGCAGTGCGTGTACAATGCAATGGCATAAATTGTTATAAGACTTCATGTACAGTGCAGTGCGTGTACAATGCAATAGCATAAATTGTTATAAGACTTCATGTACAGTGCAAAGCATGTACAATGCAATGGCATAAATTGTTATAAGACTTCAAGTACAGTACAGTGCGTGTACAATGCAATGGCATAAATTGATATAACGTATAGAGTATAGAGTAGTGCATGTGCAGTGTTTGTACAGTGCGATGGACAAAATTTAGATATTTACGTAATACGAGGCAGTTAATAGTAACCGTAGTGATTGTATGGAAACAGATGAATCCGTATTTTCAATATAATTTAGGTTGCTTGTCCGTCATTAGTCTAAATCCTTTATCAATTTTAATCAGACTTTAAACAATGATTTTTATCCTTAAATGTAGATATAGTTACATCTTAAAAGTCAATTTATATATTTTAATGTACTATTGTGTTTTTAATTTCTATATAAAATATGTCGGCTGTTTTTTTATGTGGAAACTTTATTTTAAGAAGACGAAAGTCTCGTTTGCTTTTTTTAGGGTTTAGCGCGAAAGCTGCTTACCGATTGACTTCACCGTGCTATAGTTTATAGTATTAGTTGGACAAAGGGCATATATAATACATTTTTGCGACGTGGGGATAATGAGCAATAATTGAAATGAAGGGACCCTGGGAATGCCGGGCGCATTTTTAAGTTGAGGTTTCAAGTCATTCTTGCTATATTATACGAGTAATAACACGCGCGTGTAGCTAATATGGATATCTACAAATAGTATATCGGTGTTTATTGGTAATTAATAGTGTCAATTAGGAGCCGTTTTATGTGGCAAAAGCTGACCATAGAAATGTTTCTAATTTAAACAAACTAAACCGTTAACAATTTTGTTAATAATAACCCGTAAATAATTATTATATTAAAAAGGGATTAAAATAAAATGCAATCGTGGACCCCTTTTTATCCGGATCAAAGTGGGATGTGTAGCTAGTTGACATATACATACGCTATAACTTAACAATAAGATAAAATGATGGGCAAACAAGGTGATTTTTTCACTTTCTTTATTTGTAAACCCAATATGAAGTTTAAAATACCTACTCTTGAGATTTCAAATTAAAAGATCTGCTTTTTGGAGTTCCATACCTCAAACTGAGACACTGAACTCTGTAAATGGATTGCTCTCGTGTCTGTCTGTCTGTCCATCTGTCACAGTCTATTTTCTCAGAAACCATGTGGTGCTGAAAGTTGAAATTTGACAGCCAACATATTTTGTACTAGTGAATTTTTTAAATAAAGTGGCCAAATTATTTTTTAATTTTATTTACTATTTGAGAGGGTTTGTTATACGGAAAACAAACATATTAAATATTTTTTCATAACTTTAAGTTGCATATCTAAGGAGATATTAAAAAATATATGCGAGAATAGAGCTCTTTCCTAACCCAACCATTATCGGAACTGCTGAACCAATAATGATAAAACATGATTGAAGAAATCTGACTAGAAAATTACAGGAAAACTATAGCTAATGTCCTAGACCTTATAAAATTTTAAATAAACACCATGTCTTAACGCTTGTCAAAGACATAATAAGCAATATACTAACGTTAAGAAAAATGAATATTTTTTAACAATTTAATAGAAATATATGTTGCGACTCCTGTAGCACTTGACACACTTTTATGAAGTCAGCTTTGAAATTTTACACTTTTTAGTTATTAATCGCCTAAAAAACTAGATTATAAATATTTCTTACCCTGAGTGTTCTTTGTTCTTATTAAAGAAGTTTAAATATGTAGGTATCTATTCCTGCCAATGAACGTGTAATATATTTCATCATCTCCACAACGTATCTCAAAGAGGAAGACTATATTGCAACACACAACAGAAATAACACAAAAGAATTGTTACGTCTCAATGAGGCGTAAGAATGTATCGTTGCGATTAATTGATGGCGTCGATTCGGATTTTACGTAAGTTACGTAACTGTTACGTATGTAATCAATTTTATGTGACGCGACATACTTATTATTAAAGTTCAATTGCTATTTTTAAAAATATTCTCTAAGTATATAAACACTATGTTTTTAGGATTTTTCGTTGATTATTATGGATTTTTCATTGACAGAGGCTATGTTCTGTGACGTCATTACATCATCAGTTTTTGTTATTTTTTTAGAGGATCACATAAAAATTACCTGTATCCATGTATCGATGTGTAACTATGCAATATAATAGCTTATAATTTCCAGATTACCATAGGACATATAGTATGCACATATGTCGTATAAATTTTGAGATATGTTTAATAATGTCAACGCGGTTGTAGAAAAAGTCGCTGGCGTCGCGAACGCTAGCAAATATTTTATAGATATGTCAATATTATGTATGAAAGAATAGTAAATCATAAAAAGGTCTAAAGAAAATTAGGGAAAAGCATTTATTTCTATTTTATAGATGATCCACCCTAAATATTTTTGGATTTAAAAAAATGTATAGAATAAAGGGGCGACGTTTACGTCAATTTATATATCCTCATAAAAATGTTAAGCCTTTTCATTAGATACAAATTCACCCTCTTAACTTTATAATTTGGAATAGTAGTTTAAGAGAAATGAATAAGTTTTTGAAAATAAATAAACTTAGAAATGCATATTTTATTGCCATTCGGCGAGGAGGTATAGAGGGCGGAGAGTGAAATGGGCACAAAGGCAGCGTTTCACGGCGCATTATTATGTTCTTTTAGTTAGAATAAAGCGCACGACTACATTCACGAGAGCCAAAATACAAAAAAAGAAAAATCAAATAAGAAAAATCTTAATCAAATAAATTAATTATACACGTCTTATTATCTACTAGTATACGGTTCATTTTGGTACTTAATAAAAATGACAACGTGCTGTATAAAGTAACATTTTAGTCACTGTCTTTGAATACCCTAAAATCTACCCGTGTGAAGCTGGGGTGGATCGCTAGTGTATCATAAATTCACGGTTCGATCAAAATAGACTATCGCTGACTACTCTACGATCTCCAATATAGTTAGTGCCATACCATTTGTCTTTTACACCGGCCATCAGGACTCTCCACTTTACCATCACCTATCGGATGTATTTTTATCTGATCCAACAGGCCTATCCTGGAGTTTGAAATTTTATTTTTTCCATTGTCAAAGAACCCACCTAAGATCAATCTGAGGATTTTTCGTTCGAAAATTGCAAGGATTTTTTCACCAGTTTGGGACAAAGTCCACGTTTCAGATGCATATGTATGTACTTATCTACATATGTATGTACTAAGCTTTTATATAACAGTAGTTTTTTATCTCTTCTGATATTGGATTTCAGAAATCTTCTTAGTCCATAAAAGCATCTGTTCGCTGCAGTTGTTCGTCTCTTTAGTTCTGGAGCCAAATCATCGCCAGTGTTGATTTCAGATCCAAGGTATATGAAGAAATCCACCCTTTCAAATTTGTAATCATCGATTTTAAAATGCGTAGAGGAGTCAGAGTTGGTTACAGATTGCATGTATTTGGTTTTGGTATGGTTTATTGAGAGTTATATTTTTTTGGCCTTTCTTTCTAGTGCTAGTTCTTGCAATAATGTCAATGTCATCCGCGTATGCAATGATTTGTGCACATTTAGAGAAGACTGTGCGCCTTGTGTTAATTTTTTAATCTCTAATAATCTTCTCAAGGGCAATGTTAAAAAGAAGACATGCTAATGCATCGTCTAACACCGTCTGTCTAACACCGTTGGCTATTTCGACTGATTCAGAGAAGCTTCCTTGAAATTTAACTCTCACTTTCCTGTCAGTTAGAGTGAAAGAAAACAATTTAACCAGTTTATCAGGAATGTTGAATTCGTTCAGAGCCTCGATTAGGCGTTCTCTATCGATACAGTCATAGATCGTTTTTATAAGTATTAATTTGGAATTCTCTTGTTTTCTCTAAGATTTGCCGGAGGTTAAAAATTTGCTCAGTTGTGGATATATCTCTTCTGAATCCGCACTGGTAATCACCAATGATGTTTTCAGTATAAGAAGAAAGTCTATTGAAGAGTATGTTTGAAAGTATTTTTTACGTGGTACACAGAAGCATGATTCTTCTTTAGTTGGAGCAGTCGACTACATATCCTTTTTAATGTATGGGACAAACTATACTGAACTTCCAATCTTCAGGAAATGTCTCGGAGTTCCACACTGATAGAATTAAGTGGTGGACCATTTTCTTAACGTCTATTCCTGAATTTTTTAAAAATTCTGACGGACTAGCATCCAGAGGCCAGGGATCTTGTAGTTTTTCAAATTTTTAATTCATTCCACAACCTCATCCAACGACGGTGGTGCAATGAGGTCTTGATTGTTGCTTTGAATAGAATATTCAAAGCAACGTTGAGCAGATTCTGTAAATACTCGTTCCATCTTTCAAGGAGCGCGCAGACATTGGAGTTCGAAAGTACACCGAGATATTTCTAGGTATTAATCTGTGCTCGCACGAATCGGCGGGGGCACTGCCGTGCCACCAGATACCGCTGCTCTCTAAGCACCCGTACTCTTATCTAAAAAATTTGACAGATGCAAACTTGTTGGATTTTTTATTTATTTTCGAAATTATCAATATTTCTAAAAAAGTGGTCGCAGAATATTTCAGGCGTCTGTAGTCTATTGTTTCTTGGAATGAAAGGGTTGTCGCTTTTTTTTATTTTATGTTGCTTCGTCACAACTTCTCTTGCTGTGTATATACATATCAACAGGTCGCTTTTCATTCCTTCATTTCAAAAACACATCGTGTATTTTTTTGTCTTACAGTTACAGCGTTTCTAGTTTCTTTTTCGTAAATTATTTTCTATTAATAAATAGCTTATAAATACTACTAACTTATTCGTTTAATTTATACTTTCATTACCAATCTTGTTATGACAATCTGTTTTTTCAGGGTTCCGTAGGAAAACCCGGAATACTTGTAATTGACATTTGCTCGTCCGTCTGTCACATAGACTTACAGTTTCTACAGTTTTAGATCTTTGTGAATAAAAATTTTAAAATATGTTCTTTATATGAAGATCTCAATATTAAACAAAATATTGACTTTTTTTCAATGTACGTGTAAAGTGTAAGCTATTTTTTTCTGCACCCATCTCCTTTAATAAGGTATCACTGAAAATATTTTTACAAAATTAAATTAAGACTACTTACAACTTTTAATTTTGAAAGTTTGCCAAATATAATGATTTAAAGTGACGTGAAATGTGTCAGTTAACTTTCGTCAGCTGTCAAATACGGAACGCTTCTACGTGCGTATGCTATTGTGGGTTCTTATCGATCACGTAAAATATGGCAAGCGTATTCGTAATACCTGACATATTTTACGTCATTACCAAGAACACCCCGATTACAGAAACATGACAACGCAAATATCCATTTGTCGGTCATCTTCATGAGGAATTATACAAAATTAATTGTCAATATATCACGATATACTTTTCCTCATATTATCCCAGCTAATAATCTAGTAATTTATTAAAGATCCTTGGACTCCCCAAGTACTACATATGCAACATGAACTTTAGTAAAGGAATGTAAAAAGTTATTTGTTGATGTTAATTTGCATAAAAGATTTGCTGACATTAGTAATGCCTGAAGTTACCTCGTGCACCCTGGAGGTCATATTAGCTGCGTGGTACATCGCCCAGCTTCATTAAAGATAAATATACGTCATTATGCTTCTTAAAGGAGATGATATGCATATACGGTGTATGGCCGTCAGCACAGTTAACCTCTGATCGCTTGATGGGTAATGAGTTCGCTCGGTATTCACAGCGCGTGCTGGAGGCCTGCGGTGTAGCAAGCGACACTACGCAGTCTTACTATACGACGGTTTGGGTGTATTCGTTCATTGAAGAATACGAACAGAATACCAAGAACTTAATTATTACAGACTGTTGTAATGGGCACAAGTTTCAATCAGGTTGCGCGATGTCTTCTGACAAATTTGATATGTTGGTACACAATAGCACAGTAGATACCTGATACCTTCCAAGTTACAGCTAGCATATTGTGGCCTTTAACTCTTTTAATACAAACTAGTTTATATATTTAGTTTTAATTGGAGTGTCTATACCTATATTGAACCTCTTATTTGTTCAAAATAAATTGATCTTCACGATAAGTCAGTCAACAAAGAGGCGAGCCAAGAGCCGAAAGCCATAAATAAATATAGCAGAATGTGATAAAATTAACTGCAGAAATACGGTCTTATTAAGTTTCTTTTATAAATCACTCACTCAACAGTTACTTAAAATGAATTTACCATTTTTGTGTCTGCTCATTTAAAACCAACAGATAGCCAGGAAAAAAACATAATATTGATGTCAGCACGATAAAATATGAATTATGACACCCAATGTCATATATTTAATTATTCTAATCAGATTACATGACAGCGAAAAAGCCACTATATCGCATTCTATGAGTTGCATCTATGAAACACATAATTTTACCAAGAATGTATTTTCACATGCGTCAATCAGATAACTTAGTATGTTTCCCTTTAATTTATTAATTAGGTTGGAAGAAATCATTTTGCACTGAAGTGCAAAATTATTTCTTACCGTTTACCTGTTTTTTTTGGTCACGTTTCTCAAATAAAACTGGATCGTTTTCCACTCAAATTTCTTTGGCGGAAAAGACCTGTTGCTTAGAAAGTTTAAACGCACAGTACATTGGCGAAGATCTCCGAAACCAACGTTTGACTCTGGAACAAGCCAAAGCGGTCATGAATTATCATCAATAGTGAAATATAGTTAACGGCGCTTTGAACCGCATGACACCAACAGCAAAATATTAGCTAAGGAATTGTCTTCCTTCGATGGTTGTCAGCTGTGAATGAAAGAAGAATAATAGTTTCGGAGATTCACATTTCCACCGATGCAAGATATTTCTAGACATTTTCGATTAAATTTAAAAGACCTCTCCATCGATATCCCATTTTATGAGAAACAAATTTCAACCCTAAAAATGTGAAAAATGAAAGTCTGAAAAAATTAAAATGTGAAAAATTTCTAGATTATAAATCGAATCTAGGTTAGAATTGGTAATGCAGTCCGGACCAGTGACGGGATATCATATGTTGACATGGTTTTCCTGCATTATTTCTCAACCATGAATCTTGAACTCCTGACAAATAAGTCTTGAACGGACCAAATACAGACACATCGAATGGATGTAACTTGTGAGAGCAATTGGGAGGAAAAGATAGCATAGCTGTGAAGATGGTTATCTAGCAGAAGGTCTTACATGGCGGATAAAATGTTGAATAAAGCAATAAAATTCTTCGTCTGTAATCCACCTACTTGGATTTACTTTTCTAATACAGTCTGGTGGACTATCACGAACCAACTGATCCTGATATTTTTTTCTGGGAACTAAGAACATTGGAAGGATGTAACCGACACTGCTATTACAATATTGACATTAGTACCTCTTTCTCCAGAACTAACAGAACCAACGTTTCGTTTGCCTTTTGCGACTCTTATTTAAAAGGTTTTAACATAGTAGAAACCCCAATGTCATCTACGTTCCATATAGAAGAGGCTGAAAATTTATACCTGCTCATCAATTCAGCCAATTTATCAAAATAGTTTGGAACATTGGTATGGTTGAATGAAGTCGCTCTACTAAGACTTGTATCTTCGGATTTCGAACTGACAAAGAAGAGTGTCTTCTTAAAATGGTTGTCATCCAGTCTTTACCACCATTATTCTCTTGCCAGGAATCAGGTACACCAATTGCAAACTTAATAGCGCAGTCGTATGCTAAGCATCGCACTTCTTTAGGTCCTAATCCATGAAACATTTGAGCAAGCATAAGCAAATAATCGTATAAACTCTTCTCTTGGTCTTCAGTAAAAACTTGCAGTGTAGTTAGATATCCAAAACATACATTATTTGGATCTTTTTTATAAAACGCCATAAATCTTTTCAAGGAATTCCTACAATTGTAATCCTTCGCAGCTGCAAATAGTTTCTTCCCACTCTCAATGACCTCTTTTGTAGTCAATTTCATAACTTGTATTGGTGTAGTCACTCTGCCTATACTTCGTTTGTAATTACGAATCTTAAAAAAATAAGCACTATTTATAAAACATATCACTTCAATAAAATATATCGAGCAAAAAGTCCTCTCGCTGGGCAATATTCTTAATATTCAGTCTGAATTTACGAAAGAAATAAATAGAAACACTATTTTTACTTTTAGACGCGAAAAATTTCCGATAACCATGTTCATACGTAGATCATTTGTTTCTAGTGCGGTTTCATATTGTGACATGTACGTTGGGACTTCATACACGTCGAACTTTTAGCCCTACCCTACCTTACTCGAAATTGAAACCTCAATATTTTTGTTAAAAACCATTCTATAAGTTTCCCTTAACACAAGGGAAAAATCGATTATTATCTGATAATAATGTCATAAGATTAGAAACAATACTTTTTTTATAATAAATTTATAATTAAAACTATTTCAAGGTACAAAGATAGTAATGAGAATTCAGTAGATATGAGCGGTTCATACTTATCAGTTCGTCTCTCGAAGCCTCACAGTTTTTATAAATTTACGCACAACGCAAACGACCGGCAATAATCGAAAAAAATGGAACATGTAATATTTAATACTTTTGTGTTAAACAAGCGCCCTACAAAAATCGATTCTGTACAAAAATCGCTCTGAATGACTCTCGCCGATTGAAGGTTACGAGCTAAAACTCACTAAAGATGACAAGGATAGACCGAACGTGGGCTAAGGGAGATGGATGTAATCAGCGGCGCATTCCTTTTGACATAAGCAATGAATCAATGTCGATGGAATGTCCACCACTGACCTTACACAACAAAAGTCGGCAATTGTCGGCCACCGACTCTACACCAACAAAGGTAATTCGTCTGTGTTGCGTATTAGTTACATCATTCATAGAATTTTGCAAGTATACACTACATACGGAGATCTCACATAATATAGCAAAATATTAATGGAAAGTTTTTAAGGTACCTATACCATACATATAACAGAAAACGGAAATTTTCCTTTCGTGTGTCCCATAGAATGTGACCCATAGATAGTTATTTTAAAATGACTATTTTTGCAAATATTAAGCTTCAAAATGGCCTGCAATATGTCACGCCTCTAATTTTCCAAACATGAGTTTGGAAAATCTGAAAAAAATCGCGTGCAACTCGCACACGTGACAGAAGTGAAACTTCTTTGGCGATCTAAACCTCGATTTGTAAGTATATAGGAAGGGGTAAAACGGCAAAGAGGGGGAGAGAATATACTAAGTATAAGTCCATAGATAGTAATAAATTCGTATAAGATTTTAATACTGTACATTCAGAAAAATTAATAAAATATGATTATGAATCCATGTAAATATCTAACAAAATCTTCATATAAATTTACATAGACAATTGTCAATTAAAAAAATGACCAGTTTGCCAGAACCAGAACACAACTAAATGAGGATAACCCGAAGAAAATCGGGTTCTGTTGTAAATTAGCTTTACGACAGTTTTACGTGCGTGTTCATTGCCGATTTATAAATAAATTAAGAACATATGTTGTGAGTCTTGTAATGGATGAAGTACGTAAAAAATTTGTAATAAATCAAACATGAATTGATAAATAAATAGACAAAATTTTGACAGTTTATTCTTGACAGACATAACGTAGAAACAGCTGATAGCAGTGAGAGCGCATTTTTTGTTATTTTAAGTATGCGTACACTTCTTGTATTATGCTATCGTGTCGATGTATCCCTCACGGTTGTTAGCTAGGTATCTATGTTCGTCTTTGCGATAGATTCGTTACATTCAGACGTTACAAAAAACGTTGCATTAAATTTGACCATATCATTTTACTCTCTTCGCCCCCAAAGAAGTTTCACTTAAAAAATTTGGTATTAGAAATGAAAAAAATCAAGGCAGTCAGGATAGTATCAAAAACTAATATAATCTTTTTCGAAGCGTTAATAATATTTTTAACCAAAAGTTCATAATTGGAATACATGATGGATATATATAATCGGTTACTTAGGGATCAATTTACATCTACTTAGGATCACTTTACATTTAGTTTACCCCAAAAATGTATACCTTCACTGTTTACACTATGTAATTATTTCCTACTACTGCCGTGTACGTAGTGAATTTTATATAAAACGTTTAATACAATATATGTAATGAATTAAGTGCATAAATAGTAAACTATGAAAAATGTTACACACTTTGCAATATTTCGGAGTAAATATGGTGTAAGTTATAAAAATAATTCCCATTCAAATCGAATGAGCTCCTTATTTAGAAATAATACATTTCCTATATATTCTCTATGATACTAAATTTCTTATATTGAATATATTTGGCGTTAATTTTGTAGAAATTCATTATTCACAATTAAATGAAACTATGTGATGTAGTATTATTTCTACTTTGTTTAAGTTCTGTAATAAAACCTACAATAAACTCACTAACATAAACAGTGGGAAAACCCACAAAAACCCGGCTTCCGCTATTGTGTTTGAAACATATAAATGCTGTTGGACGTTCCTAAGATCTTTGCTAATAGCCTTATGTCTGTCAAGAATACCTGAAGATGTTTTAAACCTAGGTCGTAATAAAGACCTTAAAGAAAGTAGAAATAATACTACATCACGTAGTTTCATTTAATTGTGACTAAATTTCTTATTAACATTTTGTTACACTTGGTTTACATTGGCATAAATATGGTTTAAACTCAGTTTAACGTGGTATAAACTTAACTTGTTACGAACTGGTATAACAGATTCCGCAAGAGCACTTTTAATGATATTTTGAAATGTTAACTTGTTTACTTCTCACTTTAGTCAGTTAACAAAAGTTATAAAATTACTTGTTTAAATAAGCTACTATTGACAGGTACACGTGTAGAATTATATTTTCTAGTACGAACTAATTCAATAAAAAAAGGAAAGAAGTACGAAGAAACTTCGTACTTCTTTCCTTTTTGGGTTCATTTCAAAAGTTGACAAAAACTTGACAAACTTAACCGACGAAATAAAATGAATAATCGGAAGCATTCAAAAAGCAAAATATGTTACGTTAACTATTATCTTTTGTTATTCAGTACAAAAACTACATATGATAGACTCCGCAAGGTGTACATTCGAAAAATCATTTCGAAATAATACTAGACTTCGTACTGAATTCAATTTTACAATTACTTAGCTACATAATGAAATTTATACAACTCCATCACCTTCGAATGTACGTTTCGAACCCAATATTAACATTCAACTTGGCGCCCACTGTGCAAATAAGACATAAGTCATCTCATGTATACTCAGGTGGTACAGGTACGTTTTCAGTCTAATCGCACTTAGTTTGTCGTCAGCTGATAGGCTATTACGTAGTCCTCCCGCGATCATGACTGTGCATTGGTTGCGTGATTGCGTTCGCGGTATTAAAGCTAATGGGTTGAAAAAAAGATGTTGTGGGAATTGACAATTGGCAAATTTAATTTTTATGGATCACTTTATCACAGATCAAATGCGTGATTCTATTTTATAAGTATCGCTGCAGTGAGCACCAACTTATGGTACACAAATTTGCTCCAATATATCTTTTGAATGGCAATGAACGTTCTTTATAAAAAAAATAAATCAATAAAATACTTAGGCATTAAGCAAACTATATTGACCTGTTTACCTCGCGCTACTTTATTAAGTGCTTTGACATGTTTTAGGAATAAATTTCAATCCTTAACCCATTTCACTAAACAACTTTTGAAAGTAAAGTGATTGGTTTATAGTTATGAAGACGGGTTTATAGCTGAGGTGTACTCGTTGATTTCCCTTGATCAATGGGGATAAGCAACCGGAGATTGAATGTGAGACCAATCAATCACATGTCTTAATATTATCCTTATGAGCTGCTTTGTGAATAATGCAGAAGGTACGTTAAGCCGTCGATCTCGGTTGCTGTTATGAGATAACATAATCTCTGTTTTAGTATTTTCAAACAAGGGGAGATGCAATTTTTTGTGAATACTTTTCAGCAATATCTCTTAATATTTCATAAAATTAAAAATAAAATAGTTTTGGCATCTTTATAACTGCTCTTTTTATCTCTTCTCAAATGATGCCCCAAATGACATATCAAGGTGAAAAATAAATTTTCGAGTACTCGATTTCTATCTTTGAAAATTTTCATGTCAATGGCCGTAAGTTGCATAGACTTAAATAAAAACGAGTGAAATTCACAAAATATGACCTTTAAAATGAATTTACAATTTTATTCACTTTAAAAGGAGAATATTTAATGTATTGAACAAAATAATAATTTATAAAATTGTTCAAGAAAAATATGTGCTCGCACTTCTCTCTCTTGTACCTACAGTAATATACGAAACGTAACTCTCTCTCTTTCTGTCTTCACTAACTTATATCTCCCTCTCAACTTCCGTTCGCCTCGCCCGATCACACTTTTCGTAACGCTCTTGTCACGCATTCACCAGCTTACTCCCCAAGTCAAGCGTGCGTAAAGAAGTTTTACTTCAAAAAACACATAATATCATTACATATACAACACAATTATTTGCGAATCTTTTAATAGTAATACTATGTGCCTTTAAATGTTTATATTTAGGCAGCTAAATAAATACGAAGCCCTTCTCGCGCGGATTGCACTGAAAAATTAACAGATTTTAGAATTAATTCGTAAACTCCAATCGCCTATGCCAATGTAGCATCTCTAGTATTAACTAACTACATTTAATCTCACGTATAACTAGTTAGTTAATATTACCATCTACGAAGATTCATTATACTCTTAAAGCTCTTTCATTATTAGTATTCTGTCTAACACGTTGGCTGTAAAATAATACCACATGTCCAATTTGTCTGTTGACTAAATTTTATGGATAATGGTAATTTATTTGTCTCTACGCATTGCATTTAGTAAGCATAATTATTTCCATAGCAACCTCGATACGAAACGGTGAGCCATACCTGTTTGCATTCACGTTGAAATACGTAGTTTAATGACAGCGTGACTCGAGTCGCAAATGGTTGAGGCTTCAAACGTTCTTACTAGACATGGTTCGAGCGACATCTAGTAGACGCTACCTTATGTGATAATTATGTAGTTGCTTAGTGAATATTTATAAACCACAATAAATTAAAATTTGTTTTATGTATTGGAACGTTATTTATACTAAAATAGTGACTGCATCCAACTAGCTTTGCAGACGAAGGCTATGTCTCATTTCAGACAAATTCGTTTTAAAATGAATATATTGTGCATTAGATTTATCACGTTTCGATTGACTAGTATTTCAATCCTGTACTAATATTCGTACAATATAGTGAGTACAACATGATTTTAAAAACTTCAAGTTAAGTTTAGTACAATACATTGAGAACAGATCTAGCCTTATACTGAATACTCTTATTGGATTATTGTATAATTTTTAATGTGTGTATGTTTAAGAAGTAGTGAGACTTTATGGATTTGTAGATAACGTTTTTTACCAATAAGTTAACTCCAATATCAGGGGTAATTAGAAAATAATATAAAATAATGTAAAGAAAGAAATAAATGGTATGTTTTTGTTTGTGACATTCACCCCAATAACTTTTAAATTTAAAAGAAACGAAGTGATTAATTATCTCTACTTGAAAAAGTGTCGACTCAGGAAATTCACTTGGAGTTACTGGAGATATTACGAGAGTCTGCACCAACGCCCCACATTCCAATGTTGCCAAGGTTGCTTCTCAATTTCATATTATTAGAACATCCACAAAAGATGAGTACTGCTTCCGCCAGCCTTCAACGTCGATCGTACAAGAAAATATTGGAAGAATAAAACATTGAATGATCGAAGAGTTACCGTAGTTCAAAAGACGGATAATTCATATGAGAGTGCCAAATCCATATTGAAAAATTATTTGGTGCCAAAAACGTTAGTCAATAACCGAACATGAACCGACTTAAGATTTCAAGTGCATATCTGAGTAAATATTACGATGACTCTAATCGTTTTTGGCACGTTTTTTTTTACAACGGATTCACTTCGATTGCTAGATGAAACAACAATCGTTGTATTAGAAACGATCGTCGCCTCTGACTCCAAAGAAATTTAATGTACCGACATTAGCATTGTTTTAATACATTGGAACGCAGAAGAAATATTTATTGTTGTTAGTACACTATTTGGAGAGTGGGGCCCTATAATGTGTCAATATAACGTAGTATTAAGTACATCAATTGAGGGATATTTTTAAAAAGAAAAGAAGAAGTAAACACTAAGAAAATGTGATGTTTCATTAGATAACACGCCAACTCTTAAGACCCCTGAGACCTTACAACCAAATTAATAATATACTTAAGGGGAAACACATATAAGGACCATAATGAAATCATGGGTAATGTGAAAGGCTTTTTCGAGAGCCAAGATAAAACATTTTTAAAGAGATGCAACTTGCTAGCATGTGATTACTTTTTTCAGATTAATAAATATTCAAATAATAACGTTTAGTAAACAGGTGTTGTTTGAATATTTTTTAATTTGTTGCTTTATTCGTCCAAATTATTTAAGTTATTATAATAATACTTATCCTAAATAAAGCATACTCTAAAAATACTGACAAAATTATACAGTCTTTGTTTTAGTTTTTTTTAGTCTTTATAATTAACGCTGCTCTAAATTCAATTACCTGTGTAAATTTTACAGACGGTTTCGTTAACATAAAATACAATCAACACTAGAGATGTGACCGAAACGATACAATAATTTCTAAATCAAATGTAACATTGAATTATGCAATACAAACAATATTTTCGGTAGATTCGAAGTAAATTTGTAACTTTCTCAGACTAGCATTTATGGAGTGATCCCAGCGAGAGCATACATTTATTCTAACCATAATTTAGTGTTTGGCCTTGCTAGTTGTAGGGAAGCCAACAATTAACCATTTGGTCCGATTAACTCTAATATTATTATGGTGCGTAAAACGGACAACAATAAATATACAGCCTAACTAATATTATGATGGTGGTATTGAGTGGCCCAAAATGTTGTTGAATTGCATATGCTTCTTAGTATTATTTTTATACACTACGCTAAACTAAAGCAATTTTTATATAACGTATTAGGTGATACATAATCATCCCTTCCACTAAAAGTAGCCAACCCCACCTCATCAACCAGCGGAAGGATTAATGTTATCAATTAATATACGATCATAGCATTCAACTCCTACAAAATACAAACCTTAAATACCTGCCTTTATTTTGAGCTCCGTTAATCTGTACAAATTAACGAGTTTTAAATCATCGCTAATTGCGAGCAGTACTATGAATATTACCGATATATGTATGAAACACCTCTGTAGTGTATCTAGATACACTACAGAGGTGTCTCATAAATAATATCAGTTTTCAGCGTCAACTCTGGCTATCAATCTTTTTTTATGCCTTAATCTAATGATCAATAACAAACCCGTTGTTTTAATTTAGAAAGAAAGAAAGCCCTCACAACATTTACGATCTCTGCTCTAGATGTGAACTTTTTCACTCATAAAAATCGCGCCATATACCTAAATAAATAGTAATCAGACGGGGAAAGATTTAGGAAGATTCAAGCAAAATGCTGGACCATGTAAGAGTTCGATACCGTTAACTTCTGCCAATCTTATCTTTTGGCAATTTTGTTGCGTAGCCTAGTATTGTCCTGTTGTGTAAACGCGTCAAACGTCAAGTCTCGATCTTCAAGCGTCATATTCCCACTACTGAAACGATGAAACTAACGTTGTGCCCTTCGCTCATTCATTACTTTTTCCATCCAATTTAGTAATGCTTTCAATTTTCGCGTGTTTGAAAATAACACAAATTTCATATTTATTGGACTCCATAATTATTTTTTTTGATACGATTCACGCTCTCTGGAAACAAAAACTGTATAACCAGAGATAAAGTAGTCCGATTCTCAAACATGCAAAATTATTGTCGAAACAAACTACGACGTGAACGAATTACAATTAATATAATTTTTATGTATGTAAACCGACATTACATATGATACTACATGAATATACGAAATAAATATTTTCTTTAAATATAAATCTGAACAGATGACAGTATCATGATAATGTATATAGTATAAATCATGAATTTATCAAAAAAGTATGAAATTTAGAACCGCCACCGCAATTTTTAGAGTTCTTAAAAAATCTGTTCTTTAAATATCAACGCAACGACAAAAGAACTATGATTCCGCTTCGTATTCTTCTTTTTTCGGTCATAATGGTTATTATATATTGTACATATATAACATATGGCTATTTCATCATAACTATAAAATGATAATCCACACCATGATATGATTAAATATACAGGTATACTCTAACAAAATGAGCGAAGAATGGACAGCCCCCGATAGCGCTCACGTACAGACTGTAAAGAATAGGATAAAAGGTCAAAGAAAATACGCTCATATATAAAAGAGATAGTTGTAATAAAGACAAGCAATTGTCTTATCTTTTGAGCGTCATTTCTAGAGCGGCAACGATATATCTATTTAACATAACGACACGGGATTCACGTATAAATTTTAAATGTTTTTTTACCTTTTAAATATCTGCACGTGATGCTAGGTTAAGCATTTGTAAAAAAAAAGACAAGCGGGTACCAAACGGGAAATTGATTTCTATTTCTGAGCTTAAAAAATGCGTTGATAATAAATTCAAAAGACAAATATTAAAAGAGTGTAAATCAACATTTTTAAAGATAATATGAATCCTAAAAATTCTCTAAAAAATTTGTTTTCAATAAATTTAGAATAAAACAGCCTATTAACAATGAAAAATATTTAGATCACCTATATATTTTTAGGATCCTTAAAAATAAATAAAATAGAATATAAAAATAAAATTATTAGAAATAAATAAGGAATAATCATTTGGAGACTAGCTGTGTCGGTCAGCTTGATACAGATGAATGACTTGGATTTTATACTATCTTTATACATAAAATTCAATGTATGTGTGTACTTTTTACAGGCTTCTATATTTTTCAATCCATGTTCCTTTGATTTTCACGTATGGGAAGGCACAAATTAAAAAAAAAACTGAGCAACACCGGGTATCTAGTTATATAAAAGTAACTTAGTAACCAGCATTGTTGACTTTAGAATAAGGCAAGCCGTATATTTTTAGAAGAGGAGAAGGAGATTCAGTGGTATAAAAATATTTGTTTCAAAACTAGGTCTAATAATGACAATAAAGAAACAGGTGTGAGTGCAGTTTGGCCATATTCAATTAATCCCCTGTTTTTTTTTAACGAATTAAACGTCATAACAAAGAAGGTTTTCATTAATATTAAACGCCGCTTGCGACTTTATTTAGGAAAAATTCCAATTGAAAAACCTTTCTACTACCGGCGAATACATCGGACATATATATATATATATATATATATATATATATATATATATATATACATATATATATATATATATATATATATATATAAAATTTCGAATGTCATTTCATAAATATTCCTTTCAAAAACGTCGTAGCGACACCGTATTTTGTAAATTAATTTTGCCTAAAATACACTTGTTGGCACAGTGGCAACCGGACCTGTTAATTCAAGCGTTTTTATAATTTAATGAAAAAAGACGATTTGCTTTAAGTTATTTAAAAGTTTGCGCTGCCCATATGTTCTAATTGGGAATCAAATCTTGGTAATCTTATATATTCCTAATTAAATTATAATATTTTTATGTTATTAGTATATATATATATATATATATATACATATATATATATATATATATATATATATATATATATATATATATATATATATGTGTGTGTGCATGCGTGAGAGCGCGCACGCGCGCGTGTGTGTGTGTGTGTGTGTGCGGAAAGCCTTATGTAAAGCCAATGTGCAAGTTGAGATTACAAATATCCTTTATGCTACTTAAATTGATGGTCGTAGTAACGTCCTTTCATCCTAAGTGGAAAAGAGAGAAGGGAGAAAAACCCCACCGTGTGATATTAATATATTTGTATGTATGTACGTGTTGTTTGTATGTATATTTGTTTCATATTTCGTTGTGTAAAATTGGCGCTGATGATTTTTATTCGGTTTGAATAATCTTTCAGAATAGGTTATGCTTATAATATTTCTTTTTTTGGATTTATTAAGGTGTGTGTGGGCTTTTTGGCATTTCGTATTTAAACTGGTACTATCTACACACATTGAATTATATATGTATATATATATATATATATATATATATATATATATGTATATATATATTTATATATATATATATATATATATATATATATATATATGTATAAATACGCGTGTGTGTGTGTATGTGTGTAGATAATATGTGTAAGTAGCGAAAAATGTTAAGTCTTTCCAAAATAATATGTATGCGAATTATGTATATTAAAATAATTTGAAGGAAATCAGCAAGGAGCCAGAATCCTGCTTTGTTTCGCCGAATTGTTGAAATAAGTTAGTTGTCAATGAAAATATTATTGGGAAATCAACTAAATGCATTAATGTTTTCTATTGGCGTCATTGTCAAATTAATTTTTAACTTAAATCAAAGTGGAGATACCATTACAATATCGATAGAGAAAAAATCGTTACGAAAAAAAGCAATTTTTCCATTGCAGCAAGAATATAGATCTTAAAGGTCATAATTATTTGTAGTCTATAATTTTAATAGCCGTTTATACCGTCTATAGACAAACTTAGTATATGGTTGTAAATGTGTAAAAATTAAACGCCATATACATTAACATAACGGACTATTCCACACAGGCAGTGCCTATACAAAAATACTAAATTACCTTCCCAAACAATACGAATTGGATAATTGACGACTGACTTTACTGTTTTTAGTAAAATATCATAAAAATACAGATTAACTAAAAACCAGTACAGAACATTATTTGTTTACAAAATTGAATAAAAATTAATGATTTATGAGCTTTCGAATTTAATGATACGGAAATCGTTGTGCCCCCGCAGTAAACAACGAACATTACTTGCGCCCGTATGCACCACACACTGTCAGGTATCTCAGTCGGATTTACTGACAGTTAAATACGTATTTCATATGGATAGCTTAGGAACAGGACCGTGCAATAGGGTACGGTCGGTAAAGTAGACTCTTGTTCCGAATCGACTGACAGTCAATGAGATACAGAAATACGTTTTTTTAACCGTCAGTGAGTCCGACTGAGAATCTTGACCGTGTGTGGTGCATATGGACGTTAGTGACGCCATCGCAGTTTAAAATTTCCCTCCACGTCTAATCATTAAGTTTAAACCTTTGTAACCTTATCAATTTTTAAGATATGCCGAAATTATTGCTTCTCCTCGTGGGATGTACCTTGATATTATGATTTGCGAAATAAAAAAAATGACTTTTATTAACTCTTTAAATGCAGACGCCGCTGTGCACAGTGTTAATATATGCAGGTTATATATATATATATATATATATATATATATATATATATATATATATATATATTTATATGTGTATATATATATATATATATGTGTGTGTGTATATATATATATATATACATATATATAATTATTAGATTCAAACTTTGAATCAATTCAAAGTCAAAAAATATATATAACTGACTGAGCTATTCGAATTCGGTCTCAACTGTTTTCGCCAGAGCGCGTCTACGCTTTCTCATTTTACGCTTCATCTATTTATGGTCTGTGTTTACACCAGTTAGAATTCTGTTCGAGTAAACATGTTAACAAATAAAACAACTAGTTTATACCACTGTAACACTTTGCTTCATGATCTGAACATTAGTTAACATCAGGCTCGTTACGTAAGGTCATTCGAATCAGTCGCTCTGTTAATTTAATTGCACGCGTCATTGTTGCATGTACAATTTGCCATTATTATGTGGGTTTTTATTCTTGAAATGTGGGCTAAGATGAAATACTTTACGTGAGTGCGCGCATTGTTAAACGATGTTAGTGAAAATGTGACGTCAAAGATCGGTGTGCTGTCGGGGAAGAGCCGTTTACTTTAAAAACTAACTCTAAAACTGCGATTTGAACTAGTTAAATTTATAGTTAAAAATATTGATGTGTCGATCTATTTAGATAGCTATTATACCGTATAGTCACGACCGATGATAAAATTAAATCTTAAATGAAAACTGGTGGAAAGTTTCGACGATAAGCTGATTTACAGCAGAAATAATATGCAGTTTCTTTTAATAGAAATATTGCGACACATCTTAAACACAGCTCTGTTTACCAAATCAGTATTTTTAAGTGTTATAAAATCAAGTTAATTAATATATTTCGACTTAATTATGTATTAAACTATATAAATTCCTGTCATGATGCTAAATATAAGAGTGCGAATAGTAATTTAACCATCTTTTTAGGATTTTATTCCTTTTAATATAACTAACTTATTACTGATGATAGCATGGCTATTCATTAAAAGGAAAGAAAATGTTGGATTTATTGAATCTGAGGGGACGCTGTCTGCGTTTTAATATTTTTTTATCTCTTTCTTCAAATACAACGAAACATGTAAATATTTAGCATTATTTTTAAAAACAACCATACCAGCTTTAATGACAGTGAATTTACGTGCAAAGAATCTTACTGCCATTTTGAAGACATTTTTATTTGTGGCTTGTTATAGTACTGATGCCGAGCAATGTGAAAATGGAACTTATAATTTTCTTATATTCGTCAGACCGTGACATGCGGGTGAGGTATGTCACGATTTAAAACCGACTATTAAGAAATTTTACAGTAGATGTAAGTGAATTAGGTGAGCGCACAGAAACAAAGAAATATTATTTGAATTTTTTTTTAACGTGCTACTTCTCATTTAGGTTACTACATACGTTAGCTAATTTAAATGAACTGATATGATCAATTTGATATTATACTGAAAAGACGGTTTAGCATATTTTCGATGCTAAAAAACAAATAAATTGAGTTGAAATTTAAATACTAAATTAATTATAAAAATAAAGCCAAATTATCATGATAGTACGAAATTAAATAGTTGCAAACTGGCACGAAACATTGATTAAATTGAAATAAAATTTAAAACTTCCCATTTTCAATGACTAAATATGATTTCGACATCATTGTAAAGGGCTTCTCAAATGTCTGACTTAATTTTATAGTTCAATTTTATAGTTCAGTTTACGTAGTCCATGTTCAAATTTGTTTTTAAAATAATATGGAAAATATCGTTTTTCTTTTTTATGTACCACATGCGAAAAGTGGTAAAGGTCGACCCGTCATTTCGTAATTAGTTACTTATTTGTTATTCCGATGTTGGAAGTTCAGCTTTTGCAGGTTATGGCTTATTTGTTGGTCGACATTACACATCGTTAGATATAGTTGAGAATTAGGCAAACTTAATAAGCCTGGTAATAATTTTTCAATTTTGGCAATTCTTGTAATTTTTCTAATGTCATAATTTTGCAACTAATCTGTAAAGTAATATAACATTTGTCTCATGAAAACCTCAAGTAAACTCCAAAATAAATAAATATAAGATTCTAAATACTGCCAAGTATAAAATTGTGGTAATATCTCGACTAAAAACAACTTATTTGGAAGCGTTGTAGTTTCGAAAAAAATTACAATAGATAATTAGACAGTATTTTTAAATAAAACTGCTTAAACGTAAGTGGGACGGAGTTCGGCAGATGACTGTATATATGTTTGTTTAGTAGTTTAATTAAATGTACAGTGAAATTTCGAATTCACAGCTGTTAAAATACGCTAAATTCATAATTAAATGTACGACATATATCAGACTTTCCGCGGAGAATGTTTTCGTAGTAGCGTATGTTGCTTAAATGAATCGAACGAAACTAAAAGTGACTAAAGATTGGGAGTGAGAAAACTTATTCAGACATTGTATTTGAATGAGGTCAGTAAAATAGTTAATACAATAATAATGTATGACGTGGTATTTCGTGATATTTTGATATTGAAAATTTATTCGATTTTTAACAGATGAAAAATAGAATAAATTCAATTCGAATTTTACAGCTATTGAAATGTGCACTCGCGAATACATTTTCGGTGTTCTCTTGTCGCCATGTCTCTTTTAACCGATTCTCCCTTTCTCTCTGGTAGGAACAGGTATACTCCGCAAAAACCTTTATTGTACTTTTGCACAGCACAACTCGAACATTTGACATGTTTTGAAATTTTGATTTCAGACATTCTTGTTCGTGTAAAAGCTAAATTTTCAAGCGCTGGCTTTCGTCGTATTTGCTTTTTTTGCATTGTTAAGTAAAAAATAGTTTGATAAAAAAACCATCTTGCAGGAAATGTTGTTTGTCCAGCGACAACAGAGTAAATTTTTCTAAAAATGAAGTCCTTTTTTTGGTAATCAAAGCTATAAATTTATAAGCGGAGAAGTAAAAACGATTCGTGAAAAGAAATTGATTAACAAATAATTAAAAATAAGCAATAGCTAGTATGATGCACTTATTAAAATATATATTTTTGTTAAAATTAATTTAATTTTTTTTATTCACATAAAACTAACAAAAAAACTATTATTTAACAAGTAATATCATTTTCCAATATACGACGCACCCAGCTAATACCAAAATTGCGGCCCGTCTTAAAAAATAAATTTCTTTCTTCATTTTGTCTATTTCTTGATAAATGTTGTGGTCAGATTATTTTTAAATTTTCTCTTTAAAAAAATATAGTAAGGATATACGCCCTATAAATATAGACGCCCTTAACCTGAAAACTCATATATATATACGTATATATATATATATATATATATATATATATATATATATATATATATATATATATATATGAGTTACATCATTTAGCACTGAATGACGTTATTAAATGTTTTCATGCTTTGTTTAACAAAGAAGCTGCAATTTATTTGGAAATTCTTTACCATATCTTTATTATTTACGTTGACTTGTTCTTTTATAAGATAAACTAAAAAATAAGAACTAAAAAAAATAAACTAAAAAACTAAGAACTAAATATGTAAATATGTTATGTGCTAAAAGCAGCAATCCAATATCAGCATTCAGTAACCCGACTTGAAGTACAAAGGTTTTGACGTAAAAAAACATGTAGGAACCGGTCTAAAGCAATGGTCAGCGTACGAGAGGCAACACGCGTTGCGGGCTCGCTCCAATAAACGGCTCTTACTTCAGGCCTATTGGGTAAGGCCGGCCGGCTAGGGGACAAGTTCAGTTGTTCAATAAGTGCATGCAGCTCTATACGCCACATTCGTAGATAGCATTTTCTAAAATCCTCCCTCTATATCGACTAGATTTTACCAGCATCGTCTCATATTCTTTAAAAATAGCGTAAGCAGCAAATCCATAAAGACTCCTTTTGTCGGATACAGCAAGACCATGCCGCTAATGATGTGACGAAACAACATTAAGTATAATATGAAACAAACTAGTACATGAACCTAAATGTCAATAGCAAAAAAGGGTGTGGTATATCGGAACCTGAAGATATCCTTTTTTCTACATGCTTTATCACATTGAATGATACCATGATGATGTAGGTGGTTATATACGCTCTTTTGGGCTACCGAGTAGATTCTCTAACACAGTATACATAGCTCATCCAAAGAACATCAAATTGCTCAAGTAGACCCAAGTCAAAATTTGCATAATGCTGACCACCAATACGCAACTTAATTTGATCTAGAATAAACTCAGCATAATCCTACTATAAATAGTAGGATTATGCTGAGTTTATTGAGAAGATATAAAACAGGCTACAGTGTAAAGTCCGCAATACGCAAGTTAATTTGATCTAGAATAAACTCAGCATAATCCTACTATTTAGAGAAGATATAAAACAGACGACAGTGTAAAGTCCGCAATACGCAAGTTAATTTGATCTAGAATAAACTCAGCATAATCCTACTATTTAGAGAAGATATAAAACAGGCTACAGTGTAAAGTCCACAATACGTAAGTTAATTTGATATTGAATAAACTCAGCATAATCCCACTATTTGGAATAGGTACAAAACAGACTACAGTCTAAAGTCCGCAATACTCAAGTTAATTTGATATAGAATAAACTCGGCATAATCCCACTATTTGGAGTAGGTACAAAACAGACGACAGTGTAAAGTTCGCAATACATAAGTTAATTTGATATAGAATAAACTCAGCATAATCTCACTATTTGGAGTAGGTACAAAACAGACGACAGTGTAAAGTCCGCAATACGCAAGTTAATTTGATGTAGAATAAACTCAGCATATTCCCACTATTTGGAGTAGGTACAAAACAGACTACAGTGTAAAGTCCACAATAAAGGAAATAAATGTTTATTATCCGAGAAAATTTAGTCTCAAACGAAGCAAAAACCATAAACATACTAATAAATATTTGAGGAATGTTTATTATAGTCATAGTATTATAAGTAGGTACTATAAAGGTATTTACCAAAACATCTGTAAAGAAAAATATGAAAATAGGTACTTGACCTATTTGTTTTGAAACATAAAGTGAATAGTATTAAGTGAAGTGGTTAAAAATATATGTGCAAGTAAAGAAATCACGCGAAGATTTTGTGCAAATAAATAATAAATACGTTTATAGACTGCTCGTAAATTTGGCACTTTTAGTAAGATATTATGAAAATAAAAATAAGAGCTTTTTTAAGAAATATAGAGACTACAAGAATTTTTTATTTGAGCTATTTTCACAACATAATATCGTACAGTATATTGTTGCGTGGTGGGGCTGCTGATATTAAATCCATTTTTATTTTGCAAAACAGAGCTATTCGTTCGATGTATAAATTAAGATCTCGAGATTGGTTCGAAGATCTATTTAATGTAATTCATATACTCGCATAATAGCGTACAGTATGTTACTGCGTGGGGGGGCTGCTAATATTAAATCCATTTTTGTTTTGCAAAAAAGAGCTATTCGTTCGATCTATAAATTAAGATGTAATTCATATGCTCGCATTATCTTCACAGTATATTTTTTAAAATATTTTGCATGTTAGAAAAAAACAATAAAATCACCCTAAAAATAGTGACAGTCACAATTAGAATACTAGAAATAAAAATAAACTGTATATTCCCAACTTCAGACTCACAAACATTAGTGGTTCATTTGTGGCGTAGAATATAGGTTTCTATAATCAAATACCAGAAGTAGTATCAAAATTGACAGGAAAACATTTTGAAGAGGTTGTTAAGATAAATCTACTCAAAAAAACGTATTATAACATTGTTGATTTCATGAACGATAAGAATGGTTAAAATAGTCCCAACCCATTAATCTAGTATATATAAATAATATAATTTTTATACAACTAAAAAAGGAGTGCAATGCCTATGTATTGAATAAAAATAAAAATTGAACCGAAATTTACGTTTAACGATAGGGATAGAGTGGAGATATCTCCCTGTCTCATTCGCTCTCGTAAAATACGCTAATCTTAAATAAAAATATCAGTATTATCATCCGTTATATTTAAACCTTTATATCTTTGTCAATTGTTAAGATTTAACAAAAATTAATTAACTCTTCGTCGTCGTTACTTTAAAATTATGATTACTAAATTTAAAAAAAAACGTCAAATACCCTATTGAGAAATTTGAATTGTCTCTGCGCAAAGAAGTAGATACAAAATTAAGTGTAATTAAGGCTGAAATGATGTTGATTAATAGAATTAATAACTTTGTTATAAATGTTGATAGTATTAAATAACAGAGTCGAATTACAGCAAACTATACACCAGGAGTTCCCAACCATGCGGGCGTGCCTCCCAAGGAGGACATAGAAAGATGTTAAGGGGGGCGGAAAGCGTTTGCATTTTAGAAAGAAAAAACAAAAAAATATACAAACAACATTAACAAATAATATTACAATGTAATGTTTAATTTACATGCATAAAATTAATGAAATTAAATATCATATTCACTATTATTACCACAAACTTACGAAAAAATTGACGTTTGGTGTACATTTTTTGTTGAGAAATCAGTTTGAGTGTGTAAAATTATTGTGTCTCACTGTTAAAAGGTAAGTTTGTGTATTTACAAACTTCAGTTACCATTTTTATTTAATTTACTAAATCAAAGGTTTGGGCATGAAAATATAATTTATATTCCGGGGAGCCTCAACAAAAAAAAGGTTGAGAAACCCTGCTATACACTATGTTTATACAATTGCCCGCTAATTGGTACAAAAAATCTGTATAAATTAATATACATATATAGTAAAGTGACGGCCGCTGTGACTATGTATTTACGATTATTAAATAGAGCCAAGGTTAACATCCAATAGATGATTAAATGTTAATTTGTGAAATCTGATGTTAAAAGCTTCTACCCGGACAACGTTCAACTGACTTAAGATGAAGCTGCTACTGAAAGAAAGGTATAAAACGGGCGGCGTGCGTCTGACTTGAGCGATAGAAAGTGAATCAGCCGGCTGACCCAGTGCCGGCGCCGCACCGCCTTCCGCCTTCCAGCGCATTATGTCTCCGCTCGCGTTATGCGATTCGCTGCCCATTCGATGTAACTTAAACGTCACTTTCAGTTTCGCGTCAGTAGCCACCACCATCGGATCGGATCGGATCGGATCGGATCTAATACCGCAAACTACGTGGCGGTCATATTACAAGGCAAAGTCAAGTAAAACCTATTAATTATGAACAGACAGAACATGGTACTTTTCTTAAACAATTCAATAATATTAATATTATTTTTTTCCCAGTGAATGTTACTAGTACATAGTAGAATATGTTGACTAGTACATCTTTCACAGCTGTAAAAGTTTCGTGAATTACTCAAAAACAAAAATTACTCTAGTTTTTCCGATAAACTTTATACATTATAATAATTGTGACTTTAGCAGTTTTGGAGATATGCCACTTAGATTTGTGGTAATAATTTTTGTAGGCATTTCTAACATTATTTTACATAAAGTTTTGAACAAAATAAGTTTTGAAGCTATTATAACTTTTCTTTCTAAATATTCCACCACATGTGATATTAAATATTTTTTTCGATTATTTCGTATCCCCCCTCTAAAACAACTTTATAAATATTTTTATATATTAACTTCTGATGTATATGCAGATTAATATGCTTTATACCTATGTCAAATTTCAATACCTGTCTATTTTAAATGGCGTCCGAAAAAAACGACCTGAACGTTATTGATATCGACAATATCTTCATAATTAACTTGCATAAACGTGTGAAAAAATGGTTTTAAAACACTTGCAGGTTTCTCTTTCATTTGATGTTTCACAAGATATTATTTTATTAAAATCTTTTTATTAACGATTACTTTAATTGAGATAAAATTACATATGAATTGTTTTTAATGACAACTATTGATTAACATGATCTATCATTATGTTTAACTTCAAATCTATGTCAAATGGATTGATAAAAACAATTGTAATAAACAGAAGGACGAATAGTTGAGTGATCTTGATAGAATTTCTGTTTTCTCCTTTTGAGGTGTGAAACCCTAAAATACAACTTTTACTTCACCTTTCTATTAGTTATGTGCCGGTCCAAACAGAATATGTCTAAGCGACTTTAAAGTTCTCTTTCAATTTCATTTTCATACCATTGTGTACGGGCTAGAATCAGTCGTATATCGTGCAGTTGCAAACCACCATCAACATAATTTTCGATGCTTCCATTTAAAAAGACGCGACCGATGTTTTCAGTGTTTCATAAAAAGACACTAGTTACTTTCTTCCAAGAAATATTACAGCTTCACCTTCTCCACTGTGAGTAAAACTTTTGAACCTGGTAATGAGTTATGGCATGAGATTTCTGAGTATAAGTTGTAGGTCTAAAAAATAAACCGATTTGTCTGTATCAATCTAAAAACATTTTCCTTTCTATCAAAAACATTACCTTATAAATTAATAGATTTAATAATCTTGAGGATTTAGTGACAAATTGTTGAAGATAAAATATAAAAATATAATTAATTAATGCATTTTATTAAGGAAAAATCAGTCGTTTTTCAGTTATATAACTGTTGGGTTTACGTTGATGTACTTTTACCAAATATTACTAGGCTCTTATATTTAATCCAGTCGTATTAATTTTTTGACTTCTTTCAATGCAGAAGTTAATATTAATAACATCAGTTTCGACTTTAAATGTAGCAAAGTTAAGAAAATTAACTTTAAATGTGTTACTCAAGTACTATTCATTTGTATAATTACCACGGATCGAGTAGCTAGGCACTTTGCTATTATTGTTGTATGAATGCAATATAAATTAATTTTTGAAATGGATAAGTAGTTAACGTGATCCGTGTACAAATAAAGATTCCGAAAATAACTTTATTTAATGCGTTGTTCATCACTTCTTATTCAAGTACTAAAGCTTATAATTTTGGAAATATTTTTATTTAGCTGAGTTATGCATTACACAAGCTCGATGAAAACGACTCTGTGATATTGACTGGGTAAAATAAGGCAAAATCTACATTTCGTATCTCTATATATATGAATGAGATTCTTCTCATTCGTTGAACATAAAAACGCATTCGTTGAACTTAAAAAGAAAATTTTAACAACGAAAATACTGAGTTTACAACTAACTTCGGTTATTGGTACCAGTTATATTTGTCCTAATTTTTTTATTTGTCAATTCTTTATATGCTGTAATGAGTAACTTTATTTTTGAATGTTTTGAATCACAATCAACATTTTTGTTGTACGATTTTAAATTCTAACGATAAGAAAAAAATAAATTCTACGTAAATTCATAATTAGATACAGTCGCTGTACTAGACAATTCGGTATCATAGTCGGAGAGACGTTGAAAATCGGTGCTGGCATAGCATCGATTTCAATGGTAGACATTCAGTGAATCTATTAAGTTGTGACGGGAGAAATTTCGGATTCGTTCAGTGCGGATGAATAAAACGTCTAGACTCCGTTAACTAAGGCATATTACATGAATATACACCGCCCATAATACTTATAAATTCCGTGTAATGACAGAATAATAAATATATATATTTTGTGAAATTATAATCATTAAATCCGCTAATGTTTGAATCCGTATTTCTTTGTCGACCGTTTTATCTGAGGTCCTAAATATTTAATAATATGAAACTAACCTTTGCTTATGGTAAATTGAATAAGTATCCAACACAAGAACCACTAAAATTATTACGTACGCAGAAACTTTTCACTTAAGTCAACTTAAGAAATAAATTATGATGGATACTTAATTACATTAGAATATGATTGTTATCGTTGGAGGATAAGATTTTTGTTTATATTTTGCTGCTCTTAATAAATATTCCATTACTATTAAAAATTCTACCTGCTTTATTTTATTTCCTAGATATATCACTGTTTATCATTATAGAACCAAAACATTTTTTCGTCCAAGTACCAACTTTTTTGCGGTTATTTTTCATTATAATGTAACTAAAAATCAATGACAATATTTCAATTACCACTCGGACCATGAACTGAAACTGTATTTTGTAATAAGTGATAATTACATATATATATATATATATATATATATATATATATATATATATATATATATATAATTTTAATGACATTAATTTTTAATTATTCTTATTATTATTATTAGTCATGTCGCGCAATTACAAAGGGTTGAGGTAACTTTCATTGCCTTATCAAGACGGCAATGAAAGTTACCTCAAACCAACGAAAGTAGCCTTGAAATTCATTTTAAAAGACCTTTTTAACAGTAGTCACAAATGACAGAATGCGGGAAAAAGAATAACTTTACTACGCTTTATGAATGTTTATATTTCTTTACTGATGAAAAAGAAAAACACCATGAAAAAGAAAAAAATATCTTGTATCTTGCTGCTTTAGAAACTTGATTACGATAACTCATAACATTTGGGCGCTTGAAAGCGTTGACACATTTTTCCTGTTACTGATGTCTATTAATTAAGGGATGTTTTCCAGCTACCACTTGTTCTCGCAGTAGCAAGTTATTTGTACTGTAATTGTATTCTACGCACTAGGAATACGTAGAAACTACATGTCTCTACATAGCTCACTGAAACTATAAGATAAATGTAAAAAATACGACAAAAGTAGAATATTTCTCATGTTGCCACGAGACACTAGATATGCTAATTTAATTTTCAAAATCTAGTACATAATTAATTATCATATGCCTAATGACTATTTCGTTGTTTTTCGTCTTTAATTATATCGAAAAACGCAAAATTGATAAAAAAATTTTAATACGCTTATAAAGTTTCTAAAAAAGTAATATATTAAATAGCCAAATTTTCACGAATCAAACAAAACGGTGCATATGTCATACGTGCAAACAATAGCAGTTAATGCATTAAACACCTTCGCCTAACATTAAACTCCTTCGCCTGAACTTCTATTGACCTTCTCTCGAAGTGCTGGCTATGTATACGTAGATAGACGGCACTCGGTACTCTGCGCTCGTGAGAGGTGAACGCGGTTCTGATAGGTCAATGCCCCAAAGCGATACTGGAAATATCGATTGTGTAAGTACACAAAAAATGACCATAATGTATCACCATGGCACTTTGTATCCTAAACTTCGTTTTGCTAATAATTATATATAACTCTATAAGCTGTCTATTTACTGATATAGATATACTTTGCCATTATAAAGAAACTTTCTTTTTTCTCGTTTGTTAAAGAATTTTAGATAGGCCAAATAGAATGTTTTGAAGCTTAAGTAAATATGTAAATATGAAACTAAAATCGACCTTTATATTATATTTCTATAGCATAAATCATTTAAAATGCTGACACAAAGATTTGAAACGTGGTGTTAAATATTTTCAACATCAGTAGTAATAAATCTAATTAAATATGTGATAAGGTGAAACTTAATGGATTCTTCGTACAGAGTATGTCCCAATCTTCATTTCATTTAGTTTATAAATTTAATCACTCATCGCAACAGTTTAAACCACCGACGATCAAACAACGGTTTAGTCATAAATTCGTGAGATCAATGACTGTTCGACTTTGTTTAACAGTCACTACAAAAATTAAATTATTTTATTTTTATTGGAAGAACTGGATTAGGGTTGCCACCTTTTTTTTTAACAAATAGAGTATATTTACTTTCTAAGGAAAAAAAAGTAAAGTGCCACATCTAAAAATATAGTACTATCTATTTATTTACATATTTTTTTCATACATATTTTTGTTGCTTCTAGCAACATCTAACAAATATTTGTTATTAAAAAACGTCTTTACCGCATCTTTACAATCTATGTCCATGTTAAATTAGATAAATAATTCGTTATTCTATTTCGTTCGTCCCGCCACTTAGCATTCACCAGAGAAAAAACTCTGTCTATAAATGCTGAACGATTCTGTATATGTATACAAAATCAGTACTACTTTGAACATTTTTTTGCCATTTCTGCGATATAAATAATTCCGAAAAGTCTACAGAATAATTAACTTGTGCATATAACTCCTTTAATAAATTAATTACATCATACAGGTCATCCATGTTAATATTAAGTTTTTGCAGTTTCAAAATTTCAAATATATGAAAATGCTCATATTCAATATTAATTTTTAAATTTATAACGCCCAATCGAAAGAACCAATTTATGTGACTTAATTCAACCCATTGATCTAGGTACCCTAAGGCTTTATCCAAGAATAACATGAAAATTTTGATAATTTTCTGACTAACTTCAGCGAAGACAACTCAATTTCTTTAATCTTTTTTCCAGTTTCATAACCAAAGAGATCTTTTTTTCTTTTCATTAATTTTTAATTAATAATAATGTATACATTCAAAATTATTATCTTATTCTCTAAGAATTTTACAGTTTTAATAAGCACATATAAAATGTGACTACAAAAATGAAGGTAAAAACCAATCAAGTCATGATTATCACTATCATTCAGCAATAACAAGTTTTGCAACATCATTGGGCAGTTTTCTCCTAAGCTCAACAAAATAATTTTTTATGGCTTTCCAATTTAACAATATTGTATCTACATAAGGTAGGCGTGAGAGCCATCTGGTTCCTACATAGCGTTTGAGTTCATGAAAATCTCCATCTACCGATTCTATGATTTTTTAAATTCTACTCTTCGAACAGCCGAGTGGGAAAAATGAGCATAGATTTTAAAGGTGACATTCTCAATGTCATAGGACAAAACGTTCATGGCGTATTTCATACAATTGTGCGCTATACATGCATAAAAAATTCCCTTAATCAAGTCCGGCACCAAATCTGTAATGTTTGTAAATAATGAATGGTTTATTCCAAAATTGGCATTTGTGTTATCAGCAATTAGCCCAAATATATACATTAACAAATGATAATTTGCATTGCTCTATTGACCTCTGAATTGCATGAAACATGCCGTCAGCTGATTCATTGCTATTTTTATAGAAAAACTAATTTACTTTGAATACCATTTTCGGCTGTAAAATATTGCACAACCAATGAGAAAAGTTTTATATTTTTTTGTCGGGAGCATCCGTTTGTCCCTAAGCAGAAAAATAAATTGTCTATATTCAAATCGTCTATTACATTTTGTAAAGCACATGTGTCCAACACCTTTAATTAACATAAATAATTTTATTAACATAAGTAATTTTATTTAACTTAACAGTACAGTCCATCCTATTATAGGACAAATTGTGCTTTAATATGTTAAGGCTAGTTCAGCGGCTGTAACATTGTCTTAATCACTGCAAAATGAACTTTGAGAAGAAATGAAGCAGAAGCAGGCCTAAGAAATTTGTCAGGCAGTTCGGATGATTTTTCAGCTTAGATTTCAATTTATGCTGTTTTGTTTGTAGATGTTGCTTAACTTGCAAACAAATAATAAACACTTTACCTACCATCACACACACCACATACCCCAAACTACAACGAAACTAAGGATTTATTGTGATTCTATGCCTGCTTGCTTGTCTGCCTAACCTATACTCGCACAGGCAAACATCCACCTAAGATTAAGTTTTTCCCACTTACCTGTCATATTCTACCTCAAGCAATAGTAAGAATTACTCTGCATAACTTGTATTTCCCATTAAATTCGTTTTGAGGATCATTGGTTAATCAAGCATCATGTTCTTTTTTCCATAGACTTTTATACAGCTGCTGTCCAATTCTTAGAGTCTGATTTCTGTATTCGTTTTTAGGTGTTTATCGTGAGCTACGATTATCTACATCCATAATCGAATATTTATGAGAATAATATACAATATACCAAGATCAAAAAATAATCTTTGGACTGATTTAAACAGTCGGATTTAAACAACAAACAGTAAACAATGACGAATTGAGATTTAACTTCACACTGACGTTTTAGATTACGATCAAAATGCTGCCTGGCATTTAACTTTATCGCTTTATGCTTTATCGATGCGATCTGTTCCGTTACACGCTTAAAATCGCTTACCTTTCTTGTTTCTTTTCGTAAATAATTAAGCCTCAACAGTCGAAATAGGTAAAATAAAGTATTTTCGCTTACCTTTTTGCCCTCATAAAATATAAAGTCGGTTTACCCGAAATAACGTACAATACTTTATTATAAAGTGTAGAGTCGTTACCCGTACTCTATAATTAGGACCCATGGAAACTGACTTACTATATAACAACATATGTCAACTTAATGTTTCGTTGAATACAAGGCACTAACCATAATAGTCAAAGTAAAAAATATAAAATATAACAAAAAAACACGCGTGTCCTTCCTTTGTTACGTAATTTTTCGCCATATCGGACACTTTTTGAAGTTGCAATTATCGAGAAGTACCTAACTAAAATATCTTATAGGTTTGTTTTTTTCTTACGACATGTTTTCATAGCGCTTGTTCTTATTATTATTCCGAATGTTTCTGTTGAAAGACAAAAAACAACCATATCAAAAATATATAATTCTATTTTATTATAATATAATCCCTTTAATATATTTATTACTTCTATCCTACAACTTCCAGAAAAATAAAACTTTAAAAACTCAAATCAGCTGACAAGCGCTTAAATGTCAGTAAATACAGTCAGCCGACAATTTCCAAAATGATGAAATGATATTTTTTCCATAATTTTCATTATAGGTGTGATTCCTTATATTATTCTGAGTAGGAAAAACTAAACAAAAATGAGTTTATTAAAAAAATTCAAAATTGTTGACTTTCTTCCACAGCTGTTCTAACTAACAAATATTTTAATCGAGTTTTCAGACAGTGTCTATTTACCAATTGTGTTCATATTTTACACATCTGTTATTTTAACAATAATACATTACGGTGACACAGCACTAATCTAATGTAATTCAGATGTATTACTTAGTTTCAAATGAAATTCAATCACAAACGAATGGAACATTCGTTTGCACTACAAGCACCCACAATCTTGTAAAAATAAATTATTAAACTAATGATCTAAAATATAAATCCATGTTATGCCACTTTTTGATAACATAGTAGGTTAATATTATATGACTTTAACATTTACATCTTACATTTAGCTAATGTGTAGTATAAAATGGTTAGAAACTTATTTTGTATGAAAATAAATTATAAAACCCTATAAAAATATATTATATGGATCATCCTATAAAAATATATTATATGAAATAAGACGCCTGTGCAGTATATTTTAGTTTATTACTGAAATATATGGAGGACTAAATAAAATCTGAACTGTCAAGTACTCATAGCATTGACACCAAAGCAACAACCATCCTTATAATATGCACACATGGCTTCTATACTGTTTTAGTGGCAAACTTGTTCAAGTAGGACGGACAAATTTAGTTTTTTGGCCAAATCTCACTAAATGCTTTACCAACTTTAAATAAGAGCAAGAGCAAGGTACCATCTATACACAAATACAAACAACCTTAAATTTATCTGGTTTAAATCTAATAAATTTTCTTAAGTCTTTTTAGAACAAAGACTTAAAACATAAGGGCTTATATTCCGAAAATGGTATGGTTTTCAGAATCCAAATATCATATATCGTTATATGCGTACTGCCAGTGCAAAGGCAGTCGGACACTACAAATTTCACAAGCATTTGAAAGCGCATAAAGAGTATATACACTACATATGTACCTACGTACGTAAATAGGGAAATTCATACTCAAAGCTCCGATGGGCTTCGTGATGTTCATAGATCTCTTACTGAAAGCTAACGTTAAACTTTCATCATTTAGTTAAAACTAAAAATTGGGAAAAAAAACGTTGGACTATTACTCCTAAAAAAACAATAATGCACGTTATTTTGAACGGTGAAAAACAGTTAAACATGAAATATTTTTAGGACCTATTATCTTACTCCTATTTCTGAATACCTTTTCTGGAATAGATATCTATTTGACAACTTTTTTGTATGAATAATTTCAAACAAAAGTGTTATAGAATAGATGTATATTCCACAAAAAGTACTCAGAAACCGGCCATTAAGCGATTGATGGCGAGAGTAGAATCGTAGCAAATTAACTAACTTCCATAATACTAACAAATTTATATTTCTTGCTCTCAGAAAGTGCACTTTACAGAGTTATTTTAAGTAAAATTTCGAAGTTATAACCCCATCGATTCATAGCAATGTTAAAACAGCTACGTGATAATTTCCATAATCGTTCTTAAATACAGGGTAAAAGTTGCTATACGTTATTTTATTATAATTTTTGTAACATTATATTTAAATATAAGAGAAAACAGGAGACTTTTTATAAGTGTGATATGTATTTTATGCTTTTTCATTTAAATTTTTAATATATAATATACAGCAAATTGTTATAAATTACATTTTATACAGCAAATTGCAAAATTTCCTATATAATATATAATACATGGTAATGAACAAGACACTTTTGAGTAATACATGGTAAGGAGCAAGACACTTTTGAGTACAATCATTATCTACAATACATTTAAAATTAGGAATAAAAATTAAACAGAAATACGATATTTAAATTTTTATTATATTATTTTGTTTCTAATCGAAACAATATAACCGATTTGAAGGCGATGGAAAAAAATTTGGTTGGGTTCCTATTTTTTTATTTAATTTGTCATCAAAGCATTTATTTAAATTTCTTACACGAGCCTGAGAAGCAATTACGACAAAAATAATATGATCGCCAAACTGAAATGATAATCGTCGTGTCAAAATCTGGTCTTAAACCACATGCATACAAATTGTTGCAACAAACAAAGCAGTTATGGCTCCCGACCTTAAGCCCGGAGGTCGTCAGTTTATTTCCTGCACCATTATTGTCATTACACATTGTCGGTGGTACCATTTGCAACGAACTATAATGATCGCACATTGGAAGCAACTTTGTATACAACATTTTATCAGGTGACAACTTCATGCCATTTCTCAGAACTGGCTTCATGCCATTTCTTGCATTTTTTCTTCAAAACATACCTATCTGTTTTGACATTCACTTATTCTTATTATGACATAAAGCCAAATATTTATAGAAATACCTTAAATTTTTCTATTAGTGGTGGGCGATTACGAACGATTTCCATAATCAAATTATCTACTAATGAGATATTCCTATAATCGATTACAAAATTATAAATTAATGATCCTCGTAATCGAATGATTAGTAACAATAATTACTTATAATAAATTATCTGATTATTATTTATTTAATGATATTCATTCAACAGTCTAATATTTGGCCCAATATAGTAAAGCGACATCTAGACCTTTCTGCAGAAGAATAAAATAAAATAGTATTTGTTTTTATTTCACATGCTCATCCAATGTCGCACTGTTCAGTTCACTTATGTCGGTGATATATATTCTATCAGTGGTTGGCTGTCAACCATTCGTTCATATTTGTAAGTTGCTATTAATAATTACTAATGATCGTAATCGCCCACCATTAGGATAAGTGTGTACGAGACAGTCATAGTGCAAGTTTATAATTTGAAGAATATATTATAATAGGATTATGAGTTTCTTTATAATGATATCCTCAGTGTTTATCAATGGAGTCTGATTATAAATGTCATAATAAAGTCATCTCCTCTCGCTATGAATATATGTATGAGAATATATGTATAATGTATGAGAACATATTGGACATAATATGCGTAAATCATAAAACGTTTATATCCTAAGAGAACAGTCATTAACCTTATCTGTTTTGTATAATCAAATGTAATTCTGTTCGCATCTCTTTAAATCTCTTTAGACCGGAGTAGATTTTGACCATATGTATTTATACCCTATAAGGAAATACCTAGTTACGCTTAATAATTACAGAAATGTATAGTGTACCTATGTATATTAACAGATGACGCTAGGGGTATTTTATATCGCAAAATGAAGGTTTTCACCTGAACATAGATTAGCGAAATGGGCAGGTGAAATGTGGAAGTATACTTAAACAAAATGGAAACGATACATTTTTCAGTGATTTGTTAGTACGAAATCAGGACACAGCTAATTAAAAACAAAGAAATAAAATGTAGTGTAAGAAAATTTTCTAAAATGTTAAACAAATTGCAAAAAATAAACATGCTACAGCTATTAATTTTAATGATTTATTATCAGTACCGATTCAACTTTAAAGAACACATAGTACAAACGCTTAAGGATATAAGTAAACCGTGCTTTCTCCCGACCATCAGGTGGGTCGTCTGGATGAAGTTTCCGCGTATTCTTCGATTCGCAAAATGTTCAAAATTATTGACTTGACTGGAGAAATATCTCGAGGTTAATGTCTCGAGGTTAATGGAACACGGCATTCTATTCAATGATAATCGCAAGTGAATTTTAACGAGGCGGCACACTTTAAAGCGGCTTCTAGCATTGCGGTCCTATTGTGTTTACTTTTCCAGCAGTGTGGAGGCTGTTGGGTGCTTATGGCAATGTACGAATTTACTATTAACATCATTAGCATAACGAGGATGAAAAGAAACTGGTAAATATAGTCTTCTCTGCTTACTCGATAACTTTTAAAAATTCATTAAGAGAGTGCAATTCTAACTAGGGAAGAAAAATACATTATGTTCCACAATTTTAATATTCTAAACATAAAATTGAAACATCCACTTAAACAACGGTTTTTCTACGGTTTTTGCGTAAATTTGTAGATATCTATAGCATATACGGTGGCAATATATAACATTCCCTTTATCATTTAATAATAATTCTTAGCGGAAACTGAAATATTGTAAAGAATGGGTCACCGTTGGTGGCTTAGAGTTGATTTAACTATAGGTGGTAAGTCATTCCAAAAATAAAAATGTAAATAGACAGTTATTCAAAAACTGTGTCTATATTTGGTGATTACCCTGACAAAATTGAAATATTGTAAAGAATTGGATACTGTTAGTTGGTTAGTGTTAATTTAACCATAGGTAATAATTTACACAACACGAATGAAAAAAGTCATTTAGAAATGATGTCTGAAAACATTACGAATCACTTATTCCACAAGCGTTT
The DNA here is from genome assembly GCA_039881145.1 of Druceiella hillmani. NCBI lineage: Eukaryota > Metazoa > Arthropoda > Insecta > Lepidoptera > Hepialidae > Druceiella > Druceiella hillmani. Next base: position 17,864,107 of record JAYKKI010000021.1, on the reverse strand, counting down.
TGGCGACACCAACAACACTGTAATCATACTGTTATTTTATGTCTGAAATGTAATAATTTCCAAAACTCTATATTTATAATTTGTGACCATTTGTTTGTCTGTTGCAGTAGAATGCAAAAATACTGGACCTATTTGAATGGTACTTTGATATTACTCACTTTTATGAACACTAAGATGATACTTAAGTTTCAAACTTAAAACTAGACTACCTTTTGTCCGGATCGAATATTTTTTAAAGGACTTTTTATCTATTTTTCTGGTTATCAGAACAATATAGAAAACCTTCAACAGTGATTGAAGGAAACTTTAACTGTAATTATGCTCAAATTTCAGATAATCTAGAAAATGATAAATATATATAGTGGAGAATGTCACAGTGATTCAGTTCGAAGTTCAGACTTGGATATAGCTAACTTTTATTGCGGGCAATTATACTTTTCAAACATTATAGCTGAAGAAAAATTCAGCCAGGTAAATAAAAAAATTACGCGAGCGAAGCCGCAAACAGTAGCTTATTACCATACCATAATAAGTTTATGGTAATTTTTGTTACATATTTACCTAGTACCGGTTTCTTATCTATAAAACCATAATGACGTAAATGTTGACATAATAATTACACATTTTACGTTATATTACGTATAAGCAGTTACTTCGAAGCATTTCTTTACTCGTAGCTTCGAAGTAACAAATGCGTAACAACTACGCGAATACATATATTAAAACCAAGTGTACACAACTGTGTTGAAACTTGGAGAACGTTTCAAGTTAGCCCTATTCGATTGCCGAACAGTTATTTGGCAGAGTCGCTAGCTTGGATATACGTTCTATGTAATAACTTAATGCTTGAATATACGTTTTATGTAATAACTTAATGCTTGAATATACGTCGTTGATTTAAAGCTTGATTATATGGTTGTATGTATAATAACCATCGGTCAGTGGGAGTTCTGAAGCTATGAACGTGCAATGACTTTTTAGCTCCGCGAATGAACGACGTCACCTTTTTAGCACCCGATCGCGAATAGAGGATCGCGTTTCATGGTTATTCCGACACTTGACATTGTGCGAATTTTGATACGTCCTGATAATGTGATTAAAGTTGTTATTTAATATTTACTATCATACAGTTACAGAAGACTCAATCGTTTCTTGTAAGTGACATATTATGCTGAATGGTAATTGCCGACTAATCTCGTCATTGCCATTGCTAACAAACAAAGTTAACAAATATTTGCATTTAATTATAACTTATAAGACATGAAATTGTAATAAAAAACTTAAAGTAAAGAAGAAAAATATGTACTAAATATATGTTTTATCCTTAAATATATGTTTCTCTTATATACACATCCGCAGGATGTCAAAGAATTACTGAACTGGTTAAAAGGAAACGCAGTTTATAAATCTAGACAGTATCCGAGAATACTGAAATAAATTTGTACTTTTTTTCTTAAAAAAATAACAAGCAAGTTTTGTGACACATATGTCAAAAATTGATAATAATTTGCTTCTTCATCTATCTTCATATTTGATCTTCTTGTGTCATATTTGATCTTCTTGTGTCTGACCGTTACTTCCATGCTGCCCCTTCGGTTTGTCTCAGGGCGGCAGTAACAAGGAGTTCCGTTAGACAAGGAGAATATATTAGTTCTTTTGGCAGTCCAAAATAACCAAAAAATACATGCTAAAATGAATATAAGCAAAACCAAAATCAAAAAGATCGAAAAGCCCTTCTCGATATCTATAATAATTTAGTAATATTCTACAGTTAGAAATTGTTTTTTGGTGACATCAGTACTTGAGTTAGCGCTCAGTTTTTAACCGAGCTGGCGTATAATTTTCACTGTTGTTTAGCTACTCGCTGCGTTGAACATATGTAACTTTTTAAAACGAGAAAGACCTGTTTAATCACTTTATGGAGATTCCAGATTTAAGCAAGTGTGGTTATGTAAGACACTCGCTGATGGAGACGATGTATTATCACGTCGTGGATTAAGCATCGACCACAAAAATTAAATCATCAATGAAATGGCTCGCTTCAGTTACCTTAATATCCTTTATTCTCATAATATTATTGTCAAAATAAATTTTAAAGCGAATATAGTTCTATCTCCAAACGTTTCATTGTACATCTCGTTATATTCTAATGTAGTAGCATAGGTCGACCCACGTCCTTCTTCAATAAGGTAAGGTCTTGCTTATTCCCAGCTTTATGGTTTGTAACTTGTTCCATTCCTCACTAGCTCGACTTGGCCGTTTTATACGGGATGAACAGTTTATGAACAATGGGTTTACACCAAATTGTTTAGTTTGTTTTACATGTCATATAATGATTATTGTTTTTTTCATCAATTCTTTTATACATAAATATAAATTTTAGAGGGCAAACTAATAAACCCGCCATCGCGTTCACAAATAATACTTTGCAATATTTTATTTTTATATATAATTGGTTTTCCACTTCTTCCCCAAAGTATGAAGTGATTTCTCTATCGCATTATTGAAACAGAAGAGTAGTTCTACCAGATATCGCGAACTTAATATGGTATATATTTCAATAGGTAAAGACTTTTTAATTATTTTAAATGTAATGTCGCCCTATATTATTTTCTCTTACTCTTTGAAACCAATTGATTTTGTTATAAGAGAGTATACCTTCGATCATAAATATAATATATAATTCATCGTTGTGTTGCGTGTTACTTTGCTCGCTGTTCACCTTAAACAGAATTCGGGAAACTCTAAATGCTCTTCAAAGAGCACTCTAAATGCTCTTCGAAATATTTCCATATTGTCTTTGTTCTTTACTCACCGAAATTTAGTTACTAACTGAACAAAAGTTTAAACGCCACGCTCTTTATATACCACACCAGAGACAACAAAATTCCAGGTAGTGTTGCGAGGAGATATTACAAAAATAAAAATTACACTCTTAAATGGGTAAAATGAAAAATGAAGCTCCCCAAGAGTTGTATATAAATTTTCAATCAGACAAATGAGAAATCCGGTATTTATTATTAGAAATCAAATTTTTTATCATTTTTTTTAAATGCAGTTTCTGCAGATATATTTTAATTAGCAAGATGAAACAAAGTGTATATTGTGTCTCGTATGCTTTTTATACACATGTACCATAAGCCTTGAAACTTGCAGACCTGACAAGCCCGTCAGAAAAAGCTACGTAAAACTTCAAAAAACTGAAAACGACATTTATTTTAACAAAAATAGAACCGATTCAATGTCAGTTAACAATTTATTTTTGATTCATGTAAGCAATGAAACTTTTAAAAAAACTGCTTAGCCCGTATAGAACCCTATTAGGGTTCCGTGAAAGTTTTAAAAGATATAAAATCTAGAATAGTGGCTATAGTTTTCCTGTAATCTTCTAGTGTTTTCATCGTCAGTAGTTTCAGAAATAAGGGGGGTGGGAAATGCTCTATTTTTGCTAAAACAATTTTTGGAAAATCTTTTTAAATATGCAATTTAACATCATGAAAAAATATTTTTGCGTTCTTCGTTATAAGCCAATTGATACTCCACACGATATATAATATTAAAAGAAAAATTAAGTCCCTTATTACCTACTAATTTCTTTATTTAGGACTTTGACAAACAGACGGACCGACAAGAATCCATCCGATATTTATAATGTTATAAAGGTTCCTGTTTTCATTTTGAGGAACGAAACCTTAAAAACTCTCCAGTGATTATTTTTTTTCTAATCGTTTCTGAAGAATTATAAACTACTACGTTAGATTCTTATTGATATTTGTATGTCTTCCTAACAATTCTTGATATATTAAATTATAATATAAGGACATTTAGGAATATAGATACTTTTTTTTGTTTTATGATTACAAATTATATTTTATTTTTTTCTGATTGTCAATGGCTGAAATGTTTGTTTTCTTATATTGTAAAAATACCAGATTTTTTTTAAATTACATTCTATTTCTGATACACCGGGCCCGTTTTCATTTTCGATCATGCTAGCACGCGATACGCTTAATCGGCACAAAAGAATGTAACTACTATTAACGTGAACGCTTAATGCAGTTAGTCCTAAAACTGCATATCAACCAAAGAATATTTTTCAATGTATAAATTAAATGAATGCTCCGTCCGTTTCGCACAAAAATGCATTACCACACAAGTCTGCGCGAGAATGTGCGGCGCTGCGCGAATGAGTGACGCGACGACTTTGGGGCTTGCGCATACATACGTATGAACGTGGTCGGGTAATTGCGCGAGATGTAATTTCACTCTCGGAATCGCCGCGCAATGTTACCATTATGACGTAGTATTACTGGCGTTACGCGTGTGTCGACTGTTTAACCTGCTTCGTCTGGGAATATCTCCAAATACCTCTTTGTATTCTCATTTAGCGAAATTTTGTATGTTGGTTTTCAATTCTACGTTTGTCGCAAAATTTGAGTTTATCAAATTGAAAACTATGTTTTAACTTAATATGATACAATAGAAATTTAGCAATTAAAGAGCGATAAAATATACTTTGAAATGCTTTTTTTATAAAAAAAAATTAAGTGAATTTAAAAAAAATTAAGTAAATTAAGTGAAAATTAAGTAAATTTTAAGTATAAGTAAACGAAATAAAAGACTTGTGCTAATTTTTGGCAGCTCGTATTTTTACAAATATAATTGCATTCAAGTAGTTGAATAAAAATATATCCATCCGAAGGTTCATATGCCCTCCGAAGGTTCATATTCCGATTAATTGACAAAAATGCAAAAATACAAGTTTAAGAAACATTAGCAATAGCTTTGTACACATATATGTTGGTGTAGCTATGATCGTACGCCGATTACTAAAGGCCAATAAATATCCTTCGACCGTTATCAAAACAAGTTTGATAGTCTAAATTTAAACTTATTTTCCGTACTTTTCAAATTAACCTGAAAACAAACTTAAGTTAGTTTTTGCTTAATCTGATCGAATGAAATTGTTCAATTAATTGCCAAATGAAGTATCTAAGGATCCAAGTATGGAGTTAACGATTCTAATATATTGGTTTTAAAAAATGTGTACTTAAACTTGGAAAAACCTTTAAGCAGATAAGTTAATTATTCTTATAATAAACGGTGTTATTAATGTGATGTTAATTAATTTACTAAGTTTTCAAATAGCATAGACTGTTCTAAATTTAACTATCGAAGGCCAAATACCACCGGTATACCTAACTATTAATCACATTTATAGCTACTGCAACATCATTATAATGGTAACCCATTTAGACCTTTTTTAATTCTCTTCTTCTCGAGTACAATAAACAAATAGCTGCCGGTTCCGGCTTTTCACAAGCAAAAAAGTGACCATGGCTACTTTATTTTACAATTTTTATATAATCATTATTTACAGTTAATTTATTAGCCGCATAAATAACAGTATAATTATTTATTTCCTCTTTTATTTTAAAAGCAGATTTATACTACCGAAACTTGTAACATAAATTCTTAAACTAAAATAAAACTTTCTTAAAATAAAACTTATAATGATAAATAAAAACAAAATTTAGCCGCGTACGTACACATTGTTTTTTAGATTTCTCTCTCGTATTCGATTCCTTTAAACGTTGGTTTGGTATATGTGGGACGGTTTAGTTTTTTTTTATGTCAAAAATACTTTTTTCTTTCAACAAAAAAAGGCCAAGTCCACAATAAAACTACGTTATGTAGTATTATTTCTACTTTCTTTAAGTTCTTTACCACTACCTAGGTTTCGTTGTATTACAACATCTTCAGGTGGGCTATTAGCAAAGATCTTTGCTAATATCCCGCCTGAAGATGTTTTAATACAACGAAACCTAGGTCGTGGTAAAGAACTTAATGAAAGTAGAAATAATACTACATCACGTAGTTTCATTTAATTGTGAATAATGAATTTCTACAAAATTAACGCCAAATATATTAAATATTAGAAAAAAAGTGATAACAAATAATTTATAATTATAAACAACATATACTGTTGATTTTTTGTAGATTTTCAGGTTCTCTACAATATTATCGTATATTATATTAATTTAGTCATAATGGTTTAGAAGTGTAATATAAAAATGCACCCGGTACGTATCGACCCCACTCAAAATATCATTGTACATTACTCGCACGATCTAAAAATATATACGAGCAGCTTGCGTTATTCCATGCCTTTTTTGCCAAATCCTAAAAAGCAAACAAGCAACCAAGCATTTACTTTCAAATTAATTTATTTATTAAAGGCATATTAATATTAAACGAACAAAAAAAAACAAATAATACTTTCAACATATTTCAAGTACAAGAAAGAAAAAAATATACTTTATTTATCAATAATAAGAATAAGGTATATTTATATATTAAGAATAAGGTATGTAAAAAGGGTGTCGATGTAAAAGAAAGAAACAAGATATGGAAGGAACAGTGACCATAGCCATGAGACGTAATGCGATTTTATAAACGATTTCTGAAAATATACGCTAAAGGTATACAACTTAATTTTATATGGAGTCGGCACCATAATCTCCAGGGCATAGTGAAGGATTTATAATCAAATTATAAATTTAAAAAAACAAGTGTTTTTTTTATTACAAGTGAAAACAATGCGTTGATAAATGTTAAAATTAGATCGATAAATGATACAGTTCGACGATTACTTTAGAAAGCTATAAACAATTAGTTAATTGTTTGGTTGGTATTTATGAGTAATGAAATTCTTTAAGAAATCTAGAAAAGTAGTGATCATTGTGGTACTAAAAGGTTTTTCTTTTCCATGTACACACGGCCTTTTCTATAAATTACAAGAAAATAATTTAAAATCGGCCAAGTGCAAGCTGGGACACGAATAAAATAGGGTTTCACAATTGTCTATATCTCTTCAAATTGTTGATGTTAGTCATCTGCAATAATTTTAGTATCTCGAGCTCCACGTGAAGCATCCATTTGCAAAATGTCATATACACACAACTAATATGTAATGTGGAAGCTATGACGTAATTATAGACTAACCCCGAAAATTGGTACTAAACACTTGTATTATGTTTTACAAACATAGAACTGCACAACTTTGCTCAAGGAGTTTAGGTTTAGGAAAAATTATCACTTGCAGTTGAGAGATCATTACGGTTACACTGCTCGGGTACTGTCATTCACGTGAATTAAGATAATTATGGTAATCCATTGACATTCCATTTGCTATATTAAGAAATTTATCAACCAGCTAATTAACCTAAATATTGTAATTTGATTATATTTCAGTTATTCGAAACATTTAAAATCCTTAATTGCCATCTTAATTATTCTTAAAATAAACGGTATTATTAATGTGATATTAATTAATTACTTAAGTTTTCAAATACCATAGACTGAAATTTAGAATTATCGGGCGCCATATACCACCTGTAAACCTAGCTATTAATTATTAAAAAAATCTGAAATCTGCTATGGCGTCTCAAATTTGATATTATACTCTAATTATTTCTGTTTTTAAAAACGGGTTATATTATAGTGACAACCCATTATAGTGACAACCCATATAGACTTTTTTTAATTTTTATTATTTCGGTCTCTTTTCACATAAAATTATAACAGCAGCTTTATCTATACAATTAAATCAAGTAAACTACACTTCTGGTCGTTTGCCATTATATATTTGTACGACTTTATTTAAGTAAATATTTATTTAATTAGAAAAACTATATACCAAACAATGTTAATTAATAGAAAGTATAAAATAAAATGTTACCTTTATTAAAAACGTATATTGTAGATATCACTAATAATTTTCATCTCTAATGATAATGCCAAATTTCATCACCTATGTTAATGTTCTTGAGATGTCTCTTATTACTATTTTAAAAATTAAACTGTTTGCGATTCAACTGTACCTTAAGCCGCCTTCCACTTCACAAGTCTAACATACTATTTATATTTATTTAGCCAATTTTAATAAAATGAAAAATGTTTCTTGTCAGTTGTGCTTACACGTGTACACTCACATAAAATAAGTACTTTCATTAAGATATGCTTCAAGTACATGTAGTTTGTATACGATTCTACATCTATAATATACAAAGTTTTACTAAAATGTTATTAAAATACCTAGATTTATAATATTTCAAACAATAAACGAAAGTATTATTGATTTACGATTCGTATTATATATATAACGCCAATTTTTTATCAAATACTTCTTGTTCGTGATTTGTAATCATATTCAGATATTAACCCTCATTAAAATGAAAAAAAAATATTTTTAAAGGGTTTATCCTTTCGCATGCGAAATAAATATTCAGCGATGTCAAGAAGCAACCTTTGATTTGGAAGTGGTGCCTCGCATTGAGTTTATTTACCTCCGGTGCGACCTTCAAAATAAGAAAGAGTTTAGACGTATTATTTAACTTTTCTTATTATTAGGGATCTGTTTGGGTCAATATCTCATTCCTCTGTTATATTATTGCTCTTTTTAAATATTTTTTTTAATGTTCTGATTAAATATTCACTTGTGGTTAGAATCAATATGCTCATGTTAATATACACTATGCACACTATCCGTATTCGATACTAATTTACTATCTAATACGGTTGTAGTCGAGTCCTGTAATCATGCCATTAGAAACACTATTATTTGCTGGATCCTTCATTTATTATTTACTACCAATTCCGCGATATGGCAGTAGGCAAACTTTGATTACTGTATATTTTGGACGTTGGTTAACAGATTGTAGCTACAATTTCGTAATCTTTATGGTCGCATGGTGCGTCCTACCTTCTTTATACGAAGAAGACGAAAATCCGAGCCCACTTAAAAGAAATAATCTTAACTTTATAAAACTGAAGTAATAGTCGGCATGAATGCGCCGTTAAACCACAATTTGACTAATATTCGGATTCAGCGTAACATTTTAATTATCTATCTATCGATGGAGCCTGCAACAGAGTTTGAAAATTGTACACTCGTTCACGTCAGCCGCTGTCAGTCAACAACGTTGGGCCCGATGTCTAGTACAGCAAAGTATTCTCATTCTAATTTTTACGATTCATAAAGGTCATTTGTATCTTTGCTTTGCATTAGATAAATAACTGCTGCAAATTTTAAAATTCAACATAACAATTTCTTTAAAACGAAGTGCTTCAAATACGGCTAATATGCTTCAAATAAAAATTAAAGTAGAGAGAAAAGCCTTGATCGATATCGTAACCCCTGGCATGATCAAATTAAGATCATCACGGACACTAATATCTTGAGACAGCCGAATACAAAGTAACATGAAAATAGTCGAGCCCATCTAACAGTGCCCTTCAAAACGGGCAGGACCTTCATCAATGAAGGCGCCACGAAGAAGATATAGTATAGTCTATGAACGTCGACCCAAATTCAGTGATTGATGGCAACTGAATACTAAACCAATTTATCTTTCGGCCATTTTACGCTTTCTATGTTTACGTCTTCTGTCAATATCCACTCAAAGCAAGTTAATCTTTGTGTATTATAAAAAACATCGTACAAGAAAATTCACGTAAATTATGGTGACAAGCGCTCGCATCGGTACACGAGCACTCGAAAGGCAGACCTCGGCCTCACAGCTCATTACATAAACCGCTGAGCCCTTGCGCAACGCTCCGCTCGTTCGCAGCGAGTCGTGCACTGTTTACCGTGCGCCGGGTTCGCGCCGACCTCGTCAGCGGGTCGACGTCGTACCCATCTTCGAGTCTCCACGTAATATAAAGTGGGAATCCCGTACCATTTTTCCACTATTCGCCTGTGTTAGGCAAGATGTGTCATCATACAAAATGAACTAACAAACCAATGTAAATTTCGTCTTTCTTCGCTAACGTATATTAAAATAAATAAGTCAAATACATCAAAAGACTTAATTCCCATCAAACGTATGAATTTCCCTCATTTGGTGCTTCTTCCCTTCTTTCTTTCCAGCAATTAGACTAATGAAGTTTGTGTTTGAAAATAATTGTTTCATATTTTGCTGGTTTGTGAGTTGAAAATTTCATCATCAAGATCAAAAGAAACCTGTTCTATTTTATTTATCTTGTCCAAACGTTCGCTATGCACAGACATTACAACCGCAGAACATATTTTACCATAACTTGATGTATAAAATAGATCAAATATGAAAATCATCAATGTTAAATGGATTGTTACAAACTAATAATCGAAATAAATCAAACAAATTGGTGTAACATATTATGTTTTAAAGATCAAATCGTCGATCTGATCATCACAACGTGTCACTGCTATTCCACTCTAATGTATATATTACATAAAACATGTTTTTTTCTTGAATAGGGTGTTTATAAATTGGTATTGAAAATAGGTTTCTATGGATACTTGAGTCCAAAATAAGACAATTTCCGTTGTCGGAATACACTCAAATAGGGTAAAAACGCTGAGTAAATTGTTAAATTTCGTAAGTTTACAAATATTTTATTACCCTGAATTGAACTTGAATATTTAAGGATTTGTATATTCACAATTAAATGAAACTACGTGATGCAGTATTACTTCTACTTTCTTTAAGTTCTCTACCACGACCTAGGTTTCGTTGTATTAAAATATCTTCAGGTGGAATATTAGCAAAGATTGGTTTATATTGTTTCGCTTAAGAAACATTGATTATCTTGTTAAGGCAGAGATTTTCTAAAGTATTTTTACAAGGAAATTCTGTGTATAAAAACGAAACCTTTGAATATCATTATTACTGAGAAAACGTTGAAAATAAAGAGATTTTTTTTAATTAATTATTTCTCCCCAAGAAAAGCTCAAATGAAAAAAATGTTACAGATTATTTTCATTTTACATTATTGAAAAAATCCTACTGCATCTATTAACCGACGTAGTGTCTAAGAAAACGGTCACAAGTATGTTGTGATTGCAGTATTACGTAAGTACCTTGTAAGTTGAGTATCAGTACTTTTACAATTATAAATATTTCGAAATGTATTTTGAATTATTCACATTTGCAAATAAGCTCTCTATTGGCGACTAGATACCATAGAACAATATTTGATGTTACACACGCTATTATCGATCCAGTTACGCAATAATTAACATTTATTCAATACAATAATTCAAACATTCTCTTTATAAAACATGAGCCAGATGGCGTTTTCGTTAACGTTTCCGTTTAGTACTTGCCCAGTCCATGTTGACGTGGTTACATGATTCCGTCGACAATTTATATAAACAAAGAAGAGACGCGAGCCAGCAATTATCAGCACACGGAGCGCCATCTTGCGGAAGGACCTACTTATACATGCAACTGACTTGTCATATTATTTAATATTCTTTTCTTTATAACTAGCTACAACAATCAATGCTGTCCAGCGAGCAGCTACACGTCGAATGCGGCTGTGATTGTGATAATTCGCAATTGCGATAATTTTGAACGCGGATGTAACTTGTTTTCAGATGTATTCCATTACAAAATCGGAAACCTGCTATCAACCTGTTGTCAAATATATTATTTATTCCAATCATAGCAGTTTTGATTACCTGGTCTTCGCCTAATGTGTAGTTACCAGGTTATAGATGATTTGTTTTTAATATTATACTCGATTTAACCGTTTATAACAAGTACCCTAAAGTTGTAATTGACGTTTAATTCGAGACACGAAAGAAAATGCGCGAGATAAAAATACAGATCCACGAAAGCTAAATTTATATATTGTAATATTGTATCAATTAGTCCTAAGATATTGTCAAAAATCGGTTATAGCGAGTATTAAATCAGAGTAGACGGAGCTTTTAAAAGCTCAGTACGGTTGCAGTATTAAAATGTAAACTGTAACTTTAAAATGAAATTAATATGTGGCTTAAATTGCTGCCTACCTTATATATATATATATATATATATATATATATATATATATATATATATATATATATATATATGTATATATATATATTTCTTTTTTTTTTTTCTGTTTGTATCCTGCGATCAGTCATTAGAACTATAAGCAGGTAGGTTGTGGTATGTATCTTGTTTGGGCGAATATAGGGCCAGGCCCTTAATCGCTCTAATTATGAAGCACGTCAGCTCTCTTGAGTCTCTTTATCGAGTTGGGCTGCAACAGCATGTGCGAAAGTGGGTTAGGATGGAATGTCAGACGATCTTTGTATGTGTCTGTGTAGCGTTTTGCTTCGTCTACGATGGTTGAAATTTGTAGGTATTCGTGGATTTCCGAATTGCGGGAGTACCATGGTGCACCTGATATGACCCTAAGTATATTGTTTTGGGCTCTTTGTAGGCAGAGTATGTTCGAATTACTGGCCGATGACCACAGTTGAATCCCATATGTCCAAATGGGTTTTATTACGGAGCAGTACACTCTTAGTTTGTTGCTTAGGGATAGTGCTGACTGTCTTCCTAGAAGCCATAGCAAATTTCTAAATCGAAAATTGATTTCGTTACGCTTATTTTTGATGTGGTCTTTCCATGTCATCCTTCGGTCCAGATGAAACCCCAGGTATTTGACGCAGGACGATTGCGGTAAGGTGTTGGTACCTAAGATGACTGCAGGACAAGTTGCACGTCTCAGAGTGAACGTGATGTGGTGAGATTTTTGGGCACTAGCTCTTATACGCCATTTGTTCAACCATTTATTTGTGTCATCGAGTTGTGCCTGCAGCAATTTACTTGCCTCTTCTGGACTGCTATTACATGCGAGAAATGCAGCATCGTCAGCATAGGTTGCTACTGTAATATTAGGTGTCTGGGGTAAGTCATTCGTGAAGATGTTATAAAGCACCGGACCGAGTACCGATCCCTGGGGTACTCCTGCGTGGCAACTATACAAGGAAGACCTGGCGTCACGGTGTTTTACTCGAAACATTCTGTCTCTAAGGTAAGAATCCATCAAGGGGTAGAAAGAGTGTGGAAGTGCTTGCTTTATTTTGCATAGTAACCCTTTGTGCCAGACCCGATCGAATGCCTGTTGGATGTCCAGGAAAGCAGAACAATATTCTTTCCTTTCCAAACAGTCTCGTATAGTACGATAGACTCTGTGTACTTGTTCTAGGGTCGAATGTTGCTTGCGAAACCCGAACTGATGATCTGGTATGACGTGATTGATATCTAGGTATGCATGTATCCTAGTAAGGATTATTTTTTCCCACAATTTGCTTAGAACTGGAGTTAAGCTGACAGGACGGTGTGAGGATGCATCGTTGACTGGTTTACCGGGTTTATGGATCATAACTACCTCGGATATTTTCCAAATAGCAGGGACATGTTTTGTTCTGAAGGTTGCATTAACGAGGGTTACCAGGAAGACAATACATTTTCTAGGAAGCTCTTTGAGTACCTTCGGGGTGATCAGGTCAAATCCTGGAGCTTTCTTCGAGTCCAAGCTGGCTATTTCTTTGGACAGCTCCTTTGGGGAAGTAGGTCTTATCGGCAGACACAGCTGCAGGTCCTGATTTAGGATCAGATTTATTTCAGGGTCCTCAGGGTTGTCAGATCCGTTAGGTTTGAAAACATTAGCAAGATGACTGGCGAAGGTCTCAGCTTTTTCTGGGTCTGTCCGTGCCCATGTATTGCCATTCCAGATTGGCGGTGAACATTGTTGGGGCTGTGGCATATTCCTGGTAGCTTTCCATAAAGAATGGGTCCCATGGCCATTGGGTGACATCTTTTCCAGTCTTTGTTTAACTGCAGCGTTAGTGACATCAGCAAGAAGAATCTTTAGCTCTTTTATTGCTTTGTTCAGTCGCGTTTTGTCTTCGCTGTTACGGGAAAGTTGCCAAACTCTACGAAGGCGGCGTTTTTCATAAATTTTTTGACGGATTTCAAACGGGAGCGGTGTATTCGCAAATGAATGCTTCAGTGTGGGTGTGCTTGTCCACGCTGCCACTTGGATCAGGTTTGTAATGTATAGACATGCATCGTCTACATCTTCAGCAGTTTTTAACGGAAGTTTGAGAGTGATATTTTCGTCGAGATATTCTCGGAAACCATTCCAATCGGTTTTAGCGTTAGTTAGATAGGAGCTATGGGTATCACGGGGTATCGCAATAGGGCTTACAGTAAGAAGTATTGGTGTGTGATCAGAAGATCCATCTAGGTTTGACTCGATTAGGAGATTTTGATGACAAATGCCTTTTGTGATAAAAAAGTCTATAAGATCAGGAGTTCTCTCGGTATCTGTAGGCCAATATGTAGGTTCGCCGGTTGAAATAGTCGCTAGATTGTTGATCTCAGTACTACATTTTAATTCTCTACCTCTCGTAGTTGTTAACCTAGATCCCCAATGTGTGTGCTTAGCATTCCAATCACCACCGGCTATGAATCGGTTTCCTAAAGCTTTGAAAAACTCCGTAAACATATTCTCCTTAATGGTGTGACGCGGTGGACAGTATATTGCTGAGAGGATAAGGGGTCCGGCACGATCATCGATCCGTACAGTTGTAGCTTGCAGGTACTTGGTTTCCCAAGACTCGAGTAGGCAATGCTTAATGTTCTCCTTAATTACTATTGCCGCACCACCATGAGCTTCCCCTTCGGGGTGTGAAGTTGTGTAAACGCAGAATCCACGAATGCATATGCGTGATCTTGATGTAGTGTGAGATTCTGATATAAGGCAGGCGTCAAGCTTATTGGTTCTCAAAAACATCTCAAGTTCTTTAGTGTTGGGAGCAAGTCCGTTTATGTTCCACGTGGCGATGTGTCATTTTGTCAGATTAGATATCAGGGTAGTTATAAGTCCCAGTAGGGAGCCTATTTGTTGAATTAAGAGATCCATTTTCTCACTTTGTTTGGCAAGTATATCTTCTAATTTATTAGATTGTTGGTGAGTAGATTGCTGTGTTGTTGGTTGCCTACCTTTGGCAATATCGGCATAAGTTTTGTGGGTGTTACTATGACCCTTAGTGTCAAAGTTGGTGGTAGTTGGTATGTTGATAACAGGTGTTTGAGAGGGTAGTCTAGCGCGAGAGGCGAGATTCTTGGTCCTTCGAGCTAGTATTTCTTTGTATATTTGGCATCCTTTATAATTAGCAGGGTGGTCGCAGCAGCATAAAGCACACTTGGCTGGAGTTGTCCTATTCTTTTTGCACTCTGAGGTTTTATGGTCTTCACCGCATTTCACGCATCTAAATGGTCTCATGCAATTATTTTTGGTATGACCATATTGTTGACAGCGTTGATGTATATATATATATATATATATATATATATATAGATGTATATATATATATATATATATATATATATATATATATATATATACAAATAAATGTCGAAATATAATTATGCGAGGAATCCACGTTACTGTAATAAATACCGCAATACATAATTAATATTACAAAATTTATTGACGTCACACGTAAACCTCCAATACGACTGGACTATACAAAATACTTCCAGTCATGGTTTAATTGCAAAACATCGACTAAACATATTCGCCATGATGAATGATTGACGTAGTAAGGTCGAGTTTTTTTTACAGATTCGTCATTAAAGCTGGTTTACACGTAAAGTTTAACCTTCACGACGGAATTTATGCGAAATGTAATAATTTTGTTTTTTAAATTTTCGAAATCCTTTCGAAGACAGGATGCAGAACTTTATAAATTGTCTATATTTTAACACTTTGAAGCATCATTGCATTTTCAAATATTTACCAGTAGATTAGGTGATTAGAAATAGTGAAATCATTGTTAAACTAGTTTAATAATGTTTCATGAAGGTTTCTTAAATACTATATTAAATTACGCAGGAGACGTGCGGGATATTCTTCTGTATCGGTATCATTAGTGGTTAAATTGCTTGCTGTACTTCTTGCTCTCGCGGTCTGTAGATTGACTATCGCACCTCTCATAACAATTTCCTCTAATTCCTAAATTATATTGAAACTTCTAAAGTTATAATGGGTGAGAATAAAAATAATTTACAAATTAATTAAAGATTTAAAGTTTTGTCTGTGCCGAGTCTCGTCATGATGGCATGCGGAAACAATTCTATTCTAGCGAATGACAAATCCAAACTATTGCTACGTAATATGTAATATCAATAGCCAGATAAATTTCATCATTATTTCACCAAACCTGTAAACAATATTAATATATTTTGAATATGTGTACATATTTTCGTTAGCATAAAAATAATGGCAAAAATTTTCATTACATAACGAATACGATTTTTTCACACTAAAATTTTAAACAAAAACTTTGATCTCCCGCGAAATTCACTCGAAACTAAACAATGAATATAAATTACTTGAAGTAGGAAATTGTTAAATAAGTTAAAATATATAATTAAGTTAAATTCTATTTAAACAGATTATGTATAAATTCGATTTAAACAGATTATATATAAATTCGATTTAAACAGATTATATATAAATTCGATTTAAACAGATTATATATAAATTCGATTTAAACAAATTATATATAAATTCGATTTAAACAAATTATATATAAATTCGATTTAAACAGATTATATATAAATTCGATTTAAACAAATTATATATAAATTCGATTTAAACAAATTATATATAAATTCGATTTAAACAAATTATATATAAATTCGATTTAAATATAATGATACATTCGACGTATTCGACGTACATTTTCAAATCATAGCAACCAGTTACTGAATAATGTTATAAACTAAAAACATTAAAACGTAACTGTAGAAATACGTTTTATGGTTAATTACTATTTGTACCCTACTCTCAGGTTACATAAGTAATTGAAAACTGATACATTACTTTGGAAAATACATACTACAACTAGTATGAATTATCTATGAGAGTACTTGCTATATGCTCTTGAATCAACAGGTTCGTTTTTACAAATAAACTGACTTTTCCTTTATCTCTTCTGCTGTAAAAGTTCTAATGAAGCTTTCTAATCAAATGGCTTCTACTCCCACACCGAAGTGCCGTCATAGTGCAGCTCATGGTACTTCGTGCTTAAAGATGTTTTAGGCATGTTTCACAAATATGCTACAACTCCATAATCTGGGAACCTTCACAAATATTTTATATCTACACTAATAAACACAAAAATTTCGGATAAAATGGCCTACACCATGATAAAAATCACAATTAAATGAAACTACGTGATGTAGTGTTATGTCTACTTTCTTTAGTTTCTTTGCCACGACCTAGCTTTCGTTGTATTACAACATCTTCAGGTGTTGTAATAATAGGCCCTCCTGAAGGTGTTATAATACAACGAAACCTAGGTCGTGGTAATTAAAGAAACTAGAAATAATACTACATCACGTAGTTTCATTTAATTGTCAATAATTAATTTCTACAAAATTAAAGCCAAATATATTCAATAGATAAAAATCACATCAAAACCCATGCAGTAAAACTCAAGTTATAAGCAAACAGACATTATATAGACATAGACACACATAAAATAAAATATAGCCATGTGCGATGGAAAAGTGTGGATATACAAACAATGAAAGCAGTTTTAGAATTGGTTTAATAATTTCTGAATTAGCACCTACAAGCATATAACGTTACACGAGGTCGGACAACGGCAGGTTTCTTTATAATATTAGATAAATAAATACTGACTAATATCAATGATACAGCTTAAACGGACACGAATAGTGGCTGCAGCTAATACAATTGTTATGTGTGGAGTAAGTCTGAGGAACTTTAGCAATACTCGTTAAAAATACGACGTTATCCGCATTATTGTCGTGGTACCATTACGATAAAACGATTAAAACTTCTAACGGACACTCGGAGGGGTCTTTGTGTTCGTCTCGCCTATCGATTTGTCTTGAATGCAACTCGCTCGATGAACACTTTCAGTTCTGATGGATAAAGCAAACAACGTGCCGCGCCCGCGCCACTCTGTTACGCTACGCACGTATAGTTTCGAGTTTACTGTATCTGTGTAAAAGGAAAGCAACTTCACGTTGCCTGTACTTTTCGTGGTAACAAACAAAAGCCAAAAAAGGAAGACATTCTTTATTGAAGGGTTAACTTACTTGAAAAGTTAATTTTAAAATGCATCCAATATTGTTATGCAATTCTAAAGAATTCACTGTTGTTTATAATACAAATACTCGAAAAGCGTGTGGGCGGTTTATCAAAATAAGAGGTATATTTTCTCTGTTATACAAACTGTTGACAAAATGGTATTTTGACAAAACCAGCTTCTGAGTTCCTAAGTCCAAAACGGCAGAACAAAATATTATAGTACCTCATTCCGTTCTACTAAGGCACTATTTCGACTTTAACGGAGGGGTTGAACATCGTAGAGTACACCATACATGGAAAGCCGCGTAGTGCCCTTAAAGCGATTCGACATGCTGCAGCGAAGCTCATCCTTACTGGACTTTGAATGGAGCGATACATCGATTACACTGGGAATTTAGCGATTATGTTAAGTTTCTTTTTCACTGGGTGTGATAATGCTACCTTTAAATATATTGATATTTGGAAAAATGTTAAAAGGTATAACAATATTTTTTCATTGAATTTATTTTCCTCGCGGTGAACGTTCAAATCATAAACTGTTATAGATTATTTTCATCTTACTTTTTTTATAGGAATTCGAAAAAGAAATTCTTGCTATGCCAATTAACCAACAGTCTGCATAATATATGATTTCGATATGAAATTGCATTCTAAAATTTACGTTCTTATTGAACGTAAATTTTGAACGTAAATTTTGAACTAAGTTTCTAACTTTTTTAGATCGGCACAAAACAAGAGACGCATCAAATATTATTCTTAAAATAATAGTCTTATCAATGACTTCATTGGAATAAATTAAGTAGAAGATAAAGCAAAATTAAAAAATCAATGAATGCAAGTTGAAATACAATAATTATCATATCGTCAATCCTATATCTAGAGGAAGCTTAAAATACAACATAATGTATTGTTTCTTCAAAAATCGCCAAAGTGTTTGTTTTAACTTCTCCGTGTTTTCAAGTCCTATAGAATCAAAAATATATTCTTACGACTAATAATTATCAAACAAATTTCTATATTGCCTGGTTTTTGACTTGATATGCATTATCAATCTATCTATAAACTATCGTATAAAACGTGATAAGTTAAAATTAATATGAGGTCGACATCAAATACCGTTCGTGAAAAATGGTCTTCACGGAAATGCTTTTACGTTTTTAAACCTAATGTCTTCAAATGTTATATATAATTTCAATTGTGTGCTAATTATATTTCTTGACGGTTCGTTTCTTAATCCATTCATTTTCTGGTCATAGTTTAAATTGGCTGAGCTGAATATTAAGCAAATATTTGTAATTATATTGATCATTAAATTGATTTTAACGCATCTCTCAGTATGCTCAATGTAATTAAAATTTGTATGTACCGCAACTACTCCTCCTAATTGCTCGACACCAGTTCTTCCAGTTTCATAGTAAATATAACAAATACTGGCATTAAGTTTGTGTCTTTCCACTAGAAAGAATTTCATCTTTTTCTTCTGTTCAGAATGGCAAAAAAGGAAAAAGTTTTTATACAAAAAGCAATTTCATTTTTTGCCTCTCGTAATGTTTAAATAAATTACTATGAACATACTTATCACACCTCTTTGCTAACGAGGCGCATTAAAGACGAAATTAGAGTCACAAAAAATAGATTTCCTTTCGGTTGCAACAAATCGTTATATATCACTTCGAATTAATAACAACACGAGAGCCGTCTAAGAGCAGACTATTACGCACACGCAAAAAGTTAATATAATAACAGTTATATACACATACAGATAAATATTCGCGATTGTTGCTCACGTTCATTGTTACAACGATACGTTTCAGAGTCCCTAACTGATCATTTACTTCACATTACTACTAGAATATTTCTTATATCGAAAAATAAAAATTCGATGTAATAAAAATTCTACATAATAAAAGTTCGACGCAATTTTCCATGTGTACTTAAAAATATTTTATGTCGGTATAGCTTATATAAAATCTTTTTAGAACGTTTACCTTTGTTAATGACTTAAATTAAATGAAAGAAGGTGAAGTGTGCCATATACATTTTTTTGAATTAAACCTAATGATAGATTACATTGAAATTATGTATAAAGATAAAGTAGTTACCATAAAAATCTATAAAGGGTTTATTTGTATATATCGCTCACTATTAAATATCCCTTTTGTCTTGAAATATTGGATCAAAGCCTTTGAGTAAAAGATAAAACTAACACATAAAACTCAGTTGTTTTACTTCTTTGTTACTTGGGCCGTTCTGATCTAATATAACTTGCTATTCAAAATCCACGTAGTCGAAATATTGTAGAATGTAAACGGACAGTGGTCCGTTTACACTCTACAATATTTCCATTTCAATTAATCCTGAAGTTTTTTTTGGAAGATAAGAAAAAATATGGAATGTATCATTTGAAAAAATAGAAATACGCTATAGCGTACTGAAACATTTATTAATAACATTAGTATAATTATTAAATAAATATTCAATCTTGTTGCTTGTAAAATGGTTACAGAATTTGAACAAAACAAATTCATATAGGTTGCACCTTATTACTTACTATCTCCTCTTCCTGACAAACTGATAGCTCAACGCTTAGTCTATGTTTAGAAACGTGAAACTTGTTAAAAATACGTTCTTTTCAAAATCTAAGCATTCAGTACTAAAGGATTTTTTGAATAATCATCCCCCAAAGAGATAAAAAAAAATGGTTGAAATTTAAAAAAATAATGTTGCGTGTAGCCGGAACTGTAAATACAAGACACTTCAAAAATAGCAGTTGGATTTCTATATTAAAATAAATAAATACTATTCCAGTGTTTTATAAAATTTTAAGAGGGTTGTTCTTGTTGATATATAAATAAACAGCCTAAACCGCACATGCCATAAATGATAAAATGTAATGGTTTTTCCTAAAATCTTTTCTTTGTTTTGTGGACAACTATTAAGAAAGAAATTTAAAAAGAATGCTCCCAAGGAAATCGTAAAGGGCCTTGAAATTTTTCCCAAAATTATTTTGTCACTGAGACTAAAACACTAGATTTTGATATTTAAAGGCGTTATTTAACATCAGACAAGTATTTGCGTAAACAACACACAACATTCTAAACCATAAATTCTACAAAGTAAAGTTTGGATAATATCTTCCTTATTATAATGAAGTTCGCCTAAGTGAAAGGGTCACAAAGTACACGCCGCCATACTTAAATAAACAAAATCCAACCAACCTGTTACTTCAGTATTAGTGAATAGTTAACCGTCAATATTTAAATAACGTTGATTATCTACGTTTTGCCATATATCAAGTTCACTTGAAAGATTTAATTGTAGCTGTGCGTAATTTCACAGAGGCAGAGACGTGGGCAAAAGCTAGTACTACATAATCAATATCCTACATAATTTCAAACAATTACAAATAATTCCTCGGTGTAAACGCACATTAACAAACGAAGTTTATGTTCAAAAACAGCCAAATAGATGTGATTATAATTCACTTACGGCATTCTCAGTACAAACCTGACTTTCAATAGCAAAAAAGGCCGCGCATACACTAGTGGAGTTCGACATCAAAAAATAACCGGTTGACGGTGTCTATTACTCACCGAAACTAAGCAGGCAGGATGCTCATTAGCATTATTTATAATTTAAAACTGGTATTGATTAAAAATTCGGTAAACTTCAGCAATGTGAGAGAATGATTAGTAACTAAAAAATCATTGAAATACGGTGTCGGTCGACGCAAGGTGGACAACCGAAAAAAATTGGTATATTATTTTATAATCTTGTTTATAATTTAAGGGGTAAAGTGAATAAAGACCCCATTAGATAATAAAAAAATGAAACCGAATTTAATCTGTACGTGGATTATATTCCTAAATTAAGCAACGTGTCTAATAATACACAAAATTTTAAATCAAAATCACACCATATAGCATAATCGGAGACACAATAACATTCAAAGAAAATTTTATAAATAAGCAATAAACTAAAAAAATATGAGAATTCTCATAAAAACGCTAATTTTTATTATAACTGGAAAAATGTATGCACATATCTTCAACACCGCAAAGCAACGCAAATATGAAATGTAAATGCACCTTATCAAATCATACTCGTAGCTTGATATTTAAATGTATAATTAGAATGTATGATACCAAAGAAATTAAATCTACAATGTAACTAAAATTGTCCCTGAAGCAATTAGACCTACGAAAAATTTAAGAAAATTCCTGCGCGAGAACCTCGGCAAGGATGTAACTTTTCTCTAATTTAAAATGTCGTTAAGGTTTTTCCGATTTCTTATATATGCTCTTTCCTGAAACTTTCTTCAGTATTATGCGAAAAATTGTATCTCATCGGCTGTATGGGGTATAAAAAAATAAATATAAATAAAAGGGAAGCCGTAAGTATTAAATATTTATATATAGTGATGTAAAACAAAATTTTAATATACTATGAAATTCGTAAAAATCGATAAATATTTATATGTTTCCAATTAGAGCACAAACACAGAAGGACATACATTTATTTATTCAAACTAATTCCTTGACGGAGAAATAGGGACAATTTTATTGATTAACACATTATCAAGTCATTCGATTTGAAATTGCTTATAATTTATGTTGGAAACAACGAAATTCCGTTAACAACCTATGAGTATGTACTCTAAATAAGAAATAAGCATGTAAGCAATGTATTATAACGGTATTTAATTAAAAACCAGCAAAATGAAAAATCTACGAAAATTATATGTGAACACAACAGATGCGCTGGCCCATGTGTTGAGAACACAATTTTATTGAAAAAGTTTGTAACTTTAATCTTCCTTGTGTAGTTCAAGCGAACTACTTCATTTATTTTAGTTTCACTCACTTTTATCTACCGTAGTTTTTGCTACCAAAGTGAGCGAACACTTATATTATAACATCTCATTGTCCATACCGCTCTTCATCCTAAATATGGCATTCTGTCAGAATCTGCTAAGATATACATTAATCACATTAATTATGTAGTTGCAGGTAAATTTATAGCTTTCAATTTTATTGTTTAAAAATATATGCTTATTACAAAAGTTGGTGAAATTTTACATAATTTATCTGGTGTATGTGTATTTGCGGTGTCTGTGTGGGATAATTTAAACTAACAGCCTGATTTTTATCAAAAAAAAAAACGAGTGTGCTTTAGACCACACGACTGAAGTAAAACTTCAAATTCACAAAATATGAACTTTAAAATGAATTTACAATTTTATTCACTTTAAACGTAGAATATTTAATGTATTGAACAAAATAATAATTTATTAAATTGTTCAAGAACGAAATGAAATTACAAAAAAATAATCAAAAAATCACCGTTCGCGTAACGCTAGCAAACTCGCATATATATATATATATATATATATATTTATTTATTTATTTCATGCACTAGCTATGAGAGGAAAAGAGAAAGAAAATGTGCGCGCGCACCTCTCTCTCTTGTCCCTACAGTAATATACGAAACGTAACTCTCTCTCTTTCTGTCTTCACTAACTTATATCTTCCTCTCAACTTCCGTTCGCCTCGCCCGATCACACTTTTCGTAACGCTCTCGTCACACATTCACCAGCTTACTCCCCAAGTCAAGCGTGTGTAAAGAAGTTTTACTTCAATATACAAGTCATGATGTGACAGACTTCGTTGAAATAAAAAAGTGTAAATAAATTATATCTAAATAACAAGTGAAAAATTGATATCGATAAATTTCCTTTTGTTAAGAAGTCATTAAATCTAAATTACAAGTTACGTTTTAACGTTAACATAAGTTGTACATACCTAGAAGTTCTATATTTTCTTTACTCGCCCGTAGTGTCTCATTGATTAAAACGAATCCATATTATATTAGCGAAAGTATTTATGTATCTTCGTTTTATGAGATACGAGTAATATTCTGAGAGTTGGCCGCGAATTAAATCAGGCCTTTCTCCAAGCCAATCTCTCTTTAACGAGATAAGGGAAATAAATATCTTTCGGTTGTTGCTAAATGCGACCTATTGTTTATTATTTTATATGCTCAAATCTCTTTTAAATATTTTTTTCTAAATCTTCCTGCATGCTATATTACTCATTGGAGTAAGTTAACATGATAATCTCGGTTATATTGTCGTCCTCTACTAACTTACTGCAGTACTGTGTCAAACCACCGATGATAACGCAGATTCACGCGGAGATGACATAAACAGTTCCCACGCTTTTGATGTATGCATTGATAAATATGTATAATACTTACAATTAATGAATTCAGTTATTGAGCAAATAAATGCAATTGTTTGAAGTTTATTGCCGATGAAGGAACAGACAAGTGAAATGAAACCAACAATAATGTAAGTTTTTGATAACGCAAAAGAAGCACGAAAGCGAACTTAATACGATGAAAATAAAGACATTGGGTTATATTTAAGGATAGAATTTACGTGGTAGCATATGATTTCGCAGAAAGTATGTTTGCGAACGATGTTATAAGCAAGACAATGTCGTTTTGAAGCTCTTCGAAAATTATCATCAGGCGACGGAACGCCATGGGAATAAGGGAAACATTAGTATGTTTTGCGGTATGTGGTTTAGTGTTATCAAGTCAAACATTCACTTCCGGTTTGTGTATTTAAACATTTAAACTCCTGTCCATTGGCCTTTGTATGTATGCATAACGTTTGAAATCAACTTCTCATCACCATTTACGTATTACTACAACCAATTGAAGTTATATATATATATATATATATATATATATATATATATATATATATATATGTATATGTGTGTGTGTATATATATATATATATAGTGAATAATGTTATTTTACTATCTACTGAAATGTGGCAATTGAAAATAGCACAGTCCTCTCTACATTTCAATGGAAAAAACGTGGGCGACCTATTTAAAAACTAAATTAAAATCAAAATCGAGTATGAAACAAATAATATAAAGGAATATATTCCTCAAACCTCCTCCAATTCACTGACCATAGAGTTTTCGGAGTACATCCTGTCGGAAATTCAATACATCCGCAACCTATTCTGTATAGTTGTACATCTGTGCAGTAGTAATCTAACTTTTGTTCCTTTTACTTGTCTCTCAAGATTCACTTTCATGCATAAGCGTGGGTTTATACAACTTATGTGCGCGCTGTCACATATAATTTACATTTTCAACTTTTTTTTCATATAAGCATATGTTTAATATCACTGATGTCATTAGTTGTCAATATTACATTTGAAGTATATGGAGATACAATAAATATAAATGAAAAGTATATTTAAAACGGCATAATGAATCACAAGGACAATTAACATCTTATAAAAGAGATACTACTACAAGAGATGGAAGATATTTCAGAGGTAAGTGGAGTATGCCTAAACTATTCCATGTGATAAAGCGATATTCCCAATTATACCAGAAAAATCTAAAAATATTTTCATTTATTTTAAAACTATGTGTATAACTTAATATATAAATAGATTGGAAACGTAATTTGAAACATATCTACTATTTATTAACTATAATAAAACGACAAGATTAAAAATGTTAAAACTGAACTGAATTCAGAAAATTCATTCTAATACTCGAAGCGTCATCAAGGTATGCCCCATTATCGAGTATAGAACTAACTTTTCTACATTATCTTTAAAGTATTTATATCAAATACATACTTGTTATGAACAAAAGGAGACTTCTGAATGAGATCCAATTCTATAATCCAAAGTAAGATTAAAAAAATTTGTTTAAGTTTGAAAGTTAATCTCGGCCTTCGCTACAAGCGGTTCGATACATATTATATTAAGACTTCATCTATGAAGTTGCTTATGCTGAAGAATTTTAATAAGTCAATTTTGTTTTTTTTTTCGGACCATATTTTTTTTAAGAATTTTTGTCGTTTTAATAATAGAGAATATACGTCGTTACTCTAAAAGCCTACTAAACGAAAATTCATTTTATGAAGGAAATTTCTGCCACCTGTTATGATTTTAAGTTGTAAATAGTGTCCAAATTTGAATTTCGCTGTTAAAATAAAGATGATTATTGTTATAAGATCAACTTTAAATTTCAAGCAAAATATGTTTTTCTACATTTAGTTTTCATAAATAACCAATTTATTTTTATTTTTAAAATGGATTCGTAAAAAAAACCTCTGCATCCCGATGTACAATACTTGAATATTTCGCAATTACCTTCGGTAACTGTATTTTTGTAAATGCATTTTTGAAAAATTTCCCATACTATCGTTCAAGAAAAAGAACAGTGGCAGATTTTCTAACGATAATTATTTAAACAATGGTAATTCAACCCACACGGTACTCCACGTTTACAATTTTTTTTCGCATTTTTTACAATTAATTAATTTAGTGCAAACCGTAATTACATACTTTAATTGATCATTGATTTTCAAGACGACTTAAGATAAGAAAATCATATTAGTTTATCTTCTTATTTGCTCATATTAATTTTTGAAATGACGAAGCCTTGTCACATTTGATCAGGGAAATCGACAAAAACCACAAATATCTTAATTTTCTTTTTATTAAGTAATAAACCTGCGGCTCAATGTTTTCAAAATCATATTCAAAATATATAATAATGCTTTGGCTTAAAATAAATAAAAAAACCTGGAATTGCAAGTATAGTTCCTAAATAATTCGCGATCTTTATGAAACGTTTTCATTGTTTTTTCTGCCTTTTGGCCTTAGACAAATTACGCAACTCACAATGTGGAATACTCCCAGATTGTGAATATTAAATTTGAACTGTACTAACAAGACAGTACTGAAAATTATGGTACTGAGAATGAAATAAGAAGAATGAATAGGAAAATCTTAATTTTTATAAAACCGTCGATCTAATAAATATATTTTTTTAAAAATGTCTTCGACTCCTGAATGTTTATTATGTCGAAAGAATTACCTTCAGCAAAGTTTATTCTGAAATACATATAATTGTTTTTAGGCTAAATATTTGATGGAAAGTAACATCTTTTAATCTTAATCATAACAACATTTGAACAACGCATGAATCTGGCAGAATACATAATGCATCTACTGGATTCATGCATTAATGCCCGAATGCAGTTCGAAGTGGTCAAGTCAACTCACTCTTCCAACTGGGAATATTACTTCAAATCGAGCATCAATCCAGCAGTTTAAATTTTACTGAAACATTTCATTCCGAGAGGACTTGTCTAAGGTGTACTGTGTTAATAATATGTTTAACCGATGCTATAATTGATCAAGTTCAGGAAACAAATGGAGAATTCATGACGTCCCATGTAATTAAAAAAGGAAATCGTCTGATTCCCAATTATTTTTGAATGCTACAGAATCGAATACACAAGTATTATTTCTGTAAATTATACCTGCAACAATTTTTCACAACAATCGATAACTGTTTTATCTACTGACATAGTTTATTTTGAGTAGCTTCTTATAAAAATCTTAAGACTTATCCTAAAATTTTATGAAATTCACGAAAATGAAGAGTGATGGTTTATTTAAAACTCGGTTTATAATTTCGTTTCACTATTTATACCCTGATCAAATGTGAGAAAGCTTCGTTATTTTTCAGAAATTAATACGAACGAATAAGAAAATAAACTAATATGATCTTAAATTAAGTCGCCTTGAACATCGGTTATGTAATTACGGTTTGCACTAAATTAGTTGCATATAAAATACAAAATAAAATTGTAAACGCTTAGTACCGTGTGGGTTGAATTAGCTTTGCTTAAACAATTATCTTTAGAAAAACTTCCACTGTCTTTTTTCTTGAACCAAAAATACTGGAAATTTTCCAAAAAATCATTTACAAAGATATAATTGGAGACAGTAATTGCGAAATATTCAAGTATTGTACATTAGGATGGAGAGGTTTATTTTATAAATTCATTTTAAAAATAAAAATAAATTGTTTATGAAAACTAAATGTAGAAAAACCTATTTTAGATGAAATTTATTATTGAATATATTTGGCGTTAATTTTGATATTTATTATTCACAATTAAATGAAATTACGTGATGTAGTATTATTTCTACTCTCTTTAAGTTCTTTACCACGACCTAGGTTTCGTTGTATTACAACATCTTCAGGTGGGCTATTAGTAAAGATCTTTCGTGGGCTATTATCTCCATTTTCAGGTGAGTGATCTTTCGTGGGCTATTATCTCCATCTCATTGTGGTATTAGCAAGAATCTTTGTTAATTAAAATAGTTTCATTTAATTGTGGATTAAATTTATTTAAAGTAGGTAAATTCCATTTTTTGTATTGCATTCCATCTTTTAATCAATAATGGCAATTAATAAATGGAAAACGCTTTTGAATAAATGGAAAACGTTCATGTTGAAAAAGCCTAAAAATTAGTTTTGCGTAACAAAATTTACTCGTACTAAAATGACTAATAATACAAACATATTGCCGCTACATTTTATAACAACCAACATAATTATTTGTGTAACAATACTAAAAATATTTTTGCTTTTTCAAGTATCAATATATTATTTACAAGAATATGATTTTTAGGAAACAAATAAACAGAAATAATTTACTTGTGGTTTATTTTAATTTCTGTCTTTTTCACATTTTTTTTCATCAATAAATAAAAAAGACCGTATTTATTATTTGATGCACAAAATTGTTGTTGCATTATTTTTAGTCTCACTCAATTTGTCACAAGTGAAGTAGTGTACAACTTATGACTCTAACCCATTTCCAAATCTCGGAGTTATTCGCATCCGAAGACAAATTAAACTTCGCGATCAATTCATGTGGGAAATTTTGAAACACTTCTATAATTAATCACGCCGTAAAAGTGTTACGACAACAAGGGAAAATTCTAATAAAATTCGGCGACACGATTAGGTCACGGTACAAACCGGACCATATTGTTTCCTTAGCTCTTTAGTCGCTTTCTTAAAAAACTTCTAATCGAAGATTAGATCGAAGATAGAATCTTTGCTAAGAGCCCACCTGAAGATGTTGTAATACAACGAAACCTAGGTCGTGGTAAAAAACTTAAAGAAAGTAAAAATAATACTACATCACGTAGTTTCATTTAATTCTAAATTATGAATTTCCACAAAATTAACGCCAAATACATTCAATCGAAGATTAAATCGAAGATTAATTAATCTGGAATTAAAATGGATAAGATCATCTTATTATAAAGATATCAACCAAAAGCTTTTATCCGGTATCCAAAGCAATAAAATTATTTAATTAATTTATAATATCTAAACTACGAGTATAATGTTTAAAGGCTTGTTTCGTTAATCAATAAAACGTTTTGCCGAATATTAATTTTTGCCATAGTTTTCCACCGTTCAATTAAATTAACCTAAATATTTATTATTTTAATATGGCCTAATTAAATATACTCCTTGTTTAATATGGCGTAAATAAAATGTAACAAACAAATGAACACGTAGGGACGAAAAAGGCACGCACGTACGAATGCACGAACGCACGCACGCGTGTAGACCCTCGTACAAACAGCCAACAATCTCTTACTAAAACAGCTCCACATGTCGCCCTGAACTCTGCACTGCATACCCAAAATTTCTGTCAATAATGTTTCTTCCCTCCCTATCTTTTTAGTCGGAACTCCAAAAACTAAACTTAATTTTAAAACTACTATTTTTTTCAAATTAGGCAATATGTGGGCAAACGAAAAATAATTTTGGAATACTTGCAATCTTTTGCAGTTTTATACATTACGCAATGTAAATGCAAAAGCCTGTTTCGACAAACTAGTGGTTACATATGTTAGGCTTCGTCCACATTTGTATCATTTTGTATCATTGATCTGAGATCGCTCACCGAAATTTAGCATTAATGTGTGCTTGTTTTATAATAATAGCAAGGAGATAAAAAACGACCACGACGTTGGTGGGAACTGGAATTATTTAGAAATAGAGAAAAACATGTTGGAAGAGCATTGCTACGTGACTTGAAGTTTCAACATGCAAGGGGAAAATACAAAAACTTCACTCGCATGTCGCCTACTGATTTCGAATATCTTTGGCCTTATAGGACTCAATCAACCTAATTACCTCCTCCTGACCTCCTTATCCATGATTCCAATAAAAACTAAATAAACACTTGTTGCTGGAACAACTTCGAACGCATTGTCAGCACCGATCTGATCGGTGCTCAGATCGGTACACGTACAAACTTGTCAAGAGCGTATCCATATCCCCTTTGATGATCGGGGAAAAACCGACTCGAGGTGGATCGCGGCGTATCACGTATCAAATCATAACTGCGTATCATGATACAGTATCAAAACATATCCGTACTTACCGATCTTGACATGCGTATCCGATCGCGAGCGTGTGGGATGATCTTGATACGCGTAGCAACATGGATCTCGAGTAATCATATACGGCGCGTAGCATGCTCGCGATCTTTTTGCGTCCACACTAATGTTCATGATACGCGTCGGTGCTATGCGACGGAGATACGATTCGGCAAAAGGATACAAATGTGGACGAAGCTCTGGTGACTAACGCGGTTGCTTTGCAATATAATTAAATTGATATGTTTGTAATGTATATCTGAGCAAACCATTAAACACGCGAAAAATATCTATTATATGCGAATGAACGAATATGTTACGGTTCATAACTAATGATAAATATATATTATTCATTTGTAAAGAGACCGAAGAAAATTACACATTAAAAAAATTCAGATCAAACAATTTAAGTATGGCGGAAGATGAATTTTGAAACTTGTAAAACTGAAAAGTATTATCTAATTTCTACAGGCTATACTCATCCACCATTAGGGCTGGTACATCCTTATATAATCTTATAACATATATAATGTAGTTTACTTAATCTAAATGAGAACTCTAATAAACGTCTGTTCCTAAAAATCAGGGAAAATTTTTAGTATTTTAAAAATCATATTGACTTGAATTATTGGTAATGAAAATTGCGGAAATGTTTTTGCAATTTTCACGTAATCACATAAGACGAGATCGAAATTTTCTTAAAATGTTTATTTGCTTCATTTTTAAAAAAACATTTCGACATAGAATTCAATTTTTTTAAATCTAATAACGTGAATGAAAATAAATAGTGCATATTTAAGAAAAGCCGCCGTGATATATTGACTCGATTACCAACTTTTCACGGCGCTACGCACAACGGGGCCCCGAGTTAGATTTCCGACCGCTCATCGAACGGGACTCTGAGTTATGTTTGTAATTGGGTAGCTAAGATGACACATACCAATGACAAGCAGCAGTACCATTGATGCAAAAAGCTAAACACTGCTATCACCGAGTCATTATCTCCAATGATACGCTCATTGGGAGAGTCCCAAATAAAACAGTGGACGGAAATAGTCTGTAAACGGCTTACCGGGCTGTTACCTCAATTCTAACATCAAGATAACGAATTCTGTAAATCAGTTCGTCGTATGAAACTGACAAGTTTCCTTGTAGTTCAAGTTCATTTCCCATTATGGAAAATCTATACATGAAACGCCAAAACAAATTAATAATAAAGACAAGGTTGAATATCACGTTTATAATTATGTTGTATTCATCGCACCTTGGAGCTCGTCAGGTAACTTTTAATTTTTTGCTATTTGTTGTTTATAATTTACCAGTTTTTACTTGCAACTATAAAATTTGTTATTCATAGGCATGTCTTAAGATCGTAATATGAAATAAAAATAAATTTTCCTATCAAATTTCCGAAAACAAAAACTTGAATAATTTTTTTTTTAAAAATCTGAAAAAAATTTAAAAAGTTATTTCTAGTATATACTTAAAGTACAATTGCGAATTGTGACAATTTCGAATATTAAAAAATGTTCATTTATATTCGTATAAATATTTAGTTTTGTAGTAACTAAATATATCAGAATAAATATCTAATACACATATTATTTAAGAGGGAAGCACGGTTTCTACAGGTTTAATATTAAAGAAAAGATATATATTTATATAAAGATATATATATATATATATATATATATATATATATATATATATATATATATATATATATATATATATACATATATATATATAGAACAAATATATTTGTTTAAGATTAAAGAAAAGATGATTAAACCTTTTACCTGTGCATATTCGTTTAATCTTCTAATCAAAACATTAAAGGTTTTAATTTGTTCACACATATTTTTAAGTTTCGTGCTTTGAAAGAAAAAAAATGAAAGCCATTATTAGATCACTCTTGTGTTGTGGGCTATCAGACTCTTAGAATTTTTGTCGGAAAAAGTTTTTCGCAGAAACTTGAAATTTGGCATATTAGTAAAGCTTAATAACAATAGTGCCATATCAACAGCACTCGAAAATATTCTGATGGAAATTTTTGAAGAGACAAATAAATATGTATTTTATGTTTTTTTTTTCCATTTCATATATTGTAAGAATAAGTTATAAGATTTTCAAAATTATTTTTATTTATGAGGACAGAGATATCGGGATATGCATCCCCTGCTCTCTACCCCCGCCCCTCCTCCCCATTATTCAAACAAGCTAAACTCAATATTATAAAAAACCAGCATTACTACAAATTTACTAAAGTTTACCAGAACTATAACGATAACAAGATACCAATAGTTTTAGAGATATTCACAATGTTATGACGCCTGTGTAAGTTATATTACACAATGACATGGGGAATAAAATATTTATAAATATATACCCTTAATATTTCAATACTCGTGTTTGCCTTAGTAATGTACGAGTGTACGGAACCCCGTAGTGCAAAGTCTACTTGTGCCTAACAGGTTTTTTTTCATAATTGCAAACTTACATCTTCGCCATAAAATAATAAATTTCAGACCGATGTACAAACAAAGAGAATTTATTTCCGTTGTGGTAAGCAACCCTAAAAATATGATAACATTTTGAGGGTTTCAAGGAGTGACCAAGTAATGAAGAATTGTACAATGCTGAAACACTTCGCAAAGCCAAATCACATCATATACTATATCATAACATCAAATATATAAAATAAATTTTTATAAAATCAAATATTACATTTAGTAGATCTAATGTATAACAACTAACAATTAATTAACTGTTACAAAGTTATGAAATTATCCTAAAAATAAATTAATCAAAACTCATCTTCTATTCCAATTAAAAATATATTTCTATTATCTTTACATACACGTTATAGGAATTAATACGAACGCGTAAACAACTCGCATTTTTTGGCACGAAATTCTTGACTTATGTGATTCCTGCCATTATGGCTACAGAATCTTATTTATTTTTTCTCGTAATATAATGACGATTGTTACTTTACGGAGAGTAAATATTTATTCCAAAAACAATTAACATTTGAGAAACGCTCGATTTCAAGACCACAACGTGACTAAGTTAATATTTATATATTATTTATAAAAAAAATTTGTTTTGATTTTTTCCCTTAAAGCTAAAACATTTTAATTCTGCAATTCAAATACTATGGTATAAATTTCCCTTTATATGAGAAACAATATAAGGAATGTAATTTATTATAAAAAAATATTTTTATCTTTTGAACCTAACTATACTAAAACAATCATTGGATGTTTACTAAGCAAATATTGAACAAATAATTTTTTTACATTATTGGTATCATTTGCTGTAGGTATCATGGCTGTAGGTATCATTTGTCCAAAGTACTATTTATATAGTTGTCCCTTCATATTTCCATAGCACAATTTCAAATTATTCCAAAACTATCCGGGCGAAAACCCCTTCATCGCGTAAACAAGACGGTCCACGGCGAACATAAAAACCGCAACCAAACCAGTCCTCAATGACGCGTTTTGCACCACAAACTGGTGGACGACCACCACCACCGCCGCGACCAGCAACCAGCCGCCGCTCAGTTGATCACGGGCCGCCATCGTGGGCAGTCGCACCGCAGGCTCTACGACAGACGAATTAATTATAACACTCGCATATGCTCACTTTTTACTTATACAAAAATAAAAATTAATTAAACAATTTATGCGCGAGTTTATTAATTGTGATAAATATTTAAACATTTTGTGTACGGGTGAATTCGCATTCTGTTTCACTAAACGACATTTCTAAGTTCTTTTTGGGTTGCTTTGCCGGGAGTTATTTTCGTCATTACATAAAATTACCGTGCGTTCAATATTTTACTCGCAAAGCTTGTTTAAAGCTGCGATTTTAAAATTGTTTTAATAATATTTTATTGCATGGACTTAAAAATAACTCGTCTTGATCATTAAAAAATCTATATAATTTATTTATAAATTAAAATTTAACGTTCCAATTCGATAATTTTACTAAACAGTGTTGTTTTTAATGTTTCTGTTCGTAGCAGTTTGAGTGTAAATTGTGATATAGCATTGGTGGATTTGAACTTGATGTTTCTGAAGTGCGCAAAAGCTCATTAGTAAATCAGGAATCGAAGTATAATCCCTATGCGCACGACACATTGTTTTGTTATAGCAAACAAAAATTTATAGCGACTCTACCAAGATGCTTATAACGTAAGTAATTTGCCTTGTTTTTCTTGTTATTGAATGTATTCTTGTGTGTGTGTGTTTTTTTAATATGTTTCTAAACTAATGCAAGTTACATTTGTTATTTTGAAATAATTAATAAATTTTTATTATACTAAAAATATTCCGATACAGTAAACGATTCCATTTAAACATTACATTTATTTCAAAAGCATAATTAACGAAAATGACGAAAATATGCTAATGAACGAGTTTAGCATTGAAAAAAGAACTGGTTAATTAAAAATTGATTACTCGTGTATGTGATTTTAATTTCTCTACTTAACGATTCTTAATACAGCATAATATGGAAATTAGATCCAATGAATAAAATGTTATAAGCACATAGTGTCGTTTTGCGTA
This sequence comes from Druceiella hillmani, assembly GCA_039881145.1. Lineage (NCBI taxonomy): Eukaryota > Metazoa > Arthropoda > Insecta > Lepidoptera > Hepialidae > Druceiella > Druceiella hillmani. Next base: position 17,829,262 of record JAYKKI010000021.1, on the reverse strand, counting down.
ATACTGATTAATTTTTGCACGATCTGAGTATCCATCAATATTTCTATCATTGTGTGCAAACAGTGACGTTACGTTCGTGATCATTAAATAAATATCATGCCATGAGTGCTAAACTAATAAACGTATACATACCGAAGACATGTATCGAGAGAACTTTAAAATATTTTTCGATACGTATCACGTCAAAATGTCTAGCCACGATGAAAGTAATTAATTTACGGAATGTCTAATTATTATCAAATAATAAGTATGAAATGTATTCTAGACGCACTTATTATATAATTAATCAAAACTCGAATAAATTAAGTTGCAAAATGTACCGGAACTTTTTTGATCAGCAATGTTTCTGTGCCATTCCTGCATTTGATAATTGAATATAACAAGGGTAAAACTTGATACAACCTATTATATATTATTATATTAATGACGTATATACTTTTTGCAGACTCAACTGCGTTCATAAAGTTGCAACCATAAGATAAAATGCATATTTTGGTTAGTACCAGTTATTATAAAGACATTATTGTCCATAAAACTTATTATATATTTATTAAAGTTAATTGTCTGTTCTATGATTTAATTATTATAGAAATCAACTCAAAGAAGCCACTTTACTATTTAAATCACTTCTAGCTTAAAAAGTGGAAAAGGAACCGGCCAGCTAGGGTTGTTGTGTGTGTACTTTATGGAAAATTCTACATTAACTGAAATATACACATAAATATCGAATCCGTGTCTAGCGGAACTAACAATAGGCAAAGCAATATTTTATTAACGAAACGAAATCTCATGTATAATTTGTTGGTCGTGTCCACGTTTGACGATCGACTACTAATAAGAAGTCTGTATAATTTTGGCGTGTTGCAAAGAAATATTAAATAGCCCGCTACTTAATTATACAGAGAAGTATTGGAAGATAACATTATTCGCTTGATATTATGGCCTATCATCAACAGATCTTTAAATAAATCTGTCTTGAATACCGATATTTTATTCTAACTTTGAATAAACACATAAAATGAAACAGATTACTTTCAAAAATTCAATACAATTATTAAAAGTATTGATAGCAAATTGAAGCACATTACTAAAACTAAACTAAAAACTTTCCAGTCCGTGAAAGTAAGGGATGAACCACATAAAGAGGTTATAAATAATAATGTAAAATTCAAATGATAAACAAATCTATTTTTCTTCGTAACTCAGTTGAAAATGGTATTTTATAAAAATTTCAATTATGGCTCTATCTAAGTAATTGGAAAATAACATTGCAACATATCTTACCACAGCTCTCTTCCTATCTTATTGAAATACATATGTTCATGAATACTTTCTGAATCTTATGGTTAGGTGTGTGCGATAGAAATTATGGCACTTTAATTTCTGTTCACATTCACGTATGTGTTCAGTTTTATACCGCATCCAAACATCCTTTTCTTTAATGATCACGAAACATGACTAAACCATCTTAAGACACCTTACGTTAATTTCTTCTACTATCTGTTTACCAGAGTTCATATTACTAATAAATTAATTTGAAAACGTGTAGTTATTTACTCATTGCTTGATTACGTAAAAATCATCGACCCAAAAACGATCAGAAATTTTGCATAGAAAAAGTTAGTTTTAGAGTCTTTAAAAACATCTTTAGTGGTAAGTAATGTGTGTTCGCTCTTGAAAGAACCGCTGACCGAATCGATCTGAAATTTTGCATAGGAAAAAGTGCTCGGCTGTTTTAATTTCACCGATTTCTCAACCAATCGCTGGGAGATAACGCCGGGGTTTATTCAGTCAGATAATCACGTAACACAATTTGACGTGCTTTCCAATAATTTTACAAGTTTGACTTATTTAATAATTACGTTTTAAAATTGATCGCCCTAGTGTTCGAACGACTCTATTACATACAGCGAAGCATTCATTTTTTTCTGATTCACTCAAAATGTGTCGATGATAGGGAAGTAGACAGGTATGGTATCCAACCACCATTACTATTTTCAACAACCATATTTATTAGTCACTGTACTGTACAAAACAAATTTACAGTTTGTATCAATTTATCTATGTAGTCAGGCCGTTTAATACACAAACGCGATTATTAAACTCCATACATTGTTTTAAATGTGCCTTCTAGTATCTTTCACCTGCCTTTTTTACTAACTAACCCGTCACTCACCGTCACAAATTTCTAAAACTGCTATCATTATTTTCTTTCACTTATCCCTGTATGTATTGCTTCAATCTTCCGTATATTTTAGTCAACCGTATATTTTATTCTTCCTTATATTTTAGTTCCTTTATTTTATACTTTTTCTCATCTACTTCCTTGTACATTTGTTCCACACAATAAACCCTCACTACAGGTCTTTTAAAATATGAATAAACGAGTTCTCTCTCTGTCTAACTTTCCTTTCCTTTCTTAAATCGCAACCTGGGGTCTTTTCAGAATTCAATAATTCTATAACTGAGTAAAAGTACCACGATAAGTTTATAACAGGACGTTGTTACGATTAAGTTTCGATTTCACGGCCTTACTCGATTACGTTATCGATTTCACAGTCTCACTCCAGTCACGGTAAGCAAGTCACTCGGAGAGGTGGAGCTACATTTGTGTAGAAAGGTATGATTTTGTATGCATACGTAATTGTGTAAATCTAATGCGGAGAATATTCATCTTGTTACGTTGCTATATCATTATATGTAACTAAAACTTGTAAAGATGTACGCACGCATTACGATTAACTTGGTTCCGGTGAATGAACTTAAATTAATTAATTCTTGGAAATAATGTTTAGTTTAATTCGTTTAATGTGATTATCACAAATATTTCATTGATAACGCCAAATTATTCAGAGTATTCGTCCATAAAACAAAATATTAAAATATACGCAATAAATCCAGGAGATCCAGAACCACTATTAAATCGATTATGCCTTCACGTTAACTGTAAAACAAGGTATCTTGGTAAATTCTAATGGATTAAAGAATAAATTTCTAAATCATGTTCTAATAATATTTAGCTAATTTTTTTCGTAGTTATTCTTTATAAGTTACCTTGCCGTTGCATTAAGGGCGGTGTTTTAGAGACCTGAAACCACCGGAAATAAGTGATAATGAGAAAGAAGTGTGTAGTTCAATAAGCCAAATAGAACACACAAAACGTGATAGTTTTAACGAATGAAGGTTTTGCCATATCGTAATTGGGGTATAACCACTAGAATCTATAAATTATTCTTTGCTTATGACAATGCTCGTACTTGCTGAAGGTGCTTCATGAAAAATATTGCATTAGAGCTAGAGACAAAAATATATGGCTTAATGAATCGGATTAAAATCGAAAAGAGATTGAAGTGTACACTAAAGCTCCAGCTTATACGAAGGCGCGTCATCAGCATTATACGGTTGCTACATCGTTGATGGCCTTGCATGCTACACACGCTTGTGCTCTGAAGTGACGTAAAGCATTGCTTAAATATTTGGATACTTTACATGCAAATATATAATGTCGATATCAGTCGATGTTTTTGTTAGTAATATTCGAAATCAATGGTTATCGATTTCCCTTTAATTAGTCGAAAAACGATGAAAATATGTGAATTTATGTTCGCTTGCTTTGTGTCACAGCTCTTTTTCACAAAAACCGTTTGGTATAGAAACTTAAAATTGAGTATGCATACGAAGTATATTAACCTTCATGGATATGCAATAATTAACACTCAAACATAGTTACATGGAAATGTTATACGGGTCAAATTTAGTTTTTAGGAATATTTCTTAACTTCATAAATCGTGTGAATTTTATGTGATGTATTTTTAAGGATATTTTAAAAATAAAAACAGCGTTACTTGAAATTTACCGAAAGTTTGCCAGAAAACTATGGTGATGATTCCAAATCTCATAGTTTTTGAGAAATTCACAATGTTTTTACGCTTGCTATTTTGACGTGAATACGTCTTTAAATTTGCTACCATACGGGGGCAATCCAAAAAACCTAATGATAACAAAATCGATAAAAAATACAGTTTGGCGTTGTAGTTTCGAATCTATCCTCAACATCAAAAATTAAATTATACCATTGGATAGCTAAAGGATCAAAGAATTCGTTACGATAAGCGAGAACAGTGACACATCGCGAGCGGTGGAGGGGGAAGCGCCGCCATTTTGAGATTATTTTGCTGCGTATCGAGATTTGATTTATAACTCTTGATTCGGAAAAGCTACGATCTTCGTTTAAGTTTTAATCGTCAGCTGTAATCAAAATTTATCGATTGTATATAAAATATTAGTTTAAAGTAGTAACAGTGAATATAATAAGTTGTTAATATAAAAAAATATAATAAAATATATATAATGTCGGCCTATACGCTATTGTAACACAATAATTATTTGTTTCCTTACCTTTATCCTAAATACATAAATAAACATATCTTATTTAAAAAATATAACCCATTACATAGTATTCACGTACAACACACAGCCGTGTCCGTGACACAGCCACACCCAATTTTTTAGGCAGGCTTAGCTTTCATATGTATAATAAAAATACTATCAATATTTACAAATAATGGAAATATTATATATCCTTAAATGTTTATTTGTACGCAAGTGTGTAAGAAACCCCCATAGAACGAGTTCTTATCATACTTAAAAGGTTTAATTTTATTCAAACTTGATCGTGGTCTCCGTAATGAACATTTACTTTGAGCTTTACTTACGTAAAACGTTCAAGAATAACAGGTACTGTATCAGGTTCTGAGAAATCGCTTCCCATGTTTTTATTTTTTACTGAAGGTGCCTTTTAAGCGAAAGATTTTAGAATTCATGTAATTTTACATTCGTAAATATGTAAAAATCAATTGAATAAAAAAAAAGAAAAAATTCCTGATAGTTAAGTTTTTATGTTAAATGAATCGATAAATAACGAAATTAGGTACTGTATCACTAGTAACCCACTTTGGCTTTATATCAGTACAGTAAAGTTATTTTATGTATATTTTTTTCTGTGACGAACATGTTCTACGCTTTATTTCAGTTAACAAAAAAAATGTATAAAACACCATCATCTGTCAAGTATCATCAACCCTATATAAAATTTAAGGCGATCGGAATTCGTATGGATGATAATTTCTTTTGTAAATTTTAAATACGTGTCTGTACACAACGTATCTTATTTTGTTTCCGTGCATTAACACGTACATAATAAGTGTGGACAACCGCAACGTGAAAGTGCTACAAATAGTCATCCACGTGAAATGAGTTCTCTGCGTAAATATACACACACGCAATGAAAGTTTGGCTTGAACTGAGAAAACGCTTAAAATGATTACGACTTATATGGCTCTGTACGATAAAGGTTCAGTGCGAAAAGGTTCAACACTAAAACAACATATTACAACTTTTAACTTAAAAAATAGTTACCGTACCTTATCGATAACAAAATCTACAATTTTCCCACACTAGTATTAGTGTATCTCTAATAGTTTTACCAGCGTTTGACACAAAAGTGCCCAGATGGACGACTTTTACTCCGACAACATTAATATTATTAGCAATATCTCAATAATTATTAAACATCTACACATATTATATGCGAAAGTTGTGTGTCAATCGGATTAGAAATGTTTTCATGATTCCCTAAAAACTAACAAAAAAACTTCCTATCTATAATATTAGTATTATATACAAATATATCGCTGTATTTTATACTTATCTACTTATTTATGATTATGAAGAGTGAAATTATCATTTCTATAAAGAATTTAGTAACAAAAATCATACTTAATTCGGTAAGTATTATTTTCCGCCACGCTTGTATACAAATTTCGATATTTTTTTTTAATTATTACTATACATATATGGCTATGACCACTAATGGAATAATCTATTTATATCTTTAAATAATCACACCAAATTCTACCAGGTAAGCAGTTACAAAAGATCGTCACTTCGTCTCGTCGTAACGTACGTCACTTACTCTTACGCTTACGCATAAGTATATCTCCTTCACACGTGGCCATCTTCTGTTGAATATCTTGGATATTTTATAATTCACTTTGAATAAATTTAAATGTTTAATCAAAGTGAGTTATAAAATTGCTTAAAACTTTACTTTTTTATTACTTTTGCGAAAGAGAAATTATACAACTCTAAACATTTCTGAAAATTCGATACTATGCTCAGCTTATCAAACCAAACTATGTCCTTATATGCCAAGTTCAATTCAGAAGCGCAACAACCAGTGGGGAGATAAATATTTCATATTAATTTATGACCACTACTTCCCAAAAGTCAGCCCGAGAATTTTCCAATTAGGCTTCTATAGAAGTATCATTATCAAGTATTATTATTCAATGTAAATAACATTGAAGATTATGAAAATTTAAGAAAAGCCTAGAATTATAAGATAAAGTAAAATGAAAAATGTAGTACACAGCGATTATTTGAATAATGATTGAGCGCCGATTTACTCTCTTGTCTATGGTATAGGAAACCTACGACATGATTTAATATGTATTTGATAATGAATTAAGACAATATCTAAGAAATTAATCATTTTAAACAAACGATGGGAAGCTATGTCAATTATTTTTACATTAATTAAAGGCGTAAAATATGCACAAATGAAGAACTCTCCGATGTTTTTATTTAAAAATATAATATGTTGTTTTTTAACATTACAATTGTTGTATCATAACATGATTTTTTATATTCTCATTTCATATTTCTTTTAATTTAAACTTACGTGAAATTTAGTAAATAAAAATTATATACAGTAAATAAAAATTAGTAAATAAAAATTATATACAGTAAATAAAAATGAGTAAATTAAAATTATATACAGTAAATAAAAATTATATACAGAAATAAAATAAAATTATATACAGAATGGTGGCTGTGCTTCTTTACAAAATGAGCTGCAGATGTAATTAAAAATAATGAGGGCGGAATGCATTGAAATCATTGCATAGTAAAGTTGTTCATTGGTATCTCTGGTTAAAATGGAATTCCCATCATAGCTACTCCCATCATGGCTACTCGTGTATGCTCTTAACGAAATATTAGCACTTTAACTTTATTAATAAGAAACATGAAGGGACCTTAGATAATTAATTAGCACCTAAATTATTTTGTTTATGAGTGTCACTTGAACATTTAAAAAAATTTTCGAACCAAATAAACGAACTTATACACTTTACCTCTCTGTGATATCGGTGTAGATGTCATATGGTACATAAGATTTATTGGATGACCCAGCCATTTAGTAGGACCATCCGAAATTTAATGAAAATTTTCCAAATGTTTTAAAATATAATTACACAAATAATTTTGAGTTAAAAATTATTTTCAATTTTGACAAAAACTTGTCTCGTAATATTCCAATATGGAACAGTCAGAATTAATTAATATCGAGCGACTTAATTAATTACGTAGTAAAGCTATGTACACACAAGCGCCTGTACAAACATTCGCATGAACTCAATATCGCGCAACAGCCCGACTCATTCTGATTGCACGCTCCGATCGCAACAATTTGCGCGTAAACACACCGGCGGGTAGCCAGGTCGGCGGCAAGGTCACCTTTGTTCGTCTTCACCGCCGTGGCGTTGCTCAAGCCTCGCTTGCAACACTCACCTTTCGATATAAAGGCTGAGACGGTGTGGCTAAGCATGATGTCAAAACATCGGCGAAATGCGGATGCGATTGAACTATATGAGCCAGAAGAGACGCACCGCGCAATGAGCGCCTTATGTTGAAGAAGCTGTCGGCTAGATGGTAGACTCATTGCTGTAAGAACAAATTATTTCCGTCGTATCGCAATAAATGCAAAATTCTTTTACTAACACAAAAAGTACACGTCCTTAGGATAAAGGATATTTTCATTAAACAAAAAAAGGTAATTGTTTGACTTATCTTTACGAAGCAAAGTGCGGTTTATTCATTTCGAAAAAAATACGAATCACTAGACAACAAATTATATGTTTTAATTGGTTATAATAATTAATTGTTAAAAAAGGGCAAACAATTCCGGGGATACGAATTTTTTTACATTGACTCAAACTTGTACGAGTTTTATTAAATGATTATGGGAATTAAGCTGCAAGTGCTTTATTAAGTGCCTCAAATTATGAATTTCAACAGATTATATTTTGACGGACGACGAAGAGTGTACACAAAATTTGCAAAATTCATAAAGAATTGCGACTTGCATTGGATCTTTTCCTGCACGCACTAAAAGAAACTAGCTCACGACGTGGTTCCAAAGTTAACTTTAAAGGTCAATCGAAATAAATATTGTTTCTAGACCAAATGAGAAATATAATCAAGTAAGTACGCATAAAATAAAGAATATATGTCAGAGTCTCTCTAAATTCTCGAGTTAACTGAAATAATTTCCATTCAAAATATGAATATAGTATATAATACTCATGTTTAGAATTCATCAAATACAAGATCATAGTTGAAAAATTAGAGCGAAGCGTTTTTGAAAACACACGGTGCACTCGATGGAATAAGCGAAATAAAACTAAAACACAGAAAAGACATCCTCCTCCCACCGTCCTTTAGAGAGTAGTAGAAATCTTAAAAATAAAAAAAATATGGAAATTAACCTAGGCCGAGTAATTACACGTGTATACGAAGCACTTACATATAAACACGTATAGGCAAATATTGGTTTCACGATCTAGTTACACAGGTGGTAAATGAAGGTTAAAATTCCTGTCACAATTAGGACTTAACCAAGCAAATCATTCAAAACGACACGTCTTACATTTTTAACAAGCAATCGTAGACAAGGTAATGTACTATATTGTCATCCATTCGTTCTTTCACATTAAGAGAAAGTAATAACTTTAAATATGGCGAAGACCTGATGTCTCGAATCGCGTGTTTTACTCCTTGACGTATGATCTTTAGCTTTCTGCTGCATGATTTTCATAGCAATTTAATAAAATAATCGTAAATATTATCCAATATCCCAAAAAGGAGGTAAAAAGAGATTTCCTAAATCTAAAATAAGTTTATGACATTTAACTATTTTAAGGCGACCGGTATATTTAATGCAATTTTCGTATTTTTTTTTACTAAAACTTTATACTTGCGTCTAATAATTACAATTGTAAAACTGACAGTTTTTTACAATATCTAATTTAAAATCTTCATTTGATATTTGTAATATATGCATCTATAGCTCTTTGACCATATTTTAATTAACTAAATTGGAAGATTTTGGCAGAAGTTCGTGTTGGTTTATTGCTAATTAATTGGTCTTAGACACCGAAAAGTGTACAGATATTCAATAGAGTCGACATAAAGTGATAAAAACAGTGTATTGATAGAAAGAAAATCTTATATGGGAAAGCTGAAAATTTACTTATTTTGATCATAAAAATGCATATAATTTATGTTCTAACTGTAAGCAATTAAAAGTTAATAATCAATTATTTCCATTCTAAAGTAATTTTATAACAATTTGCTTGAAATAAAAATATATTTTTTTCTTCTACAAAGATTAAATATTTAGAAATAATCACGTATGCGATTCACCCTGGGGAGCAAGTTGAGAATCTCAGTGGTTGAATATATAATAACTTAATTCGCTGATAACTGTCAAAATATACAAGATTCGTTTGTATCGGTACTGGATCTACTTTAACACTCTCGTCTTCTTCATTAATTGACTTTCATGTGAACACTTGAATTCTTGGTATTATAAGCGACGTGATGATATGGACTGATCAAGATAATTAGTGTGTAATATTATTAGTATGCGCAAAATTATATTATTACAATCCGAACTGATATTATAAATAATAAATATTTGTCTCGGTTTCACGCTTCAACTACCCAAACTAGCTTTGTGAAAAGCATACTTGTCACAAAGGTTGTTTGAGTAGTTGAGGTAAGGTCTTACGGAGATAAAAAATTGTTCAAAAATAAATTATTTGTCATTAAGTGTTCACAATCAAACTAAACATTTATTAACATTATACATGTTACTAAAGAAATTCACAACATCGATATATGGAATGGTCACATAAAAATATTTTCGATTCTCAATCTATATCTTCAAATACCCATTTTTCGTTTTTCTTGTTCTCAATGACGATTCCATACGTACTTTTCTATTTTGATAAGTTCTTGCAATTTGATTAATCTACATTTATCTACGTCCCCCCACATTTTCTTTCCATGTCTAATTCTCCTCTATGTACCTTTTTAACCTTCCGTATCTCGTAATCTGAAACTGAACCCTTATAATAATATCCTCACGCGTCCGTCCATCAGTCAGTCATAGTCGTCTTTCTAAAAAATTGTTTGACCTAAAAGTTGAAAGGCATAATGATAAAATATATTCACCGCATATGTTTAACATAAATATTAAGACTAAAAATATAGTTATGGAAACAATAGAGAGCAAATGAAGAACTCGATTTTTTTTTAATTTCACACTTCATGTAATAAAACAATTTTGAAAATATTTTTAAAAATGTTCACAAAAAATATGTTTCTCCTCGCCATCTTCAAAAGTGCCCAACATAATATTATAAAAAACAGCGTCACTAGAAGTTAGTTTACCGGACAACTGTAGCGACTGTTCTAAATTTCACAGTTTTTTACAAATTACACTTGCCTGGCGATATATTTACATGTTGAAAAATGATATTAACATTTATTTAATAGAAATATTACGTACCGTCCTTGAATATATTTATATTTAAGTGTGTGTTGAACCCTTGAAGTGCGAGTTCTCATCGGATTTAATAGTTTTTTTTGTATTATTTTTCAGTTTAAGTACACTCTCAAAAAGTCAATATTCAAGTACATTAACCGTAGATACAAACTTAAGTTATTTAATATAAGATAGTGTAATTTTATAATTTCGCAATTTTAATATAAATGATAATTTTTACCAATCGATAATATTTCAGTACATCCTGTCGTAAGTCGTAATAATTACATTATAGAGGCAAATGTAAGTGTAATGACGTGTGCTTTAATTAAATGTTAGGCAACTATTGGCAAAAACTGAATCTTGCACAAGCTAATCGGCGCGCTCCGTGCAATCTGACGTTCGTTATGCGCTCGATCGGATACGGAAATCGCCTATTACCTACGACTGCTACTCGAACTCACTTCCTGCCACTCGGCACAAGTGTGGCAATCAAACATGTTTACTTGTTTAGTTGCAAATATATACTCTATTATCTATAACCGGCCTCAATAAAGGCGAAATTGCCAAATCTTAGAACGAATTTCCATTTGTAAATAAAAATAGCACCTAAAAGTATGAAAAAAAAATTCCTAGGGCTCTTACTATTAGTCCTTTCAAACGATACTCGATATATATTGAAGGAGAAAAGATTCGTGTGATTAATTCAAACTATATTTTACGCCTACAGCGAAATAGATATACTGTGTTGGCTATACAAGAATTAAGAATGATTCAACCTTTTTGAATGTGCAATTTCAAGGTTATTAAAGTGGTTTTCATACGAGGGAGTGCCAAGTGAGTATCCAGTGGATACCCTTTGCATGTATATAAGTACGATGAATAATTAGGTTCCTGCAAACCAGTGAGTCACTGCGGCTGCTCCCGACAATCTTCCTGAAAATATCCAAACTTGTCGAACGAAAAGTGACAGATTACTTGTTCGATCAACACAAAGACCTTTTAGTAGCTCGCTAATTTGTACGATAAATAAAACTTATAGGTTTATAAGGAAAACATAGGTAAATGCCATTTGACAGATCAAAATATGTATATTTAGAAAAAGTTTCAACATTTCGTGAATATAACTGCCACATTAAGGATCCGATCTCAGTGAAACCTCTTCTATATTTCTGACATTGATAGAAAATAAAATAAAAACGAACAACATTTTTTGTATATTATTTTATTATACAACAAGTTTTAAAGTTAAAACATACAAACAAATTCTTTTAAAATCAACATTTCTGTCATTTGTACTGAACGTGGTGACTGATTTAATTTTCACCAATTCTGATATTTTTTTCAATAGCTAGAATTATAAATGAGCAGACAAACATTTTTTGCCAGTGGTAATTCTACAGCAAACAATAAAAACGTTATTTCCCATTCCAGCATCACTCATAATGTTAAATTACTTTTAATTCATATCCTCGCTGCTCTCTCAAATTCATAACACATAGAGTTGTAGTTTATTACTGAATTTATACCATGTGGTATATTTCTTTAGGCATATAGTTTAAGACAGTTATATATATATGATTCTTGACAGTTATAGAAGATTATAAATAAGAAAATAATATTTAAAATGCACATACTTTTCGCACAATAGCAGTTGTAACTTGAAGATAAATGTGAAGTACATACGTAATTTATAATTAAATATAATTTATAATTAAAATAATTTTATAATATAACTAAAAATTTGCGTACATTTATAAACTCGTATTTCAAATAGACAATCTTTTGAGTTGATATATTATCCAACATCGATTTTAACGAGACTTAAGTATATCCTCTTTGATCTACAAAACTCTACATATTATTATTGCTTATACGAAGAAAAATGACAGCGGTCCTATCTATAACCAGCTAAGCCGTTTTACAAACACAATGATGAATGATAATGAAGTAAAACATAATTATGTGGTTTTATCGAGGAATAATTTTTCACACAACCGCTTTTGTCACTTCATGAATATTTAAACAACAAGTGTAAAGCAGTCACAAAGCACTTTAACTAATTGAATAACCAAACCGCAATACATCTCAACCAATAAGTTATTGGAGAATAAAAAATTGCAATGAATCATATAAAAGCAGGTACGTACCTAAACGAGGATGGCAAAACAAACGTAGGTACATTATCGATCAGAAGACATTTTATTTTAGCGACATGTGACAAATTTGTTAAATTTAAAACAAAATCATTTTTTTAAAAAAATTATACCCTGTAAGCTTATGTCCATATTTATGACGGTTATTTATTGTTTTTTGTACGTCTAATCTCTTGCGTTAATCATCTGATACCGACACGTGATCCAATTCATAAATCATTCTGGAATAGAGGTCGCTTCCCTCACTCTGTTTACTTGCGTAACAAATTAAAAGTTGAGGTCGTTATTTCAACAGTATAAAAATTGTACTTTCCGAAAGCTAAATTTAGAAGTACCTTCTAGAAATTGGATATTGTAGACATAATAAAACACTATGTTAGAACCCGTGAAGTTATATTATACGTGACGGTATATATATTACATCAAAATTTCTTTCCGCGTGATGAAAAACTATTCTAACTACACGGCTACCACCAGCTAACGTCTGGAAAAAAATTATATTTCATTTAAATTTTTTACTATATTTATATGTGAAATACTTCGAATTGTTTAGAAGGCAAGAGTGACATAGCTAGTGTGACAAAAGCAATTGAATTTTGTTATTTGTTTATACATAGGATGATTTCTGCATTTATCTATGCAGAATGGGCTTGTCCAATTTATCTTATTACAATTCTATCCCATTCGCACCCTTATCAAACTCACTTGCCTATAATGTTAACTTAGAACAATAATACAACATAATTACAACTATTACTTTTTTTACGTGTTTGCCTGTCTCATTCTTCTGCGCGTATTATTCAATATTTAAATATGTGTATTAAATTTCATATTATATGTGTATTCATTAGATTGAAAAAAAAACGCCTTATGTTAATTTTATAAAAGTATAACATGTTTGTTTAAAACAACATCACTGGTCAACATCAACACATAAATGGTACGATATATTCAGACACGTGATCAAAGAAACATTGTGTTATATATTTATTTAGCATTCCGCAAACGTTCGCTTCCCAGTTTATTTATGTACATTTCAAGTTCAACCTCATCCACAAAGGTGCTCTAAATGTCAACCGTACACACTTTTCGTGTGTAAGATGCTGAGCAGGATATCTCGGGAGACTTTTGACTACAGTCATTTTAATACAGGAGCAATGGTATCCAATTTAAATAATGACTGTCGTAGTGAGATGGTATTATTTCTTCCCCATATTGATGTCAAACGTCTGGAGACTGCCGTTCAAGTGACGTCAAATTAAACATCCGTATCGCTTTGCTAACATCAACACGTCTTCTTCTGGATCTAGATAATTTGAAGATGAATACGAAGGAAAATAATAAATTCATTTATATACATATTATTATTCCTTCATGATCACTAAAATTTCTTAAATGCTTTTTTCTCCAGAAAGAGACAAGATTCAAACTAGACCAACAGATTCCGACCAACACCTATTTCTCAATGAAATAAAAAGATAAAAGATCTGAAACCCGACTAGGGATGAACCCATCCGCTGACTAAAAACCTATAAGCAAGTGTCTATTCGTGTTCCGTATTATAATTACTATTTGCTAACTATCCTTTAGCATCTACCGACGTACTTGAAGCTGAATATTTAAAAATTGAAAGGTTTAGTCGCAAGCACACGTACATAAATACCAAATTCGTTACCTCGGCGTAGTCCGATAATAAAACTAGGCAACATACGTAAACTCTTATATTTTTCTGTCGACTTTTCACATGTTTGTCTACGTGAATCTGAAACGTACCCAATGTGCCCAATCTCACTCGCAATGCGTCAACCTATTCCAACAGGATAGTCCTTTATTCAATTGGATCAATCCTTTATTTACAAAAAACTAATTTTTCAAAAAAAACGGTCATATAGTTAATTGACCTCTGGCACTGACTAAACATTGTTCGATTGAAATCAAATTAGAATTGTGCACGCAATTTCGACTACCAAATATAATTATTAGAAAATATTATAGTACAATTGAGTGCGCGTCAAATATATTATTATTTATTGTCTAGAATTTTTTTTTTAAAAAAGACCGTACTGATTCTAAAAGTTTCCCCATCATTTTATTTATCTGACAGTTTATACTTACTATGAAGTTTTTACGTCATTCGTAACATCTAACTTAAGATATTATAAAAATTAAAATCACTCAAAGATATTATAAAAATTAAATCTCGGTAAAATGGCGTGTCTTCTGACGCACATCCTGCCTATTGTGCAAACACTTGATAATCTTCCGCTGAAGTCGGATGATGCTGCGATGACTCATGCCAAGTTACGGTAATTATTATGTAGTGATAATATCCGGTCTATATCATTAATAAAAGCAATTCTTTTCTTGTAACTTGACCGCAATTTGTCATTAGCGTTCAAGTTTTGAAGACAAAAATATAACGGACGTACGTACTAGATTCGAAATTTAACTAAACGTTTGGTGCGTTACACGCAATTAACAGGCTAAATTTTTCGTTTATTATCGTTTATTATATCGTAAAATTTCGTCATCAAATACATAATTGATTCGGATATCTAAACTTCGTTAATGAAGAACCATTATTACGCACGAACGATACCTACTAATGCGCATGGTGACGCTCAGAAAGCATAATAACGTGTTAATGAGACACATTAACCCCCAAGAATAGTGTCATTTGACAAACATTGACTCGAGTTCTTTCTTTAAATTAATTAAAATATTATTTAATAGGCTTGTGTCATGGATTGATTCCCTTAGTATGCATATGTATATATATGTTAGATTTTAAACTCTGGAGGCACTTCACATCGCAAAACATCAACTGCTCCACACCATCCTTCTACAACTTATCCGGCAATCCGAGAGAACCCGACCGATAAACGAGCTACATTGAGAATGACCACAGGCGCAAAAAGATAAAAATAATAACAAAAATACTGTTTCTCAGCTTCTACTTAACTGAACGAATCGAAATAAATATAAAAACACTTATACTACCTTTATCGTCTGTACTGTAAAACTTGTCAAATGTACTGTAAAACTTGTCAAATATACTGTAAAACTTGTCAAATGTACTGTAAAACTTGTCAAATGTACTATAAAACTTGTCAAACGTACTGTAAAACTTGTCGATTTCCACAACAAGGTTTTCCATATTATAGTTTTTTGATCGGCCAAAGATCGGTCCTTAAACTCTGAGAAGAAATACTGATTGTCTATTCTCTTAACTTCGATCAAACAAACTAAATACAAAAATATTAATCACGTAAAACATATTGAAACAATCGCATCGGTGACTCCACATGCATGCCGGCACATCAGATCGCAACGCTATTGTTTATTGAACAATGCTAAGGTAGCATATACATAGTCTCGATGGCAAGAACGATCATCTTAAAAAGTATTCGCTCAGCACAAAGGAAAGGAAGAACGACAAGCAGAAGCGACATATTTAACAGTTTGTCAAAGTGGCATTGATTAGCTGTTTGTAATAATAAGTGTTTGTATCGCCTGCATTAACATAAACAATCTTAGGTTTACGTTCTGCTGCATGCTCAAATACAAACAGACGTACAATTTACAGCGACATGTAAAAATATTTAAGGGAACCGAACCATTGTTCGTGTACATTCGTATTGAAAACAAAGCATTTAAAAACAACAAAAATAATGCAACTAAAACTACAATATTTTATATACACATATACACGATATAATCCTAGATGGTTACGATGTAATCAATTAGTTTTATTTAATTAAAAACGTGATAAAAAGTATTATTCACAATTAAATGAAACTACGTGATGTAGTATTATTTCTACTTTCTTTAAGCTCTTAAAGAACTTAAAGAAAGTAGAAATAATACTACATCACGTAGTTTCATTTAATTGTGAGTATTGAATTTCTATAAAATTAAAGCCAAAAAAAAAAAGGAAATATATATATATATATATATATATATATATATATATATATATATATATATATATATATATACTCGTAGCGCCACCTTCCATCAGATCATGGCGTATGACAACGACTGTCTTTTAAATATTTTAACCCGTTTAGGATCTTTGAATTTGTATATTGAATTTTAATAAAAATTAAATTAGACATAAAAATGATTTCAGCGTTTTCAGATCCAAACTGATCCAGACTTACCCATAATTATATATTAAACAGATCAGAAATTTTTATCTATGCTAGAAACATAAATTTATTTTATTCAAATGCCCTTAGAATACGGCAGTTGACTCAATCTAAATTTTGATATTTTTCATACAATATTGTAAAATATAAGTTAATTAAAAACCAGTCTTGAAAAAAATTCAAAAATTGATTGAAAAATAAGCCAGTTGTAGGCTTGTAAAGTTGAAGATACGGATAGAGTTGGGTACCTGTCCCTTTTCCTCTCGTAGAATATAATGTGCAATATTAAAAATGACCTCACAACACAGTATTGCCGTCCTTCTCTAAAGGTTAAATTTAAACTTTTAAAACTCGGTCAATTTTTAAGATTATTAAAAAAAATTTCACTCTTCATCAGCTTGTACCTTGAAATTATGATTAAAGAAATAAAAAAATTAGTCAAATACCCAATTACATTTGACAATAACATCAAGTTAAAAATTAGTAAATCGGGTCGATCACAGTGCCCTTCATTTGACAAGTCTGTTTTTTCCAACTTAGGTTTTTGTCAAACGTAGTCATTAGTAAATAATATATTCTTAATGTGTTGCATTACTCATTAATGATTAAATTTTTTTTCGTTTAAATTCCAAATGTGAATAGTCTAAAAACGCTTACATGGAAAATTTTGTTGCCTTTTTGTGTGTCAATCTAGCTTTACTTCTTATATCTGAAATTTTCTTTATACTTACTTTTTATAACTTTTAGTTTAAGCTGTTGCCTCGTTAATAAAGTACGATGTGGGAATCAACTTTAAAATAAAAATATATTACAAACATGCACCAATTGTTAAGGAAGGATTTCATTATCAAGTTTGGCACTGAAAGCAATTTACAGACCTGAAGTGTTAATTATGTTTATATAATTAATTAACTGCTAATTATGTTTATATGCAATGTTTAGTAAGCCGCCTGCTCCTAATAAACGACAAGACGAAATGATGCTAGAACAATATACCATCCGATTCAGGTATAAGTCATAAAATTTTTCTATCACTGTTTTATATAATAATGTTTCCTTTTCAGTGTTCCTTAGCAGAAGTTCAAAAATGAAACTCTGCTGAAATTACCCGGCTTTCTGTCTCTCTAAGTGGCATTTTTCTCTGTGGACCGTTTGGCATAGAAAGTTGAAGTTTAATTATAGGAAGTAAACGCCGGACGGGTTAATAACAATAAATTAAATTTCCGTTTAGGGTTCATTTTTGAGAGAAGGGGAGGCATTACTAAAATCATAGATCAAAAGTAAATATTTTCCTTTATTGATGTAATTGCTTACTAAGAAAATTCCCAAAAACCTTAAAGAATCGCTATCAGTCCTCCCGATTCTGACAAAAATCAGTCAGAAAATGCTTTATAAACAAATTAATTATTTAAATCAAAACTGTAACTAAAGTAGGAAAGCAAAAAACAATTTTATCGATGTAAATTTATTAAAATAAGCCGCATAAAAAAATTTATAATTTTTTTTCACATATACAGCTTTTATTAAACCAATACAACGTTTTATATACCCATACTTCATTCCACCTCAAAGGAAAATGTTTGTAAACAAATGGAAAATACAGTTCGAGTATTGTCAACCTTCTTCTTGCAAATAAAAGTTAGTAGTATAATATGGATTTATTCGGTATTTGTGATAATTCAAAAACAATTTTTCTATGTTGGTTTTCTTCATATGTAATAAAATATTTGCAATTAGGCAAACAATGTATGAACATTCAAACACCAAGGAATTGAACTAGAGACTAGAGACAGTCAATAATTAAAAGTATTCAGCCAAACAGTGACAATTTATTAAATTAATCTGATAATTACATTCCATGGTTTAATATTGTTATGGGTGAAATATAAGTTTTGTATATAGTTGTCAACTAGTTAAAAATATATTTGTGCCAACCATATCTTAACTGTGAAATTAGTTTGTTTACAAACGTTCTCTTTTTACATGGAATGGAGTGTAGCACTAAATGTCTCGCAGACCCAAAAACTGCATGCAGTGTCTAATGCGAAATTCTCGTAGGCCTCGATATCTTTATGATTCCATATAACTGTATGAGCTATTTGAATACTAAACTAGATTTTTAAATATAACTTGCCGTAAGCAATACTTTTTCAAATTACTAAATTAAGGTTATTTATCTCTCGAGACTTGTTCCGTAGCTTTACTTCACTAATTTGTCCGTTTTGAAATAATCAACGACCCACTTGTTAATCACATGTCGCTCAAAGTCCAAGGCTAGAATTCCAACAATCGCGTATATTCATTAAGGTCATTTTATATTTTAATAAGGTCGGTAAAAACAACCGCTTGTGGATATTTATAAAAGTTAAATAACATATTAATTGTAGCGCAAACGTGTATTTTGGAATAATTACTAGTTTCGGCTTCGGGACAGAAGGTACTGCACTGTGTAACATAATTAGCTTTTGTTTGTATGTTTATTTTGTAAATACTGAAACTCATGATAGAATCATATGTCGTCATTTATAAAAATGTTGAAAACCTGTGGACACTGTTTAATGTATACAAATGATATTGTGGAGGAAATTATATAAAATAAGCATATTTCCATTTTTCCAATTGACAGATTGCGTTACTTAAATTTAAAAATCTGTGCACCGATGAATGTGGACAGGAATCCACGGGCCGTAGTCTATGATCGATTCGTCTTAGAAATGGCCGTCCATTCGATCTCCTTCCACCATTCGTCCTCGTAATTTTAAACCTATACAGTAAATGAAATTTTGCAAATAAACTTTTCGTTTGGAGATCTCAATTAATAAGCAGCACATCTTAATTCATGTGGAGATCTCAATTAATAAGTAGGAGATTTCAATTCGTATGAAGATCCCGATTAATAAGTAGGAATCTTAAATTCTAATTCTTGTGGAGACTCCAATTAGACAATTAACGTGTGTCTCCATGAAAGTAAAGTGGGGGCGAAAATTATAACTAATATAATATTAAACTTTGAGAAATAGAGGTCTTGCCATTTTTAATTTTTAAAACTCCGTTGCCAAAATTGGTATTAAGCTTTAAAAGGACGTGCAGTATGTATGTACCCTCTGACCTCTTACTCTTTGAGGTGGGTTCGAAAATGTTCGAGAGGTGGTTCGAAAAATGTAAAATTAATATTTGATTAGAACTTTCAATTAAAATTATGTTGCTTCATAATTTCACTATTGATCGCTAGTATATGCGTGTTTTGATACGCATTTATTAGTTTTTTTTCTTTACTCTCTTATCTTCTTTATCTTAAATGGAACGGTGTTCAAATTAAATTATTAGTTTATATTTTAATCTAACCGATCTAATGTTTTAATTATTATCAGCAACTGCTTAACAAAAATAGCTTGTTTCTATTTTTTCCATCACATCTTTATTTTTATTTCCATGTCTTTGCTTAAATATTGGTTTCTTTATAATAAATGACGTAAGATTTTATTTATGGTTTTACTTAATCATTTTTTTGGGTAAATTAGTAATAGGTATTAAACTACAACTATTTTTAATCCCTGAGAAATTAAAATGTTTGAAACGTTTATAAGGTTGAGTGTCCCAGTGTGCTTAGTACAATTAAATAAAGAATTGAATTTAATTAATGCAACAATAAATATTATTCATAAGAGAATGAATCATCAACGGCTTTGTTATTCACAGTTAATTTAAGGCGTACACCATTCCCGTTAAGGTCTCTTTGAAAGTCTTGTGTATTTGTTTAATATTTTCACGTTTATACACCTAATGTTTTAAACTTAAAAAGCGCTGAATTGTTTTTGAATTTGGCTAACTATCAGTCTATAATTTCAAGAACGGAACATGTAAATAAAATAAATTGGAACTTTGACTATTTTGTCATTATACATATTATCATGTGAATAACTCACAAATAATGGGTATTTTACTATATCGATTAGAAGATTTCATTCTTGTCATTCAAGACATTGAATACAGTTTGATTTGGTATATTGATGAATTTATAAAAATCTAATAGGCTATTCCAGAACAACGCCGTCCACGAACACAAACAACCTCTTATAAGTCAAACCCTTTAAAACGACTGCGTCGATGTTAAAAAAAAAGAAAAAACAAAAGATTTGCAAAATGTCAACAAAGAAAAAACAAAAGATTTGCAAATTGTCAACAAAGAAAAAACAAAAGATTTGCAAAATGTCAGCTACAACATCGTGACATAAAGTTAAGAAATCCACTTTTATAATTCTATATATAATCAGATCTTAATGTTTTTCTTTCATGTAACATTTTTAAATCACATCAGGAAATAACAGCTTTGAGCTTTATTTTCATTTTAATAAGTTCATAAATGTGGATATAAAAAAAATATTTAACAAACTAACAGCTGCAAATATAAAAAAAATGTTAATTTTAGCATTAAAACTTGGATATTTAAAATAACTCGACTCGGTTGATGGGGAGAAGTCAAGTAAATAAAGCGCGAAAGAGAAAAATAAAAGAATTTGATCGGATACATTAAGTTACAAGTACGTACATAAATTGTCTACATAAATGTAGCACAACTGGTCCCTTCGTTAAAACGTTATATAGTTTCATTTAGCAAGTGGTGTTACAACGTTATCTTGCATTTATATGCATCCTTTTATGTATTCTTCTATAAGCATGTATTGCAAACTACTTTTTTATATTTACTGCAAGCTTCTTTATACAATTCCTTAAATTACTGTATTTTTATTTGAATTTGAACAAATTTACAGCACAATAGACGTTGAATTTCAAATATTTATCAAGCAAATCATGAACACCCCAATATACATTCAACGCAATTTTCAGTTGCCAGCAATTGCTTAACAGAGTTTTCGATTGACCAGCGTATGTTATATAAAATTAGGTAGGTATACCAAATAAATAATAAATTACTGTTCAATTTTTGAAACTCTGAAATTAAAAATAAGTGTTAATAAAATCAGATTTTATAATTTCCAAGTCATCACGTTATTCATACATTTTGAAGTAAAACTTCTTTACGCACGCTTAACTTGGGGAGTAAGCTGGTGAGGTGAATACGTAACGAGAACGTTACGAAAAGTGTGATCGAGCGAGGCGAACGGAAGTTGAGAGGGAGATATAAGTTAGTGAAGACAGAAAGAGAGAGAGTTACGTTTCGTATATTACTGTAGGTACAAGAGAGAGAGGTGCGAGAACACATTTTCTTTCTCTCTTTCTCTCATAGCCAGTTATGTTTAGTATATCTAAGACACAGTGCAAACCTATTGTCTGTATCACACTGTAGGAGCAAGAGAGAGCACATAATGCGCGCGCACATTTTCTTTCTCTCTTCCTCTCATAGCCAGTGCATGAAATATATATAAATAAATATTTATATATATATATATATATATATATATATATATATATATATATATGCGAGTTTGCTAGCGTTACGCGAACGGTGATTTTTTGATTATTTTGTAATTTCATTTCGTTCTTGAACAATTTTATAAATTATTATTTTGTTCAATGCAATAAATATTCTACGTTTAAAGTGAATAAAATTGTAAATTCATTTTAAAGTTCATATTTTGTGAATTTGAAGTTTTACTTCAGTCGTGTGGTCTAAAGCACACTCATTTTTTTTTAATAATAAAAGTTTACTTGAAATGCTTACTGACGCCTAAATCATTTTCCCATTTCCATGAAAAAATTAGGATTCTTCCACTACGAACCTTATATATCTACCTATATAATTGAATTGACACGTTTCTGTAATTCATAATTAGTAAGATAAAGATTATGAATGATGCTGGAAAATAACATCAACGGAAATCAGTATTGGTAGCAAACTTGCTTGCGTAGCGCCAAAAAGAAAAGTGGAACAAGAGTGTGACGTTGGATTCCTGACGCAATTAAATTTATTGATTCATGAGACAGATTTGGTATGACATTGGCATTTCGATTCAATGCGCTCTTAGTATAATATAAATAAGGCGTCCTGTTAAAGTGATGTTCCATTTCATACAAACGAGTTAGTCAAATATGCTCAATATCCCCATTTGATATTAAGACTGTATTAGTCGAGAAATTTTCAGTAAATTTAATTGTTCTGTTTATAGGGCATATTTATACATACAATAAAACTAGTATTGACCTGTGTATACCTTGATAATATTAAGGAGAAAATTATCTAGGGACACGTCATAAAAGCATATAACACAAAAATATTGTCCTTAAAATTTGTGTCTGTTTAGGTGTTTTTTGAATACGTAGCACGTAAAAACTACTGAATCGATTCAGATTGAGTGTTTTATGGAAGACATAGAGGTTAACTTTAAGTAGTTTAGTTTCTATTTCAGCGAAATCGGTTCACTCAATCAGAAGATACGCAAATTTACCTTGTATTAATATAAACAACAACAAAGAAATTAACTACTCAACGCATAGTAATTATATAATATACATCAATAGATGGCGTGAAGTGTATTTTAAATCGTGCAATGATTTTTTTTATTTACGTAATAAAATATTATAATTACGAAAAAAATTATTTACGAGAACGAAACAAAAGGAATAGAATACAAAAATTTTATTTTTAAAATTTGTATGAGTTTGTTTAATTGTTCGCACATCACGCGAGAACGGCTGAAGGTAGAGGCTTCGATTAAACTTTTACTGGTGTATTCTAGTAGGTTTGGGGTAACATAAAGTTTATGGTTAATCACAATTGGCCCAACTAAAAATAATATACGGCAATTTCACATTTCAGTACACAGCACACTTACTTAAGAAAAGTTTACTCTCATAATCAATACAATAGATTAGTTATTTATTAATATTTCTACCGCTTATGACTAAATCTATACTCCTTAAGAAACCGGCAAAGACCGAATCATAAGCCAGCACTTGGCAATTGTACAAATCGTTTCATTTACACAGAAGTTTTATACATACAGATTATGAACGCATATTGACCGTCGACGATCAATTTATGGCACTAGATTCAAGCTGGTACACGCTTACAATATATGGAAATTCAATAATGTATTTTGTGGCGTGAATTGAAAAATGGTTTGCCTATTTAACCTAGCGTTACCGACATTTTTTTAACTTTTGCTTGTTCGAAATTAATTTTGTGACATTTTTTCAATCTAACTTTGGAGTAAGTGTTAACCGTATGTGTATTTCAATGACTTTCGAAATCGCCCTCGTATTTCATCATACGTGTCGCAAACGGAACACTTGTCGTTCATATTATACAAATACGAATATATCGGTGATCGCTGTTTTACCGGTATTGCAAAACGTATGTTTTATATAGTCTCTTGGTTATATAAACCGACAACTTACCTATGTATAACCTCCGAGCGTATGTCGGCAAAAAAGAACCTGTCGTTACATTAAATATAAAGCTTTATATTACTTTGGTAATAGATCGAAGCGACCGACGAGTTCGCGTTGTTAAAATTGCACAGTTTTAATTAATTGCACTAGCCGTTACCTTGCTTTTAGTGATGTCGAAAAAACAGTAATTAAATTGTGGATTGGAAATACTTATTACAAATTGGAGAAAATAAGTATTGTGATCTTACGTCTCTGTTTAATTATAAAAATGAACCATTTCGTCTAGCGATTCTCACATCACTTTTTTTTTTATTTTGTTTTATATTTAGATATTTTTGTAATGTCTATTATGTAACCCTATATGCAGAAGTATCACTGAGTGGTAATTTATATAAAATAAACCATTTGTTAAATTTCCATTGCAGAATTTAATTGACAAGTAAAGTATCCGTGCGTAAGAATGAATAAATTTATTTATGACGTGTATATCAACAAAATTCGGTTAATGTAAAGTTCTGTAAAACAGAAAAAAGTCAAATGATTTATAAAAATATGACAAAGAGAGATTCAGAACGAACAAAGCATGTAAATTTTTTCGGGTTTGTTATCGTTCCCTATATACAAATAAAAAAAATGGAAATCGTCTGGGACAACTCAAGCGTCAGTATGTCCTTTTGTGGCAGCCATTGTTTGACGTAGGAAATTGAAGTTTGGTTTAGTTAAAGAGTTTATCGACTCACATATTCTGCAATATTAACCAAACAAGTATAACAAAATATTTGTCTGAGAGCTTGAGACGGGCAAGTTTGGTTACACAAAAAGAGTATTTGCCTTCGAGCGTGTAGGGTATCAAGTAAAGGGGCCAGTTATGGGCTCTTTCCGACTTAATTCGACCAGCTTCGCGTCTTGTCGGCTAACAGTATTATAAAATTAAAAATATGCTTTCAATAGATTTTTAAGAATTGTGATAAATTCATGAAAATAAAGGCGTCCGTTGACGGCTCGCAATTTTTTAATTGGAAGCTGGCCAAATTAAATCGGAAAGAACCGATAAGATACGAAGCTGGCCGAAAGGCACGTCGCGACGTGCCATCAGAACGTTTTTACTCCCATCCAAACACGCCATTAGATATTTCACGTCAACCGTACTTGTCTTTGAACATGCATGATATTAAGTGAATGGGCGAGTTATAACAATTTGAAAAGATTTTTTTTCAAAATTTTATGTAAAAAAGTTCTGGATGTACTGCTGAAAATGTTCACTAAAAGCATATACTTCTTGCATACACTTCCAAAACCGCTGAAAACGGTTAAAATTAAGAAAAACAGGGTTGTTATTTAATAATTTTTTCAGGGTTGTTATTTGATTTATACTTGCACATAAAAGGTTTTTCTTTCATTCCTACGGTTTGCTCTAATTCCAACTTCCCTCTCCAAAAAGCATGCCAATAGGATATCCATGGGCTCAGTCAATAAAAAAAAATAAGTCCGTGGGATCTTTTTGGATAGAATATTTTGAACACAATATCTGTTTCACCTATGAAGTGATGAACAGTGTTCAAAACCTTACCTTCATAATTTTTTCCATACGTACTCGTATGTTACCGATATAATTAACGGATATAACCTACAACTTCAATTGCTCTCAGTTAGAGCTCTTAGTTCTAGTTAATGTACCGCACATTAGACTTTTTTACTTTGCCATATACGTAATAATTATTATAATTATCATAAACGCGTATGTATTATAATGTTAGTACATCCACTTCTTGTACGGTATTAAAATACTACTTTAGAACATTTAACCAAAACCAAGCTTGATTTGTCATGATAGCGAGTTCGATTATCGTCGGGGTCAAAGTTTTTGTATACCTGCTATATGACACAGTGAACAGTGCAACATTCAAATTGTAAACCTACTCACCACCTGACTAGATTTATTACTACAGTTAATGGCACGCTTAATTTACATTATACACAAACGTAATTCTAGTAGAGAGGCTGGCGACACTCGACGCGGTAAGCTCTCACGAGCTGACGGAACGCCTCATTGCACAAGTGCGATATTGCATTTCACTATCACTATCTTCACCGTCTCGATGAGATATGACGTGAGACATCAAAAATTTGCACTCAAGGTACAAACAGATTATGCTAAAACGATTTCGTATACTCCATACTTTTTGTAAAAATACCCATTCCTAAATGAGAGCATAACGTAACGCGGTGACGAAATGTGATACTAAAAGCGCACGCTTTCCGCTCACGATGTATAATGTATGTACCATATTGTCTGTGCTCCTAACATCCAGCCAGCACGCTGATGACAACGATGCTTTATTTAATAACATCACACTCATCAGCACAACGTAATCGCGTTACTCTGTACTCAACGCACTACAGTTCGTGAGTCCGCCGTTGTGGAGGTACAATTACTTGAAGTACAGTCGACGTCTTTGATAATTCCAACTATTTTCTGTCCATTATACGTCTTTGGTCTGTTCGTATACTTGTCTTTTGATTGTCTAATGCTATTTGTATATTTAAGAAACAATTATGTATGTACAAAATTCGTACGATATTATCGAACATCAAATTGAAAGATATCTTTCAAACGCTCTCTATCTTCATTAAAAATAATATTATTGTAATCGGTCAACATTTAAAACAAAACAATGTATGCTTATATATTAATGTTTAAGTTCTACAAAATAAAAAATAAAACTGTTCATAAAACTTAAAAAAATACTTTGGAGTAATGAAATTTATATACATTTTTCAAATTATAACTAATTGTTTTGTCAAGTTTATTTTATATTTTTCGTAGTCTATAGCGGCATATTGTTTCGGAACTAGATTTCGAGGAAGGGTTTATCGTTGACTTCAACAATTACTAGGCCAGAAAGTTCAATTTCCACTTGATAATTAAACTATGTCACAGTAATAATACGACCGGCGTTAAATTGTTTCCTTCAAACGTACTTTTCTATACGTCACCAATATCTATAAATGGAAAACCGTATTATGTCTACTATCATGAAAATAAACCTGCGCTTATATTTGCAAAAAATAACTCACTCAGTTACATGTAACTTGTAAAGCTATGAATAAAGCTCAGTCACTTGTAAAGCTATGAATAAAGCTCAGTCACTTGTAAAGCTATGAAGGTTTTATTATAGACATCATCACCTATGTTATTATGGACATCACTTGCACGATCCGCTTTTCGATATCGAGGAAAAACGAATCGTGAATATGTATAAATTTAATAAAGAAAATCTACAAATTGAGGGATGCAAAACGATGATAATGCTTCTTGCATCATGCAGATAAAATTGCATGTAACAAAAGCACGATGGCAACGGAGATTTATTGTGATGATTTGAAATTACATGAAATGACTGCTCTAAAATTGCCCTCACTAAGCGATTCATTTCGTGACTTAGAGTGTAATTACAAAAGTCAAACAGCTCGCTATAGATTTTGTTAATTCACTACAAGAGCAAATAATCTAACGAAAATGAAAGCCACCAAATGTTCTCGCGTACTTACTTTTTATGTCGATCACGTAAAACATTACAAGTATTTTGAATACACTCATCATATATTACATAATCGACAAGACACTACACTTACATGCATGAACACTTTGTAGGTGATCTCCTTGTGAAATGAGATTATTTTGAATTAAAAAATAAGACACCTTAATTTCAGTAGACTATTTACTATCGAATTAATTGTAACTTTCTTGAAATATAATGGGTCACTTTTTTAAAGTTTAACTATTATTTGAAATTCTTTATTATACTGTAAATTGTTCCACAGTAGAAATAATGATAAGTTTTTTCCGCAGTAGAAATAATGATAATTCGACTGTGTATTTGTTCCACAGTAGAAATAATGATAATTCGACTGTGTATTGATTTCGTCACATTCATCTACATCTGTGATAGAAGCACCCAAGATATATTGTTTATTTATGGAAATAATCACATCGCACCTGACTCAAACGATCCGAAACTGAGTTAATGGACTTAAGAAAATATTCTGAGTGACCGGTTGATTATAAAATAGTGGTAATTTTGTAATCTTGATCCCTATTTACTGAATAAAGAAGAATATATCCTCTTACACCAACTATTCACACAACTCCTTAAATATTGCAGCTTTAAACGATGTTTTTTCTAAGTTATTATTTTCGAATTGAGTCACTTCTTTCGTTTCGTAGCATAACCAAAATTTGATTCACGGCTATGTCACAATGCAAATGCTTCACGCACTCAGCATTATTTAACATTTAGGCAATCATACACACGGCCATCCCGACTGTACATAATTAATAAACTTACACAGTCTCTTGTTACGCGTCCACTTGTACGTACAACCGTCCACTGCACACTACTACATCGCCGACATTCACTATCGCTTGCTACTTTCTCTTTCGTTCTTCATCGACTTCTTATGCGCGCTGGGAAAATGATATCGGCTGGCCTCTTATGCTCAAAAATCGATACCGCATCCGTCGGCATTATATTGATCGAACCTTATATTCGTGTAAACATACAATGTCGCCTGATGCTACACAGAAGCACGTATGTATGTAAGTAGGTTACTTTTTATTACATAACGTTATATAATAGGTAGACGGAATGTTAACAGCGGATATCGATTATTTTACGTGTTTCATTTATTTATGACGAAATTCCGTTTAGTTAAATATATTAAAATATTGCGTACGTAGCGGTCTTCTAAAGTTTGAGGCTCTGCTCGAGTGTTGTCTCGTGATAACTTAGGTAATTGCCTTTATTAAAGACGCAAGTGAAGTTTCACATCAATTCATTTCATTACTAAAATGGATGTAAATATAGAATCTTTTTAGTAAAATAAAAGTTACTAAAATGGAAGTAAAATATGGAATATTGTTACTAACACAAAAGTTACGAAAGAAAGAAGTAATTAGTAACGAATATTATTTCAATAAGAAAATTGATTAGTCTTTAGTGATGTTTTCGTTTCTTGTCTGTTTTTATCGATTCATTAATATTATTTTTATCAACGTACCATAAACTAAGGAAAGAATATGTCAGCATATCTGAGGCATGACGTCAATTGATTTAATAGAACATATGCAGTATGAAGAAGTAGAATATCATCAGCGCGTTGAAATTCAGCAGTGTTTACTGTTGCTGCGGATTATATTGATAGAATCTTTGTTCACCTTCTCGCTTCATTTACTCAAGTACTTCGCTTTCTATTCTAATTTGTTTACATTACGATTAAAAAGTTGATTCCATTTTAGATTTCCTTGTTTATTTTAACAATTACACTCCACTTCAATTTCTGTATATTTCCCGAACTGTATTATTTTTGTGTGTAATTTTTGTGACATGCCTCGTAAATATTAATATATTAACTCTGAATAATGTTTTATTTCGAAAAATCTTTTGGTCAAGATAGTAAAAACTACATAGAAATTCATCCAGTAGAACTCAAGTTATAAACGGATAGATTGACAGACGTTACGTTACACATACACACACATACATATATGTATATATATATATATATATATATATATATATATGGAAGTTTAGATGCTATCCCACATTATCCAATCTTCGCTATGAGAATATTAATCTTAGACGACTATTGATAATATGCATTAGATTAGGTGAATGTACTTTTCATGGAGACCTCTAAAATTGCATAATTGTTTATTTTTGTCGGTCCAAAAAAAGGATTTGCAGATTATTTGTTTAATACTGTAATAACACCAGTCCGCAACCGGTCGTAGTGATATGTATCATTCATTGAATATTTTTTACTTTGCTATGTATTTAATCGAGATCTTTATATATAGTACGTACTTACAAAATTTCGTTAACATGGTTCTAAAATTATGGAAGCTGTGATATTGTGGCAGAGACGGATGTAAGTAATAAGAGTCCTTTATTTTCCGACAAAATCTTATAAAGAGTAACATTATATAGTTTGCATAAACCAAGTCATAAATTGCGAAGGCAAAAATTGGAACATTCGATCAGGTTTGTCAGCGTCTGGTATACTCGTCTATGTATATCAATGCTAATATAGATCCCTCTGGCGCTCAAACGGAAACGTCTGATCATGACACCATCAATCGCCGAATAAGAATAACCATAACTGAGTAATATACTACGGAGCCGTGGATAAGATCTGTTAAGTCAGCGTGGCCAGTTCTCGACTTTATGCCGTAATTGCTTTGACTCTAAACCAAAAAGGAACAAGGCGTAATTGTGAAGGTTTTACGATGACGAAATATTTACAACTTCGTCACGTACCGACCCGAATGGACGATGGTGTCGACGGAGTTTATCATTTTATTGACGTGATGGTGTCAAGAGTCGAAGTTCTTTGAGTTAAGTAACCTCGACACACTTCGATTTTTGATGCTCGAATGTAGAAAAAAAAATATGGGATATACGTTTAGGTTTTCACGTGTACTTTAACCTGAAAATATCTCACTTTTAACGCAGCGATTAGCTTTGAAATTATATATATATATATATATATATATATATATATATATATAATTTTTCATTTTATAACAATTTTACGTAACTGTTAATTTCAAAATTATAGAGTGTTTTTCCGAGTTTGATGCTTCTACCTGAATGGTTCACAAGATGTAACAGGTGAATCGGCCAATAAAGACCTGTAGCACGATCTCTTGTAGGCGTTACTTTTAGAAGTCCATAATTTGGAGCCTCCATTTAGACAGCAATCAAAATATCTCCATCGTACGTCATCAAAAAACAATCTGCAGCATCCGACTGACAACATCAAGATGACAGTCGTCATTGCCAATTATATAGGTATTACTTGTTATTGTTTATTAAATTGCAGAGATTGTGAGAATCGAGTTAGTTATTGCTATTGTCGTGACAGGAAATGCGACGAGGACAAAACAATACCGGCCAGCAGATGGCATTGACGAAAGTGAAACAAATAATTTGTAGAGTCGGTGGGAAGTAGCTCGGCGGAAGGTTTGGAAAGTGAGACATATTAAGAAAGTGCCCATGTTACGCTTTATTTATAAAATGAAGATTGTTGAAATTATTTGGCTTTTTAAAATGACGTATAAAGTGCAGACTGCAACGCTGCTAAGACATATACCGTACTTAACGTAAATTCACATCAACTACTGGACTTCTTTTTCATATCCAGAATATTTTTGAGAAACGCTTAATTAGCCTTTGTAATAGATCTTTGTGAACGATAATACAAATATACGCTTATACCATATTAATAAAATATAAATATATGTTGACAGATAATTAAACATTACATAAAATTATTATACAAAATTAAAATTTCCACCCCAAATTCTGTTATTGTTTAACTCCATATTACGAACTTAAATAACAGAATCTGGAAAAAATGATTTATAGTCGCAGTGACTAATTTAGAAATTTATGTTTATAATTTTAAGTATACACGTAACCAATATCGCTTAATAATAATAAGTGAAAAACCTGGCAAGCACGAGCAGCACTCGCTTTACATGCGTTCCGTATACGTTTAGGCACTTACAAAATATTAATTTTTCACAATGTAAATATATTGTCCACCACATCTTTCACAGGTATAAAAATACGGGTGTATATTTGAGAATTTATAAGATCTTGGGTAGTCGCTATAGTTTTCTTACAATGTTTGCGTTGGTTTCCAAAACCCTATTTTTTCATAATTTTAGGTTTAGTGGTTCCGGAATTAAAGGGTAACATTGAATTAAAGGGTATTTTTCAGTACATCTCTGAAGATGCACTACATGAAATTGTGAAAAGAAACATTATGTATTTATATAAATTATACTTCTTTGGTATAATGCAAGAATAACTTTATTTAGCACGCAAATAATTAATGGAAATGAAATAATAAAAGTACTAGAGCGTGATTATAAATATTATTGGTAAAATATAAATTCAATCAAATAATTATATTTTACGGTTTAAACTTTATTTAATAGATGAGTTGTGGACAACTCATCATCACAGAAAGCCAGCACTCAAATAAAATGATGGTCTACTTATCTGTGAAAGAAACTACGTAAATATATGTTTAGTGAGCAACTTCATAGTGTCGATTTTTCGTTGCATCGTGCTAACTTCATCCTGAATTTTTAAAATTTCGCTCTTATAATTTTTTCACAACGCTCTTAAGAAAATATAACTTCAACAATGTTTTTGAATCCCTTATTGTTAGCCCTTTGAAAGGTACTCCATGTTATATACGGATCAACAAAATTGCGAGTACTTAATTTGTCCCAGAAAATTTCCACATGAACATTTTGTCTGTTAGCTGTTGAGATATACGCAGGTTAATATATTATATTGCTACGCCAAGTTTCTACGTCAGACAATTTTTTGGAAAAAAGGCTGTGACGCACAGAGAAACAGACGTGAGTGATGCTATAAGGGTACCGTTTTACAAGTACAGTAAGTTTTTTAAGTACAGAATCCAAAAAATTTTCTCTTGAAAAATTGCCAAGAATTTATGGAAACCTATATCAAAATTGTAAATGTCGTTTTCAAATTCGTAGGAAAAAATAACATTTTTCAACCCTGTCATCCTTTCAAGTTAAAAATAAGATACTTGAATGAATCTGCTTGCGAATGACATTTAAAACGTCTATAACTATATAAATTTAACTATATACATGTACCAATAAAATATATTCTTCTCTATTAATTAATTACAATGGATACCCATACATATATTAAAAGTAAATATATACGTCAATAATACGTAACTGATACAGCAATCTAAGGCAGATTCTTTAAAAACATATTTCCCACACTCATTTTTTAAGTAAAACTTGGCCCAACTCGTACTGACGCACTTATTTGTGATATGCGTGCCTCACATCAGGACAGCAAAGTAAATCGCTATCAAAATTATATTCCAATATACATATATTTAAGCGTAAACCAACTGCTATTCACTCTTTATTTATTCACGTGGAAGCCAACAAGCTGTTACAACTTTCCTTGTATGCTTACGAATGAAACATTTTGCTTATATCAACAATGACAAGTATATTTCAATACGTATTCTTCCTCCGATTGGCTCTTAAATGTTCCATTATTTGCTTTGAAACAAACGCTCAATACGACTCGTTGCCACGCTTTTTATATTATTATCTACCCTTTAATCACACTATTTTCCACCAAAATGGGGTAAACAGGGAAAACCTGGTTTTCAAGGTGTACGATAAAGAGGATGGCTAGTATCTTTGCGCCATTTATATGACGCATATATCACGCAGCAGCAACTAGTCGTCTAATAAATAATTTCAATATTATATTTTGCTTCCAATAAGTACTAATACTAATATTGTACTAATACTAATATTGTAAATGCGAAAGCGTATTTGTTTCTCTTTCTTTCATATCGTAATGATGTAACGGGTCGAATGTCTGTTATTTTTTGCACAGAGATCAGGGTTGCCATATGTAAAATCGCTTCTTCCGAGACATTTCTACTACTATATCTATAACTACCAGTGACTTAAAAAAATAATTAGTTTGACCCAAAAAAGGTTTTTTTTGAACCCAAATAAGATTCAGAGTAGTAAAAATAAATAAAAAAGTCGTTTTCTTTTGCTAAAATACAAAATGAACTTTTTAATAAAATTTATTGACTTATTATATAATTATAATTAGTATAATATAAAAACAGTCGTTACGTTAATCATATTTTTCCAAATTAGTAAAAGGTAATACTAATATTTGGCAAAAGAAATTTGTCTTGCAATAATTCATCTTATCTAATTTCAACTCGAAGCTTAACTTTCGTAGTTTGACAATGACAGTAATATTTAATTTATTATGTTCATATTTTGATCTAGTTATTTTAATAAATTGAACTTGAATTCTAACTCTATTATATTTCAATTTATGCTTTGATTTGATCCGTAATCATGCGATTCCGGTCTTTCCATTGATCAATCTAGCAAAATGTAATGCAGCTATGGCATGTATAGGTTCACGAAAAATGCAAATAAAGACAATTTTAAAGAATTACCATAATTACATAATACATTTCCGGGACAAATTTATTACATTCCTGGACACGAAACAATATCATAAATTTCGGGACAATTCCGGAAATGATGGATAAAGATGTCCGGGACATCTGGCAACCCTAACAGAGACGGTTAGCGGACCGAAAAATTACATAAGTTTTTTATCCCAGAACATCTCATCCTAACTTTTAATATTATAAATGCAAAAGTATGTTTGTTTGTCCTTCTTTCACGTCGCAACGGAGTGACGAATCGACGTAATTTTTAGAAACACTACGTTATATTGCGTATAAAAGAGTAACAGAATTACTCCCTGTAATACCTAATTTAGAAACAAAATATTGGTTTTCATTGTCATTTATGTTTTCATTGACTTTATAATAAAGTCAGGAAAACACTCCCTATAGTTTTTTTAAATATAACCATCCCGCGGTTAAAAGCTAATATAAGGGTTATTATTCAAAATAAGATCTATTAGGAAAAAGTCGAGATGTTGCTTTATTTATATAAAATATCTTTTAAAAAGCCGACTTCAAAAAAAGTACTAAAAAGTAAAAAATAATTAACTCAAAATATGTACCTACTTATTCGCAATAAATAACTAATTTATTTATTTTTGAAGCCGGTGCCAGCATCACCGATCAACTTAAACAAATTACAATGTAAATTTAAACCTTAATTTCTAATGTACTCACAATACGAAGTGGATTCATAAAGGGCGTATTTACAATATAAAATTTTACATTTGTTTAAGTTGATCGGCGGTGCTGACACCGACTTCAAAAATTAGTAACTTGGTTATTTATTGCGAATAAGTAGGTACATATTTTGAGTTAATTATTTTTTTAACTTTTTAGTACCTTTTTTTGAAGTCGTTTTTGACGTGATAACGTCTTATAAATCGATTAACACCGGCTGCTCGCATGAAAAAGTGTCACGTTCCGCCTGAGCCTGAGCGTGCAAGCGAGAGCGCGGAACAAGTGATAGATAAAGAGGCACGATCAGCCCAAGCGTCGGAATTTATCTCTCTTCTCGCATAACGTCAAAGCTAGCAGTTCGACAACTATCGATTTGACTTTTTCAAGACACATTACACTTGAAAAACTCCCCTTGATTTCGTACTTTTCCTATCATCGTCCTATCCTTAGCAGAATAACGCAGATTGGAAGATCTTAAATATAACACATGTATGTAAGTTGTAAATAAATTGTTAATAGCACATTGTTACTTGTAATTAATCTGTATAATTTAAGTAAAAAAATATTTGAATTAACGAGTGTAAATAAATGTTAATTTATCGAAAAAAATGTAATTTGCAATTAACTCCTTCTTTGTATCATACAAAATAATAATAATTCAGTGATATTAATTCAATTTAATTCATAAAAGTATGCAATTTTTTATCAATGTTTCTTTATGACGTTATCACGTCACTATCGTCCGTAAACCGACTTTACAGACAACCAATTTTTTTTTGTAAAAGATATTTTATTTTAGAATTTTTAGTGATTATAAATATAAATATTACATGTTATATATAAAATATTACAACTAACATTCTATTATTTTCATTCTTATAATATTGTAAAATCATTAAAAATCACGGGCAAAAACTAGTACATAAATAATTTCCCCTTTGCCTTAAGTTGGTTATCTACAACACAAAGAAACGAAGTGACCCTAGTAGCTGCCAGTGGTCAGCTGTTAGCCATTGAGTAATTCTGTTCTCCATATCCGAAGTCCAATATCAGATTTTCCAAAGTAACAACTACCACGTGAGAAATTCTGTTCTCCATATCCGAAATCCAATATCAGATGTTGCAAATAATAACTGAAGTAACAACTAACCAGTAGCAAATATATTGAATCACGATTTATTTCCTACTTAAGAAGTTGCATTGTTCGTCTTCAAAACTCATCATCAGATCCTGACCTGGTCGATGGAACATTTATTTTGCAAAGTAACAACTACCTTTAGCAAATATCTTGAAAATCGATTAATTTACTACTATCCGTTAAAGATTTCCATTGTTCATCTCCAAAAATCATAATCAGACCCTGACCTGGTCGACGGTGTAGTTATTTTGCAAAGTAACAAATATCTTTAATTATGATTGAGTACTAGTAGCAAATATCTTTAATTATGATTGAGTACTAGTAGCAAATATCTTTAATTATGATTTAGTTATTAACATCCCTTTCGTTAAGGAGTTCCATCATTCATTTATTGACTTTATCATAAGAGCGTCATCACATTTATATTACCTCTAAAGTATACTCTTTCAAATAAAAAAAGAATTAACGAAATTTGTCCACTCAGTAAAGAATTATCGCTGAACAATAAAAAATATTCCGATGAATTGAGAACCTCCTTCCTTTTTGAAGTCGGTTAAAAATATAGCTGAGATAACGTTTTAAAACTTCAAACCAAATCTAGGCTTGAATAATACAAACTGTTCTCCAATAACTCGCTTCTAAACGTGGATATATTTTTCGTACGCAGTCTGTTTTCAAAAAATTCAAGCCCACCCTCTTACGTCCAAAATGAGATCGAAATATGCTTTTACAAAAGTATTATAATAAAACAACTGAAAGAATCAATTTAATTATCATCAGTGGGAGAAGAATTTAGAATAAGGCTACCTTATAAAGTAATACGTTGAACCGGAAACGGTCTACATTGAAGGCAAACCGGCCGAAACAAGTTGAAATTAATGAAGAACTTTCACTAACATAGCAATGATGGAAAAGGACTTCATTTGCATTTCGTATTCAAATTCAATATTAAATAATTGACGTACACTGTAGGTTCCATATAACCTCGCACGGAGCGTTTAATATCAGCATTTGTCAAAAAATAAAAGATAGTGTTTTTTTAAATTCTTTTAACAACCTTTTGAACATTTAAGATAAGACAAGAAATCATTCACTTAATACATGCATCCAATAATAAAAGTTTATTTATAAATAGGTATTAAAGCGGTAGAGGAAGAAGGGGTCAAAGAAGAAGGTAGTTCTTTGAAGTCGGGCACCGAAGTATACAAAATATGTCATCTAAAAATTATGTAAATCTTTCCAGCAAAATTCTTAATGGAGTTTGCACGTTACACATAATTATTAAATGCTCCGTCCATATTCGGCAATTGAGCAACAGCGTAATCATTAACATTGCATTACGTGCAACGATTGCCAAATAAATCGACGATATTAATACATACTTAATTAGCATGCAGCAAATGCTGTGTCGCTTACATAAACTGCGACGACAATGAATGGAGATGTTGTGGCCATTGTGACAATTTCCTCAGGGCTCTTTGATGAGTTGAGGCTATGGGAGGAGACCAATCTAAATACGCGTCATGAATTGGGTGGGGGCATGTACCCCGGCTCCGATAAAAGTGGTCCAATATTTTAATAAAAATTGAATAGGGCGTATTGAAATTTCACGAAATATTCGTGTATTATTTAATATTGCTGATCGGAAATATAATATACGAAAAGCGGAGTTTAAACGAGTGGAGCTACATGCCTAATATTAATACGTAATATTCTTACTTATCATAATTCTAACCATAATATATTATATCAAAGCGGAATTGAATAAAGAAAGAATTAACGTTATCACTAACTTCACAGCATACCGGAGAAGTGAGTAGATACTTTAAAGATATTTCACTTATATTTCCATTAAAACCAAACAAGCACACAACAATTTTCAATTATTTAGTATATGATTGAAAATGTTTCCTGTAAAATTAAAGTGATAATTGTATTAATTTCTTAACATCCAATTGAGAAAATAAGTAATCATAAGCAAACTTACTATTTGACATTGATATTGTAGTCAGTTCGTTGCCTTGCAGAATGACCTGAAAAATTAGTGATTCGATATAAATCCTTTTGACATGGAGATATTGCAAAAGTTGGTATTTGTACGAACGCAGAAAGTAGTATGAGAAATTATTCTTTTCAATCAACAACATATTTTAATAAGTCCGCATATGGCGTTCTTTTGAAATTTCCTCAAACTGTCTGCCTTTTATATTTGAGTTTCTTTTTCATTTCAGTTTCTGACTATTTAGCAAACTTTCACTGTTCATACGTTCCCTGTATGCAAACCACCACAATTTCTTTTATCGACTTTTACATACCATCATCTTATTTCGATACTACGAATATATTTTTGCCAAATATGCTAATTTTTAATTACTATTGATTGAATAATATGATCCATTTAAACAGCGGTTACGATAAGTGTATTCCTTCAACTTTTATTAAACTGTTCAAAATTCGTTAAGTGTTCGCGCTAAATGTTAGTTTTAAGATATTTAAATATAGTTACAAAATAGTTAAGTAGCATTACAAGTGATGAAATATCACCTAAATTTTAAATCGATTATGTCACAACCAAGGTTATATAGATGTATTAAATAAGCACAGTATTATTTTTTAAGAACCAAACAGTAGTTAATTGAAGTTTTAAATCCGTTTTAAAGAATCAAATTCGGTCGCCGTGGTACCAC
The DNA here is from genome assembly GCA_039881145.1 of Druceiella hillmani. Lineage (NCBI taxonomy): Eukaryota > Metazoa > Arthropoda > Insecta > Lepidoptera > Hepialidae > Druceiella > Druceiella hillmani. Next base: position 17,790,340 of record JAYKKI010000021.1, on the reverse strand, counting down.
AAAAAGAATATGTCGCGCATACTGTTTAGAATGAAACTTGACAAACTTTATAAACCAATATGAATAGAGTATGATAAGCCACACGATTTATATTTTAGAAGCAAACAAAATTACACCCAATTTGATAGAACTCATTGACAATCATAGAATTATGTCTTCACCACAGTAAAACCTCTTCGTTCATGATAGATGTCAAACATTTCGGAAAGATTCGACGAACCTTTCAACCTAATACCTACAATTTTTGCGTTTCTAATTAAGTAATTTTAAATCCTGTTGAAATCAATCGATCGTCACGACTCAAATTCTAATTTGATAAAGAAACGCTTATCAGTAATGTATCATTATTCATGGTGGAATACAGTAATTTATTACGATCATTCTACCGGGCATCTGAACCGACAAAGTTTTATTGTTTTGCTCGATTGAATTGAAAAGTAATTAACTGCTACAAATGCGATTTTTTTCTGAAGTTTTTATATTGATTAAAATTACACTCAGCAATGACGCGTAAGATTAGAAAATAAATATCTTAAGACTTCGACTGGGAATGATATACTATAAATTCTAAAAATTATTATAAAATATTTCTGCAAGTGATTCTAAAAAAATATTCTGATTTTGAAATGTCTCTCCTCATTAATCCGTAGGATGTAAGTACTAATCAAATTAAACAATTTTATATTTTCCATTTCAAAATCGTCACTAGGTTCAAAACCAACGAATTCATTTAATATATCGTATATTTTTGTCTGGCCGTTGAATGTAAATCTATAAGTTCTTCCAAGGCTTAAAGCCTTTTATATTCAAATTAACTTGACAAGAGATGATTAGAAGTACATTTAGTGACTGCAATTTAGCTGCAGTCAAGATCTACAGTCAAGGTATATCCTGAAAGATACAGACCTTGACTGGCTCAGGGTATTAGTAAGAAAGAAGTTTACATAGTGTGTTTTAGATAAATAATTGTTAGTTTACTGTAATATTTATAAGCTTGATGCTATCAAACGGCTAGAATAATTTTAAGTCGACGTTTTTAGGTACCACGTATTCTATCTAAAAAAACGTATGTAACAAAATAGGAATTTCTTACAAAAGCATATGAGTAAGTTGCATTATCTGCGGAAGCAATTTAACCGCTTGTATTGAATCACAGAGAGAGTTCGATCCATTCCTCAATAGACTCCTCGCCAGATCACAATGGATACGGTCTCAATAGCAGCGTTGTTACGTGAAAGCCCCGTAGCACAATTCGACTACCTTAAAGAAGCCAATCGACATTGCGTCATACGAAGCGAGACCGATAAACTCACGCACTTGTTGTATTTTTTACGTACAGAAAGCGAAACTGGAAACCGTAACACTTCTTGGACGGCACAGCTTCCGTTTGTAGGTCAAAAGCATGTCGATCGTATAGGCGAACACCCACTGGCACGGAGACCTACGCGGGGTGAGGGGACGTTATATAATACTTTTACCAATAACACCCAGTTTACTAGATGACTTAGCGCATTGGAGCGGCCAGCCGCAGCGGGCCGACAAAGCATCGATCGATCGGGTGACCACAATAGATATGTCGGAAATCGTTTAGAACTTAGCAGTAAATGTACATAATAACTTAATTTATTACTTAACAGTATACTACAGTAATTACTTAACAAGCCATACGAATTTTAAAAAACTTGCCATCAATTTTCCAAAATCAATTTTCTCAATTAATATAATACCTAAAGACCCAAGTATGAGTTTGATTTTTTCGTAATAAAGTCTCAGGTATTAAAAGCCAACGAGGACTCCTAGCTATGTATTATTCGATATAAGAATATAAAATAAAGATGGGAAAATACAACATATTAATGTTACGACTCCGATATCAACCGTCTTGTTTATAATTACACTGTTCGATTACAAATTACTCGGTGTAAAATCAAGCTATGACTCTAGAATCATTGTATATTATTACTTCAAGTATGAAATTTTAGTTTTTACTGCCAACTTACTGCTTTCTAAACAACGTATAGAAAGTGGAAAACACTTTCTATACGTTGTAATGTAAATCGTAAAAGATCCGATTATAAATCTGCTAATTCACAATCGTATTTCTCCTAAAGCAAACACAAATATATTACAGTTCATGAGTTCTTCAAACTCTCCCGCAGATAACGGAATCTGGTAATGTTAAAATTTTATTATGTATTAAGATTGACCTTTACAAGCATTGTTAAATAACTCTTGGCGTTGTTCGCTGAGCCTTTTTTTTAAACGGTCAGTTGTTACTAATATGAATACGTAATATATAATATACGCATGCAATGAGTATTAACAGTATTTAAATAGGTTAGCATCCATCTGGGCAAAGTCAAGATGCGATAATAATTCTTAGTACTTGTGGTTTGCTGTAATACACTTTTATTAATATTTTTGACACCCTTATGAGAAACATTATAATTTAATAAGGACAATACGCTATAACGAAGCATCGAATTGGTCACCCTGGCGAACGGGCGTCCGTCAGATACGTTTCGTCACAGCTAGCGATAATCAGGTGCGGAATGGCCGCAGCCGATTTGGCAAGAGTAACGGGCTGACGGCGACCTACTGAGCACGTAATGTTACTCCCAGCCGCCTCTTGGAGTGAATGAGCGATGACTGATTATGTATACTCATACTTAATCGTCGATAGCTCTTTAATATGAGAATTTTATTCTGAAATGTTGGGGGCTTGTGACAGGCCAGTGCTGAAGTGAGTTTGACATACGTGTATGGCAAACAAGCATTTCTTATATCCTGCCCGAAATATCTTAAATGCATGATGCTTATGGAATTCATAATGTATATAGGACCTTATTGTTAACATCGATGTGACGAAACATGGAACCTTAGAGTAAGCCAGTATTGGAATTAAGTTTTTTTAGTCGTTTTAATATTTTTTTTAATTATAATTAAATGTTGGTGAATGAGTATTAACAGTATTTTAAATAGATTAGTTATTTATTCTGTACTTTAGTCGAATACAGAACAGTATGCTCTGATTTTTCAATGTAAAAAAATCAGTTAAATACGATTTGAACAGAGTTAAATACGGTTTGAACAGATTAACATTTTTTAACCTTACTGAAAATACATAATATTCAGTTTTAAAAATAAAATTATAAGCACACGTAAAATGAATATCAATTGATCATGCGCATTACGCATGTAACCTACAGCGTTTGATTAAACTCTATTTATTCAAGGTTTCAATAACATTATAACGTTTTTTATTTATTTTAATATGAGAAATTGAAATCAATCATTATTATTTTTTGATATTATAAGTAGTTTGTTATTTTTATGTAAATAGAGCACCCTTCACTTTAATTTTGTTATAAATACCTCATTTAAAACAATGCTGATATCTTTTCGTCAATATAGACCCGCCTTACCGACATTCGCGATTTTATTCAAATTATACTGATTCGTAGTTTTCCAAATAGTAAAGAGAGAAAGCAATTTTTCAGATTTATCAAAATTATGTTATGAAAGAATTATATTAAAAAAAAAACAAATTAAATATATTTTTGTATTCAATATTTAATAAGCTTTCATATGATTTACAGCAACAGAAAGGTCTTTTTGTAAACATAACCTATAATTGAATCACTAATTCCAAAAGCTATGCCCAATTTTATCTTTCTATGTAGAATTATCTCCGATGAAAATACCTATGACACAAAGACGGACGAACATACACCGAGGTGACTTGTAAAAATGTTTCGTTTCAATTTTGGCCAGAAACACTTATAAAACAGAACGTTTATAAAAAAATATGACAAAATTAAAAAATTTTGACATATTTTTTTTGAGATTTTATGTTGTGACAAATGTTTTAAAAAGTATTTAAATTTCGCTATATACCGATTTAATTCGTTTAACTTCAAAATATTTCTGTGTTTCTGTCCTGCAGCACAAATTCGGTTATAAGAGATAATATGTAATAATTATAACTTTCGATTAAGGCTATATCCTTGTTTCTTTGTAGATTTTTACTTTGTCTACAAATATCTACATGTCATTTTTTTAGTTCTAATATATACTAATTTAAATATGCTAACTGAAAAATGCATCCGGACTGCTCCGATTTATCATTTAAATAAACTCAAAGATAGCTGTATCTTGTTTTCATCAGTATGAGCAACATGGTGTAACAGTTTAATGCCATTCATTTGTTTTTATATCAATCCGATATTATATACAAACAAATGAATTTTTCCTCTCAATAATATCAACTTGATGTTAATTTACGAACACGCCTAGTTCTTATAGCATCTAGAAGTTTCTAGATGCTTCACCGTTTAAAGGCTTCTGCAATTTTTAACCGATTTGCCGTAGATTTAAAGTAAGTATTCCAGTTTCTACACGTTCTTGCTAGAAGAAAAATAAACCTCATTTAATATAACCGTTTAAGCCGCTGCAACAAACAGGAGCTCGATAGTGAAAAGCGTATGTCTAACCTGCCACGTTTATATAATATCGACATGAGAATCTTTTACTATCAATGCTATTTTGAAATAAAATCTTCAAATGTAAAAAATTAACATTTTTACGAATATTTCTTTTAATTGAAAAGTCCTTAATAAATAGTTTTTCATTACCCGTCCTATTCTTTTTTTTGAAGTTTACTTTTGAAGGGTTGAAAAAAGTATAAATATATATAATATAAAAAAAGTTTTGATCGTACGAAGTACAGAGCGTTAAAAAAAGTGTAAACGTGATGTGATCTTTCGGCGCAGCATTTCTGCGCATCTTTAGAGTGAGACATCAATATATTTATTTGGCATTTTCTTAAAGCGTAATCGCAATGACGCAGTGTGACACACATATTGGTATTTTCTTATGACGTAATCACAATAACAGTGTGACACCTATAGTTTACTATAGTTCGCTTATATCAAGACGTAATCTTTAAAGTTATTATATCTGAATATTTGGTGTCCTCTATCCTACAAATTTTAAAAAAACTCTTTTACTTTTATCTTCTTAGTTTGACGATGCTAATTTTTTTTAATTTTGTTGTATAAATTTGATCTCGTTCATTTGTGTTTTATTTGAAAATAATTATATTGTCAGCATTTTTTTATTAACGAATTTCCATTTATATTTAATGATATTTATATTTATATTTATATACAGTGTATTTTATACATTCCAAGACAATCCTACTTAAGGAATAAATTCCAGTCGCGCGCCGAAAGTGACACACGCCGAAGTGAAAGTGTTTTTTTATAAATAATAAGGAAATATAGAACACTTCTACTATGTTTTTATTCTAAATGTTTAACCTTAAATCTGAATTTTCATAAATAATATTTTTGTGATTAAACAACTTGTCAATTGATGGCGGCATTTAAATGAATATTCCAATAAAGCGGAATATATCACGTCTGAATCTTATGATTTCCATTCGCTTGTGATCGTTTTTTAAGAAATCGTAAAGGTTTCAATTTCTTTTGTTTTTAATTCTTGTTATCTTTGTAATAATTAATTTCTTCTGTTTTGTGTATTTTCTGAATTTCAACTTTCTAAGTTCACAAAAATCGCGAAGAGACACAAGAATCTGTCACAATATGTTTCAAATGACGATAGCATAGACATTTAGCATTTAGCTCTTTAAATATTCTGTGGCCGCCTCATTTGCCATCCGTATCTTCCTGATGCCGACGAATAAGGTCGCGGACACTTGACTTTGAATAATATTTATATCTAGCAACATTCACAATGAGCCGTCCCATTGCCAACATTAACATCCATTGCCAACTTATCAATTAAAATATAAAATTTATCGTCTACGTGTTTTCGATTGAAAAAATTTATTCCAAGTTTTTCGAATACATCGATTCACGTTAACCTTATAAAGAACGCCTTACTCGATTCAATGTAATTTATTCGTCCATTTTGTTCTTTCAATTGCGTCGGCGTTTAGAAGTGGAAAAGACTGGGCGAAATATCATTTAATTAGTTTCCAAGCGTAAAACAATAGAGGGAAACAAATGAAATTGCTAAAAAATATTGAAATTAAAAGTATAAATAGCCGTGTATTTCATACCACACAATAATTATTCCAGGAAAATCTGGGCTACACTTTATGCGATTTGTATATTAATCACTGGCAGGATAGAGACCAGCCAATTTCCCAGCTCCGTGCCATGAAAACGTACCCGTACATACCACGGTTGGGGTTCGTTCGAGAAAAGTGTATAACATACTTGAAAAAAATTTACTAACTCCTTAAAGACACTAACGTAGCCGAATATAACTTTATCTGTCAAAAATTACACTCCAAACAGCTCTTACTCGGAAAATATAAGACGTAACAAACGCACTAATAACATAAAATGACCTAGGGCGAAAGCTACGACAGACAGTTCTATATCCTGTCAACCTTCATCTCGCGTCAAGGTAAAACGTAACACCTTGCCATAATAAGACAAATACATTATTCATCAACATTAAATAACGTGGAAAATACCAAAAGTCCCAAAGCACATAGTCCGGAATCGAGGCCGCGGCCTTACGACCGACAACAACCAAACCCAATTCAACAACTATAAAAGATGATATAAGTGTAAAGATACGTCATTCCCATGTAATCGTAATCCAAACTTAGTCTTGTGAAATAACCAGTCAAACCGTTTTAAATTATGCAAGTTAAAAGTAATTTTTTATATATAGTCATATGATCTTAGCGTTAAATGTAAATGCGTATTCGTGGACACTCGAGTCGCGAATAGATAAAATGTTATTTAGATAATATTATCATTTATTAACGAAAAAATATTTGAATTAAACACATATTGGATCGATTGAATGTTAAAAAAAACACTAACAATTATGATCAAACGCCTTGCATCACAATTAGGCCGCTTCGTCCGGAATTGGCTTGCACCTAAAAATGATCTTCAATATATATGTTACCAGTTTTTATCAGTTGCTTCACCCGGCTAAAGCTTTTATTACGCGGGCCGAGATTTTTTTCAATAGTAATGTTTACATCTCAGGAACTTAGGCACCTTTGATTGAAATAAAAACGCCATAGCTCAAATTTTAAGCGATGTATACTATTTTACTGCTTAAAATTAACTTCAGGTAATTTTAATTGGAAATATGTAGCTAAGGATATATTGAAAATTCCCAGCATTATGTTAATTAAATCCCTATTAAAATTGATTTATTAGTCTTCATGTCATGCTTTAACAAAAAAAATATGAAAAAACGAACTAAACACAAAAAGTAACCTACATTTCAATCTGAAGCGCTGGGTTTCAGAACCAAATCTAGATTATTACAGTGAAAGCCACAATTAAATCAGTCTTAGTTTTAGGTGCTATTCCAACAGACAAGCAAACAGACCAAATTCTAACAAAGTTGTTGTTGTTTCCCCTTCATCCAATTGAGACATTTGCACCTATTATTTAAATGAAAAATATCGTCTCACGTTGAGACACTTGCACCTATTATTTAAATGAAAAATATCGTCTCACGTTGAGACACTTGCACCTATTATTTAAATGAAAAATATCGTCTCATGTTGACACTCGTACACCTATTATTTAAATGAAATGTATCATCTCATGTTGGTATCTCTTTTTGAATTTGATTGCATCACCTACATGTCAATAATTAGTTCACAGAGACTATTTTTATGCCAAATTTTGTTTAATAGCTGTTGCCTTGCTTGACACTCAATTTAATTTACTCCTATCGGAGACTCTTGCGATATAAACTAGAAATATTAGTGTCCATTTTCCAACCTCACTTCTAAATTGTGGCTCATTATTCGTATTTTTACGATAAATTGCTACACGTTTTTCACAATTAAAACGTTATTAAATGGCGCTCCAAGAGTCAAATCGGCTTAAATATATAAAATAATATCCATAATTTCTTTGATTTAATAACTAATATTTTGTTATGGTAACAATAAACATTAATTGCGAATAAAACAGTTCCATTTTGAGAGATTAGGACGATCTTCTTATCTTTTATTTTTCAGTACCTATTTCGAGGCCTTGATCTTAAAAGTGTTGGACTTTGGTTTCAAGATAAGAAGAGGTGAAAGGATTATTGGGGTTGTTATATAAAAATAATAAAGACGCGTTGTGAATATTTAACCACTGTAGTTGTGACCGATGCTCAGAATTAAGGCTGTATTTTTGAGGCTGAAAATGAATAGAATACACAGTTTCCAAGCCGATGTAAGATGTTAAAATGTTAAATTTAAATAATATATATCTTTATAATCTAAGATAAGCAGAAATAAAAACTACAAATATATACTTCACATTCACGCATTCCGTTAATCTCCAATCGTAATGTAAATTCTCAAGACCAATTTTTATAATTAAATTTAAAAACTTAATTGAACTGTTAATGGCAGGTTGATTGTGCATAAAGTTGCAATTTAAAAATATTTATATAGAACATTTTTCATTCAAACATTTTTTATGTTACAAAAATATCCAGTACTGGCAAAATCTCAATGCGTGTCATGAATGTATGATTAAGTTTATAATTTTTCTATAAAATAAGTTGGAAGAAATGTTATCTTAGTTTTAAACAATTACATTATGAAATCAATTCTTTATATTAAATACAGTTTTCGCAATTATCAAAAACTGTATTTAGTAAACTTTTAAGCAGTTTGTTCCATAATTATTTTCTTTTATATTAGTAGATACTAGTATCTCGTTTCTATTACGCTAGATTTATCATACTCAAATTAAAACAAATAAAATTACACGTTATCAAAAGGTAAAATATCTTCTTATCCCTTTGGACCACGAATTAAGGTTACGTGGAATTGTTACTCTCTTTAATTTTTTTTTTGATTTATGGGAATCTTTCTATAGTGTTACTAAAGCGCCAGTGCGCTTGGGTATCTACTTCACCGCTAAATTTGTGGCTTAATTTATATATATGTTTATATATATATATATATATATATATATATATATATATATATATATATATATATATATAGCTAATATTTCTATTATATATATAGCCTTACTGTATAAAGAGCTAAAATTTCGTAATTTCTTTCATTTTATTATAACGTATTTTGGTTCATTTATTATTTATAATAATAGCTATCTATTATACATACATTCGAAGTCAATCACTGCACGGGAATTTATTCTAGTAAAATACTCGTATTATTAAAAAGTTCTGAACCTACCATGGACCTATAAACCACTCTATCCGATCAGCTAATTGATGCAGACTATTTATTCTAATAAAAATATAAGAACTGTATGTATATATTTTAATTGTAAAATATAAAAAAATTATAGCTAGCTTGATGATTATATCGTTAATAAGTAAGTTACAGGGGCTCAAATTATCTGTTTTTTAATTAATTCCGTTCTCACAATGCAAAACGTTAAACTTACATACACGTAGACTGCACGCCATCGAGTATCTTAATAAATGTTCAAGCATATTTCGCACATTTGTATGATAAATTTATAAGCAATACGAGAATCAACTTGTGCTAAGTACAACGTGGTGACGTCAAATTCGTTTACTAATGCCATCGAAATTAAGCTAATGTTAATCAAAGCTATAAACAGAATTTATTAAGTCGAAGTTAATTACAAGTTTATTTAAAGGATAATATTTAGCTACTTTCACTTAGCATTGTCCTTCGGCGCCACTAGATATTGCAACGTTCACCTTCTACCTAATTCCGCTTTACTTCTTTAACTTCTAATTAACTAACTCGCTAGTGTATTATAATCTATATTATTTAGTTAATTAAAGGAAACACTAATTGGCGACATATAGGTCATGAATTATATGTTATTTCGGTTGTGGGTAAATTGGTGATCCCTCTCCAAAACTTAAGTCGAAAATAATCTAACATTTTTTTATTTGTGCCTTTATTACAGAGAAATAAGTTTAAATTTTTTTTCTATTTTCAACCTTTTTTCACCATAATTATCATACACTTGACAATAATATTTCATTATTATATAACTTCCATGTAAAAATAATTAAGAAAAACACAAAACACTTTATTACCTGTTTAATTGATTTTTTTGCGATGTAGTACTCGCATGGCTTATTATTCATGGCCGAAAATGTGTTAGGCGTGTTGCGTATCATATCATATTGCTTAGATGAAATAGCGCGGCGCTCGTTTTGTGTACCCTGCAGACTACTTACCTCTATGCCAATGGTTCCCAACCAGTGGTCCGCAGAAGCCAAAATACGGTCCGCGAATGATTTTAAATTATTTCTTTTTATGTAAGTTCCTATTGAGTCTTTAATTAAAAAATAGACTGTAAGTAATGTAATAAACATTACTTGTAGTCTATTTTTATTATACCTACGTTTTGGTCCATGCTAACAAGAATGATATAAAAGTGGTCCCTGGCAAGAAAAGGTTGGGAACCCCTGCTCCATGTTAACGTTGAAACATTATACCTTGAGAACGGAATAAAATGTGAAAAAATATTGATTATAATTATCTTATTTTGTACTCAGGGATCCATAGAAGTTGACTTGCTATATCAGTTTAATGACAGCCTGTACACTTACAGACGTTGGAAAGTGAACGAGTGCACTGCTTGCTTACATCACTTTATTATCTGCAATGCAAGTTGGCATAATATAAATAAACGACCATTATGTTGTTCTTCCTGCAAAATACGCTTCGTAAGGTCGATGATAGCGAGTTTCCGGTTACATCGAATGCATGCAATATGTTTCGACACATTTTAACCATTCAATTATTTATTTTTTGTTTTATTTTTAATATCCGATGCCTAATATGGAGCATTTTAAAACACATTACTTCAGTCATTGAACCAAATCACTTAGAAACTTGGCAATAATACTGAAAGGAAATGAAAAAGGAAACAAATGTTCTACGACTGTTCTTAAAATATAATTTGAAGGATCAAACATGTAAAATTTACACTAAAAATTTTAATGAATAAAATTTAAACAAATGCGTAAAATTTTTAAATAATAAAGAAAAATCTAAAAATTAAACCCTTTTTAGGGAAATATATAAATATATTAAATTTAAAAATTCAATTTACAGCACAGGATCTTGTCACGTCGTTATCGACAACATTTAAACTTTTCAACTGTTCATTCACTTGAAGACAGTTTTTCAGGTCTCCGTGCACACGTGTCTATCTATCACAACCTATTTTTTTAGAACTCATTTGACGTAGAATTTAGCAAAGTAATAGACCATGTTAAGCCGCATATTTTAAAATATTTGTGTGTCGAACACACTTTAAAACATTTATATAGTAATTTTAGATAACAATTACTGATTTTTTGTTTGTTTTATATATTACATATTTTAAATTTCACGCCTTTAGAGATATGACCCAAAATGTGCATAAAAATGCATGCCCCTTTCTTTTCCGAAACTAATAATAAGAAAATAGGTTTGAGTTTGCCCAAAAGATGACACGAACAATGTGTGAAAAATACACAATATTTTACACCTGTGAACGATACACTATCCTAAAATCTTTATTTTTTTATGTAAACCTCATAGCGCTACTTGTACTAAACATGTTTTTTTGAATATCTTTTTATTCTAATGTTTAAATTTTTGAATTTATGTTCGAGAAAATATTCAAAGAATGCTTTCAATATTCATTTATAAACTTCAAACTCAAACAATACGTAAAAGAACTTATTATTAAATTTAAAAATGCATAATAAAATTAAGATTACGTTTATTTAAAAAAAAAACGCTAATTAAATCGTTATGCGCAGTTGAACCTCGCGTAGTCCTTATTTTTAATCATTTTTTTAATAATTTTATCATAGTATGTAATTAAAAAAATGAATAAAAATTGTGAGTAGATTAAATTAAAAAACAATGTCTTGCTCATAGTAAATTGAGCTGAACAGGCTCAAAATAAGTTACTACGCCGTGTCTGCGAAACGAATGACTATATAATTTATCAATAGATCAATTAAATACGTTCCCACTAAGTCGGCATATAAATGTCATCAGTCTAACTACTTTAATCTGACTATAGGTATACTAAAATTGTTATTGCATACCAAATATGAACACATTTGTAGCGTAACCAAATCGCTGTACGAGCTTTACATGAATACAAAGGAACAATTAAATAATAAAACTGATTAAAACCTAATGGAAATAGCAAAGATAATAAATTCGTACTCATATGCTAGTGGTATTAATTTTGGTGTCTCCTGTACGATAATAACAATGCCGGAAACATTTATATCATGAACGTTTCCAGCTTTCAATACTAACTACCCAAATATTATAAATTACAATAAAATCTTCAATTGTGTCCTTGCGATTTACAAACTTATGAAAGGTATTCCATTCCCTTTTCAACATTCACTACATTTAAAAAAAACGACAAACAGTACAAGAGCATAGGCGCCGGCAGCGGGGTGCAAGGGGGTGCAATTGCAACCCCCTGTCGGGAAACAAAATACATAGAAAAAATTACATATTTTTTACCCGACTGAACCAGCAGGAGAGTAATGCTTTTCGAGTGTATGTATATATGTATGTATGTATATGTTCATATGTATGTATGTTTGTATGTTTGTATGTATGTATGTATGTATGTATGTATATATATATATGACCATTTCTATAGTACGCGCTACAGCCCAAACGGCTTGACTGATTTTAGCAAACGACGTGTCGTTAGATTCGTGAAGACCGTGCGAGTGACATAGGCTATATAATTTTCATGAGAAATCAACAAAGTCAATTTTATATGGAAAAAAGATTAGAAATTTATTGGGATAGTGAGTTACGATTTGAATAACAACTGAAGGCGTCTAGGTTGCTGTCCAAATTTGTTCAACACCTTGTCAATTATCCGTGTGCAATATATAGTATATTCTAGAATGAAGAAAATTAAAGATACCAATACAAAGTATTTTTTTTTATTAAAATTGATTTGAAATAAAAATACTTAGATAATAGGGAAGGTCAGGTTTTTTCAACTCAAGGATATTATTTTTTTTTTTCAATAGATACTAGTTTGGGGATCGAGAAACTATCGTTTTTTTATTTTTAGGTCTTTTCGTTTTTCCAGAATATTTTTTTAAGTCCCCCACTTGACAGTTTTTAATGATCACGGAATACAGGGCATTGTGCTTTTGTCATACAGTATTAGAAGAAAGTAGCCATTGAAAAACTCTGTATCTGTCATTGTCAGACAAATCGTAGAAAAAGTACTTAATACTCGCAACTCTGTTATCCACATGCTATACATGTTTAGTTCTATATTTTATATCGGTTAATAGTATGTATAGATGCAGATGCACCTCCCTGAAAATAAACCTGGCGGCGCCCATGTACAAGAGTGTGGTTTCAGTTGACGTATAAAATGGAATATATTACCATTTTCGACTATATTACTGTAATGGCTTTATGTGAAAACTACAATGAATATAATATGTAAAATATTGGAACTTAAGTAGAAAAAATAGACAAACCTACGTAAATTGCAACATCACGTGAACTGTAATATTCGCCTTCATAATTCTTTTATAATACGAAAATATTATTAACAACGTTAAGCTGTTCTAGTTGTCTAAGTACTTAATCCAAAGGTGAGTCAGGCAGGAAGCTAGAAAAGCATCGTCTATCGTCGAAAGTCTCGCTTAGAATGTTAGTGGTGCTGGTCATTTGTGGGTGATCGAAAATCGGAAGGCACTGCGAAAATTAGGAAATATGGCATCACTACTTAGAACATCAGATTATCCGGTTCCTGCTTCATGGCGTTTAAGAATCGAGCTAATGAATTCTAAAAAATACGATTATAAAATCAGGCGGGTTTTGCGTTCTTCAATTTTGTTTTTCCGCGCAAGAAACTTTTTACCTGAACCTCTACTTGCACTAAAAATTGCTTGGAGTGATAAATCCATAAAGTCATTCTCAACTAATTTGCATACCGATGAAGCTGAGGGTAATTTTATCAAAGATATATATATATATATATATATATATATATATATATATGTATATAAATTTTTTTTTTTTAATGTTAGGGACTGTTTTGTTCGTGATGAACATAGATTTGTCAATTGATGAAAAATATTCATCACAAAATGATTAAAATTTAAATAATATAGTAAATAAACAAAACATTTTAGAAGGCGGTGGGGGGAATTACAGACATTCGATTAATATTTCGATTGCAGTTCTAACACTGTTCTCGAGTAATTTTTGGTTTAAAATGCTTATAATAAAATAAAAAAATCTTCTTTATAATATTTGCAAGTACACTAAAACATGTAGCGTATATGTCAGCACATACACTACATCTATACTATTGGAGTCGATATCGGATTGTTTCCCTGAAAAGGCTTTTAAAATACTTAGCAACTCTGTAATAACAGACGTTAGAGGAATTTTAAGCAATTCATAATTATCTATGAGTCACTATGAGTTACTTGCGTGATCGTTGACTCGTTGCAAGTAACTGATGTTGCATCGTTGATTGTGTCTATGGTAATAATATACTTAGGACAGGATTTTCCCTTATTAACATTTCATATTTTCCTATTGTTAATAAACTATAAATTTCCATTGTGTTTCCATAAATAAAGAAAGACTAGCCTTTTCAGATGTTTTTAAAATATACCAAAGCAAACATTTGTAAAACTTATATACTCGTATGTACACTTCTAAAAACGGTACTACTGTTTAGCATCTCGTTTGCGCATCGTTATCGTATGTTGGATAACCTCTTAAATAGAAGATGCGTCACTCTATGGTTATTCCAAATGCGTCTGACTTCGTTACCACTACCCTGGTGTGACAACGATGGTACTTGGTTTAACAAGTTTTCAATATTACCTTAAAATTTTGTCGATTGTAACAACGTGAGAAGCATGTTAAAATCATAATCCTCATATTCTCTTCAAATTTTTCAACAGTTTTGGTCACTAGAAATGGACTGTATTTAACTTACTTTTCTTATGAATTTTTTTATTTACCTTGTAATATTTAGCTTGTATATTATTTGCCTTGTAATTTTAACTTGCAATTTATTTATCTTGTAATTTTTAGCTTGTAATATTATTAGCTGAGGCTATGTTGCACTTTTGTTTTAAGTCTCCACATCAAGTTTCCTTTCTGAGGACTTTGTGAAATAATAGAAGGTATTTCCACACATTCTTGAAGCTTGCTGGACCATATAAATAAAAAAACTTCATAAAAATATCGACTGGCACTTCCCATAATATCGTACTTTGTTATTATTTTGTTATTGTCGGTCAAACTTTCAAGACTTGAAAATGCCTTTATAAGATTTGTATTTTATCTTAGTTTAATCTTTTACGGACAATAAAAATATGTTATACCGTATTTGATGTATAAAATTTAAGTTTGAGTTAGACGTTACTATATTGACGATCGATTTCTTTTATTTCTTATGTTTTCGTCCCACCCCTATATCGCTCGTCTATTAAACTTAAAAAAACACGTTAAAGGACAATACGTCACACGTTAAAGGACAATACGTCTCAGAACTACATATTAATTTTACAATTTGACTTAAAAGCAGTCATTTTAATCAAAGTACAAATTATATATCTTTAGATCCATAATTTTTAATTTCCTTTGCAAACAGATAACCGGCTTTTGTTTACAGATAATATCTTCAAAATATTATCTTTTTACATTACTTAAATTACAATACATTTGTTAAATTGTCACTTAGGTATAGCTAAAAATCGATACTCTTATTGTTTCGTTTTTAATAAAGAATTCACTCCCGAACTACACACATATAAAAAAACGTCGGTGAATAAATTCCTATATTCTTTTTAGGTAAGAAAGAGTTCTAATAACAATAATAAAAAATATTCAAATATTAGGAAGTGCCAATATTAGAAAGTAAATAACGTATTAGAAAAAAAAATAAAGTACAATTTAGTTCCTGTTCTTCAAAAGAAAGAAACTAGAGATAATTGTCACAAACCAATATTCCATGATGTGTAACATTATAACAGAAAATATCAAAGAACAACAACAAATTTTGTTCATTTTTATAAACAAGGGAGCTTTTAAAATATAAAAATTCATGGATACTGTCTTCTAACTAATCTCTTCTAACATTTGTTTACTGTGTTTAAAGTCGTTAAACTTAAAACTAGTGTATAATATAAAGTAATTCATCTGAAAGTAGACATATTTTATGCGTGGAGAAACTATAAATTAAGCCACGTGTGGAATATTTCGAAATAATCGTAAAAGATGCGAATTCTTTTTTGTTTAAATCTAGGCAAGAGACAAGGGGGTCAAGGAACGACCGCCTTCATTTGTACGTGTGCGATGTCTGTATACTGCGTGCGTTATTTTGCGATTCTTATCATAATTATTCGCTTTGCAATACTGCAGCTATATTATCAGAAATAATAATTTCTTGGAAAACATTTGTTCTTTGATGATATATTTATGTTAATTGTCGAGGTAACTCCAGAACAGTCACCTACTCCAACAAATACATAAAACATTTAAAAATTTGCATGGAAATACGTAACGCAGCTATAAAGTTACGTAAATTCCACGTGAAATTTATTAATATATTTGCTGCTATATAATTTTCCTGACAATGTAAACCAAATTAGAATAAAAATAATGATTCTAAATTTATATGATTATTTGCGCCGAATGACATCATAAAGATAACACGTTTCAAACAGTTGGATGTATAAAATATATAGGTATATGAAATCTGTTTGTTTCGTGATCTTTGTTTCTTCGTGAAACATATATTCTTAATACTGACAAATCGATCGAAGAAGATATTGTATTCTGATACATTGTAAATATCGTGTAGACTCTACAGTATCTATGACCAAATCGGATAAGTTAAATTAAGTAATGTTCCGTTGACGTAAATATGTTCTCCTCACTTATTACTTATAAGTTTACTTAAATGGACTCGATTATTTCGTTGTAAAACTATTACTATCCAAACGAAAACTATTACTATCCAATATAAGTAAATATCCAAATGAAAACTATTATTATCCAAATGACAACTATTGCTATTAAATGAAAAATATTACTATCCAACTGAAAACTATTACTGTCCAAATGAAAACTATTATTATCCAAATGAAAATTAAAACTATTACTATCCAAGTGAAAACTATTACTATTAACTGAAAACTATTACTATCCAAATGAAAAATATTACTATCCAATATAAGTAATATCCAAATGAAAACTATTACTATCCAAATGAAAACTATTACTATCCCCTATAAGTAATATCCAAATGAAACTATTACTATCCAATATAAGTGATAGTTATTTAGGAATAATTCCCTAAATATATATCGGAAAATGGAGGACATACGCGTCGGAATTATTCAACCACTAAGGCAGCAATACGTCCTTGACACAATTACGTGTATCGGAACGGGTGAAAATAAGTGTAATGAAGTAGGTGAGATAGTGAGGGCGCTCGATTAGCATGGTTCACATTTGCGGATCGATTGCACGCTCGTTTCGATACGTGGCGGCCATGATGTCTCGTGACACAATCGGCCAGAGAAAACGTGCAAGCCATAGAGAGTGAGCTGTGTGGCCACAGACAATCCCGCGCGACGGGTCGAATACAAATAGCGACAAGCTTGTGGATTATTTAATATATTTATTTGGTAATAAAACTACCACGGGCACTTATTTAACGATTATATTGTGTTATTGGAGAAGGTAATATAACGGAAATTGGACTAAGAACTGAAATAAAAATGTGTATTGTGACATAAAATGGATGTATTAAAATCGAAATTGCTCTGTTATAATTATTTTAGACTATTAAATCTGATATTTTGATTTTGAATTTTAAACAAACGTAATCATTATTATTCTTCATACTTTTCATATTATACTTATAAATATTATAAATATAGCTAAAGACATATCGTACATTAATATTTCGAGGTTTAATTAGTGTAATTAAGCCATACAATTTTGACAGTTTAAAATGCAATTACAATTAATCATACGAGTCCTATAGCACGAACGTATAGTTTGTGTAATCTGTAATAATACCTAAATTTGCATTCGTTCATGTCTTGAAACTTACGTCTCAAGTTTCTCTTGTAACATGACGAGGCTTGTGTCAAGTAGCATTAATATATATGTTTGTACCTTAATATAATAAAAGTAATAAGTATACATTCTTCAAGTCATTTATACGCTTGCACCTTATTATAATGAAAGCGATAAGTATACACTTTTCATGCGATTTACTTGTTTGTACCTTAATATAATAAAAGTAATAAGTACACATGCTTCTTGCGATTTATACGTTTGCGCCTTAATATAATGAAAGCGATAAGTATACACTCTTCGTGCGATTTACATGTTTATACCTTAATATAATGAAGGTAATAAGTGTACATTGTTAATGTGATCATACATCGCCAGTTGCAATAACTCAATAATCACAAGTTTATAACGTCTTTCGTTGATTTCTTTAAATTTTATTTTTAAAAAGTAACAACAGTAGTGATCGTATAATAAAAACGCTGCACCACAAATTATAAGTAAACTCACTAGCAATTATTTTTCTTTAAAACTACAATTTATCACTATTCAAAGTTATTATGGTACAAATATTTTGTATGAACTTTGACACTTATAATTACTATTAAATGTGCAAATATTAGTTTTGAAATTGATTCTGTTTTATCGACTGTTTTATCTGTTTACTTTTCTATTTCAGCAAATCGAAATACAATTTAGTAATTATAGATAACAAAAATATTTGCATAATTTCGTTTATCAACATACATTTTTAATTCCGATTTTAAGGCGACACTAATAATATATTTGTCTGTTTGTTTTAGCGAATCGTCGCCAGCGGGGCAGCTGAACGCAGACGGCAAGATGGAGTCGAAGATCAGCCAAGTTCAATACTCTAAACCAGCACCACTTTTTACACAAGAGAGCACGGTAAGAGCGAATTTTATTTTACCGTTTTATTTCGAGAAGTGTGGCCGTAAGACCGATCACTGACGGCTTCGTGCTACGTTGGTACCAAAAAAAATGTGCGTGTCAGCTACGACGCGCAACTGGAGTTCTCCTTAAGTACGATTGTCTTGGAATGTATTAAATATATAATCAGTATCATAAAATGTAAATGAAAAATTCTTTATTAAAAAAATGCTGACAATATAATTATTTTCAAGTAAAACACAAATGAACAAGATCAAATTTATACAACAAAATTAAAAACATTTAGTAACGTCAGACTGAGAAGTTAAAATTAAAAAAGACTTTTTAATTTTGTAGGACAAAAGACACCAAATATTCACACATAATAACATTTAATGATTACATCTTGATATAAACGAACGACAGTAAATTATGTGTGTCACACTCCGTCACTGCGATTACGCCATAAGAAAATGCCAAATAAACATATTGATATATCACTCTAAAGATGGGCAGAAATGTAACGCGGAGAGATCACCTAACGTTTACACTTTTTTTAATGCTCTGAACGCACGCTCTAAACTTCTGATTTTACTCCTCATAAAACTTCATACCGGGCGCTATTTATGAAAATCGATTCTTTAGGAGTAAATTCCAATAAACTCCTAAAAGAAATTACACTCGTGCAAAGAAATTAATTCTGTATTCTATTTTCATTATAAACGTGAACATTTGACTGTACTTACCCTTTCGTTAATAATACCACTAGCAATATATTTCTCGACAATAGCGTTCCAAGCGTTTTTTTCCATCTTCACGTTTGCTCTGTCGGTGCGTATATTTTCAATTAGATCTTTGTAAGAGACCAATATCTGCAACAATAGCCTTTTCTTTTTTTTTACTAAACACAATACTTTCAGCCAAAATAAAGACGCTCACAACTGACGGTAAATAATTTGATATGTTAATTAAAGATATGCTTGAAATTAGCTAACGATTGATGTGCAGTACGTACTGCGCAGGCAAAAATATTGAATCTAAACATATCTTCGATCGGCTAATCTTTGATTTTCCAAACTCTATTAGTTAAGACTGGATACGTCTATTGAACCGTCGGAGACACAATACGACAATCAATTATAATCTAGAGTTACATAATCGTGATTTAATCTGATTTTATGTTTTATCTATCAATACGAGCCTAAGAAGTTAAAAATTGATATCTCACTCTAAAGACGTGTAGAAATATTGCGCGGAGTGGCCGTTTTAATTTAAATTTAAAAAAAATGTTAACACTTTGAACTTTGTAAGCTCTGAACTTCTGATTTTACTCCTCATAAAATTTCATACCGAGCGCTATATATAAAAAATAATAACACGTCATGCAACCCTAAAAAAGCAAATGGCGACGCGAACTTGTACATTGACGGATAAATCGAACGGATAATCGTTCGTATAAGCGGCAAGTTTAGTGGACTCACTGCTGCTAACTTGCAATTTGTTGCGTTCGATTATATTTCATTTTGCGGTTTTGAAAGTAAATTAACCAAATATATATTTTCAATAATTCACTATTCGCGTCGAGTAAACCCATTTGTTAAAAAGATGTTGTTTTTCGCCTTCAAAAATGTATTAAACTTTGTGAATCTTTAAGATGTTAAAATATTTTAAATTGTGGGATCTGTACAGTATACAAACAGTTGATTGTCTCAAACTATATCTGATTTCTAAATAGATTTAAAAATTTAGAACTAAATGTGTATTCATGAAATACTTTCTTCAGTACTTACTCTAGGACGATGAATGTTAACTTTTTTAAGCCGTTTTTGTAAATCCGAACTTCAAAAGTCAGAGCCGTGTTAACCTCGCTCCCTTGTATACACTTAGTTTCCTCTCCATTATCTGTCGAATCTTTGTTTAAATATTGAACGATTAAAAATAAATAAAAGTACCTTATTTAATATGAAAAAAACATTAAATACCTGGATATGTGAGATGTTAAAATTTTTCTAAAGTTTAAGTAAAATACAATACTTTTTTAAACGTGACAAATTGATAACCATGAATGACGCGACAACTATGTCTATTTAACTATGGTCCACAATCGTTTCCGCTCATTGATTTATATACATTGTCTCCTTTTTTATGTAAATTGGATGTTATGACGTGATTCCATCAAAAGAACATATCATTTTACTTTAATATTTCAATAAATACAAATTAAGAGTAAAGTATCGTAGATCTTTAGGTCAATTTAGATCAGTTTTAGAATAAACTTGCAAAGTACGCGGCTTTGCTCGATTGACAATTTTGTACCTCAAAAACTCGGTGTAACACAAAACTCAAAACGCTAAAAGACGGCAGTGCACGGTTTTGATAATGTCTTCGGCGCGTGAGTGTTATTACACGTCCACAAATATAAATCCTCTGCACAAAAATATATTTATTAATTAGTGTGATGTGTACTATCTTTTAATGTTAGTTACCTTCTAATATTCAAACAAAAGTTTATCATTTTAATCACTATGTAATTTCCTATTGCACTTTTAATTTTATTACTTATTACTCATTTCTTTCATCTGCATTATTTAGCTTCTAAATTTGATCTTTTTTCTTTTTTTCTAATTTTTGCTTTTCCTTCTAAATAAATGAACCGTCTAAACTTAAGTTCGTAACGTTTGGTACAATATGCCTTAGAGTTTTCCTCAGCTGCACAAATATTCCAACGTTCATCTAAATGATCTTTTCAGATTAAGATTCTCTACAACCTTACATTCTTCTTTCATCCCAGGGTGATTTTCAGCTCACGTCAAAGGGATAGGGGGATACAATCTTGGTTAAATTTCTTATTTAGATCCTTCGACCCTTTGTCCACACTCTTTAAACACCCGCATTCTGTAAATAAATTATCAACATATTATTACATTTTACTCCCGTTTCAGAAGTTTCTAAATGAATAATAATAAAACTTTATTAGTGTAATAATCGAGAAAGGAAAAAAGAAGAAGAAAAAAATTTTGAAGGTTGAAAGCATTAATCGAGAACCAAAGCCAAACACATGGGCAATTGAAGACAATGACGGCAGTTTGCTGACTGAAGTTGACCAAGTGATAGAGAGATGGCGTACGTACTGTGAAAATTTGTACGCAACTACATTTGGAAAACACGACAACCTGCCCCTATCGACAAGCAACTTCATTATGGAATCTAACATCATTACGTCAGAGGTCAGAAACTCACTTGGAAAACTAAAGTACAACAAATTAGCCGGGAAAGATGGACTATTCGCCGAAGAACTGAAATACTTGGGCGACAAAGATTTTAGAATCAAGAATGAAAGATCAAGTAAGTCTTTGCAACGAAGTCTGGCTGACATGTAAATAGCCTATATAATGGAGGTAGTCTCTACTCGTACGGACTCCATATGAAAGGATCCACTCGAGCGTGCAGAAACTATAGGACTGTGGCCTTGATACCTCATGCTAGAAAAAATATGGTGTACATAGTCAATGAAAAATTGAAGTCATACTTGCAGTGGGAAATACCAAGCGAGGAGGCCGGGTTGGTTTATGGCCGTGGCACTAGAAAACAAATCGTGAACGCGAGGCAATGATATGCTAATGTGCTTTATTGACTATACGAAGGCATTTGATTGTGTATAATGGAATTGCCCGTGGAAAGTCCTACTGAAAATGGACGCCCACCTGTGCACTCAATAACTTTTATAGCAAACCTGTAAGAAGACGGCACCTCCGGTATAAAAGTAAATGACGTGCTATTTCTACCATTTAATCCTGCAGAAAGTGTATGGCAGGGATATACCCTATATTCTATTATTTTTAATATATATGACGAATTCATAATAATGAGGGCCTTGGAAAAGTGGGAAAGTGGCATCTCAGCAGGTGGCACCAAAATTAGCAATTTAAGATATGCAGATGACACCACTCTCTGCGACATCAGAGAAATAACTAGCTGATTTCTTCAAAAGAGTCGACTGGAGACTCTCGATCAACAGAGCGAGAACGAAGGTCATGGTTATAGATAAGGGTGGCCAAGTTTCACGGACAGCAGAGCTCTCTAACCTACAGTTTTTGCTCTAACCTAGCGATTTTGTATATCTGGGATCGCTACTCACTTACAAGGGAAGAAGAGATAGAGAAATTCGAAAAAGAATGCAAAGGGCCAAATTTGCTATGAGCAAACCAATGCGATTATGGCAAAACAGAAAGGTCTCTAATAATATCAAAATGATAATAGTAAGGACTTTAGTCTTCTCAATTTTCCTGTAAAGTTCTCAGTCGTGGACAATTTGATCGGTAGAGCGCAAGAAGATAGACGTCTTTGAGATGTGATGTGAAGACAAATTCTGCGCATACCTTGAACGTCTAGAAGAACGAACATATCGATTTGACAACAACACCTCGGAATCAATTTTGAACAACTCGGAATCAAAATCACACTATCTACCATCTGCTACCAAAGAGTCCTCGACTACTTTGATCATATTGCACACAGGGAACCAGATAACATAGAAAAGCTAATGGCTATCGGGAAAGTCAACGGTAAACGACCCCGCGGCAGATTTCCTACCCAATGGACTGCCCAGTTCACTGCGCTTACAGGCCTCCCAATACCCCATACCTCCCTACATCTACTATCAGAAAAGCCGAGGACAGGCTTGAATGGAAAATACTAATAAACCAAGCCACCAGGACTTTTCAGGGCGGACACGACCTTCAGAAATGAAGAATGCCACGTTGAAGAAGTGTTAAACGCAGTAGCATCCTTAAGTACATAAAAAAGTGTGTATGCTCAGTGAACTTTACGACAGAAAGAGAATATAAGCTGATGATTGTATCTCTCGTAGCACATAAATATAAAAGGTTGCAGAAAAAGCGTCACAAACTATCAAACAAATTGATTGAAATAAATTTATAGAAAACGTATACATTAAAAAATAGACCGTAAACATACAAACGTTCTGACATAAAAACACGTACCTTAAACGTTTTCGAATTATACAAGAAGATACCCAAAACTAGACAGACGCATCGAACTGACAACCTTTTTTAAGGTTCGATGGTAAAACAAGCAAGTTGCTGTACTTTTACGATCCCCCTGAAGCATTAAATTTTAGAAATTTTGGAATCCCCCCAGAAATATTAAATTGCAAAATTTCACCTATGTATGTGAAATTTTGCAATTTAATCCTTCAGGACCTCCCTTCCAGAATGTCGGAGAATTTTTTTTCAAATTGTGGTGCCATCCGCGTATTTTTATTTTCGAGCCTTGCTTTTGAAATATTAAGCTCTAAAGTGAAGTACAATATATATATATATATATATATATATATATATATATATATATATATATATATATATATATACATACATATTAAATAGGAGAATGAGGGGAAATTGAGGTGTATTGATATAAAAGCTGTAAAAAATGGAAGAGTATATATTAAAGCACCTGTGAGAATGAGTGAGATGAAAAAGGCACTCATAAAAAAATAACTCTAGAACCAAGTTCACCTTTCAAAACTTTACCGTAAAAAGAAGTTTGTTGGAGAAGTGCAGATGGCTAAGTTTGAGCTTTGCGTCTAGATTTATTAAATACTCTATCTGTACACACCTGGTACCACATTGGTAATGTGACTAATGTGATAGGAATAATAATTCAACAACAGTTCATCTCTCCATGTGCCAAACCAGACTTCCAGACCATCATTCGTCTCTCCATAAAACTAGATTTCCAGCTTTCGCTGAAAGTGATTTATGGGGTTCCAAAATAGCTGCCAAGCTTCGGGTAAAAGGTACAGTGTACTGTAGTTAGCTTCGAACTTAATGGTACAACACCGTTCACCCAGATGTCAGAATAAGTGAAATTATAATTTTTTCGCGGAAATCGGGTAGACATAGGGACAAAATATACAATAGATTTCAATTAGAGAAAAATTTAGAGCACTAATTATAGCCATTATTGTATTAGATTCAACTAAAATAACTCAAAACAATTTTCTAGAATTAAAATACACAAATAGTGGTTATGAAAAAAATTTAGAGCACTAATTATAGCCATTATTGTATTATGTTCAACTAAAATAACTCGAAACAATTTTCTATAATTAAAATACACAATAGATAGTGGTTATGAAAAAAATTTAGAGCACTAATTGTAGCCATTATTGTATTAGATTCAACTAAAACAACTCGAAACAATTTTCTAGTTTTTTTTTACGTTTTGCAGGTATGGCAGAAGCGCCAGCAGGCAGTCTGCGTGCGACATGCCTTCAAACACTACGGTTCCAACAAGAATCCCAACCACGTACTGAGCAACCTCAACATGACAGTCGCTAAGGGAACCATGTAAGTATACATCCATTAAACAAAAAGAAAAAATTATGATTGTTGGAAAATTACTAATAGGCGACGCTGTGGAAAATTGTACATGGCCCTGTCGTGAATAGTCACTACTTTACGTGTGTCACCAAACCTATTGTATAATCATAAATAGTATATAGTATAAAATATGGTTACTACAAATTTGTAGTAACCATATTTTATACTAAAACTCGTATAAAATATGGTTACTACGAATTTTCAATGAAACCTGTCTCGTTAATATATCTAACCATTGAAATTATTTGTTTCCAGTTCAAGGATGTTATATTAAGTTACGGCATATATATACATCACGCGCGCTTAGAAAGTGTTTGTTAGATTTAGTATCGCTACCTTTATACGTTCCATACTGTACAGGTGTTATTTCTTCTTGACTAATTAAGTGGAAAAATACATGTGACCAATTGAAAGATAATAGGAATAAAAAGAAAAACATGGCAATGTATGGAACTTTTACGACCAACTAGCAACGTCGACTCATTTAAATCAATATGATTTAGTTTATTCTATTCGATATCGTTGGAGCTTCCACGACTGATAGGAAATTAGAGAGTGATGCTCAGTGGAGGATAGTGTTTACTCACATAGTTGCCATTTCCCCCCGCTGCAAATAGAAATTCAACTTGTAACTTCAAAGGATCCTGGCAATTCCCGATCATAAGAGGTATAATTGTATTGGCTCTTATATCGCGCACAACAAATTAAAAATGGGCTATGATCGTGTTATTGCAGGAAATGTGTAGATTAAACTTCCAACTTCCGATATACTTGAAAAAAGTCGACTAAGCACGTATCGAAACACAAAAGTCCTAAAGTTGACGCAAGTCATCTAATTTTTTTAAAGTTCTTATCAAATGTCCTTACAATTTTCCATGTTTTTTAAACACATTGTTGGAAAATTATAGCTGGGGCATATTGTGAGCTACTCTAATTCGTAATACTCCGCCCACTGGCCATAACTATTATAAATGGTAAACTAAACTTCGAATTCATTTTGAAAGCTATATCCAATGATGCATCATTTAATAGATGGACCAAAAAAGTCACTCTCGCTTCACATGTATGGAGGTACATTTTTTTTTATTTTACTACATATTTATTGAGATTTCCATATGTTTATGGACACAAGTCTAAAAGTGAAATTGCAAGGTTGCAATATATAATAAAAAGACGAACAGACGGACATTACGAAGTTATAAAGATTCGTTGTTTCACCATGAAAATTAAAAAATTATAGTATTAAATACAAACAGCCTGTATTCAATATTATCTTTGATCATCGTATATGTCGAACGTGTAATTTCTTAATAAATTTAGACTTGAAAAAAGATAAAGAATTTTTACGAAATAAATAAACAAATATTATTTAAATGATTTGGTAAGATTAACTGTAAAGCGAAAGGTGAAAGATGTAGAGGGAATATATATAAAATAAAACATATAATATATGTAAAAATTTGGAATTATGCGTCAACATTAATCTTCACGATTAATCCATTCCAAAAGCCATTAACCATACAAATTACACGTACAAAACGAACTCTACATACAGGGTATTCAAGGCCTAGAATTTATTAAGCTACTTTCAAGTAGAGTAAATACTTTCAATAGCGATGTAAAGTATTGTAGACAAAGTCCTAAACAGCGATACCCATTCCTTGTGCTTTATTACTATTTTACCCAATTTAATTACACAATCCATCGATACTTGCGACGACGTTGCCAAGACTTGGAAAGCAAAACGACCGCAACCACAAATTAAATATTCAAAACAAATCGCCGTAAGGAATATGAATGTTACTGTGACCAAATTTAGTTAATTAATTCGTTAATCCATGAAATTATATATAAGTCCAAGCCCACACAGCTAGACCACCGCAACTGCAGATAACACATTCGCAACAAACCCCATGAGCAAGGTCAATAAACACATTAAGCACGCACAGCGACTGCGACCAATATCGATTCATATAATGGCCTATTGTACCGCCACAATGCGCTGGCGACCACCGAGTGTTCCCTGGTCGCAACTGCATGTAAACATTTTTAAACAATAAGATATGGCTGCGATTAGCTCAAAAGATTTAGATCTGGCCCCGCTGTCGCAGTAATTGGACCAAATGTCGGATGTGAGGTTAATCATATGCGAAATCGTACGGCTTCTGAACACTTGCAATGACAACAATCAGGAAAAACCCGTCTAGCTACGAGCCCAAACGTATAAACATTGCTACATAATGTACATTGCGGATTGCGCTTAGTCAACAACAGAAAGCCAGGCTGCAAATAGCGGTTGCGGCAATCCTGATAAAATTGGTAATGTCAATTGGTAATGGCTCGAGAAACACCGCCAGGTATCCCCATACAATCGTGATCCGTAGTAGATACCACTAAACTGCGGGTCGAGCTTTGAATTTGCAACTCGATGAAGCTCTTAAGGGTTCCGTAGCCTAAGTAGAAACCCTTATAGTTTCGCCATGTCCGCCTTTCTTTCTGTCCGTCTGTACATCACAACCGTTTTATTTACAGACTATTAGTTATAACATATTTATAACGCCTATAAATTTGCAAAAAAAGTTAAAATCATTACAAAAAGTATTTTAGGGTTCCTCCCCTACATGTAAAGTAGTTTTTAGTATACCACATTCTGTAGGTTATCGTTATTAACAGTTCTTTCAAAAATATTAGGGATACAACACTTTTTCGATATTAGGATCCGTTTATGAAATCTTAGACTTTAAACCAGTAATGTTTGTTATAGTTACGCGTTACCACAATAACATTGCATATAACGAAATTAAAAGAAACATTATCACAACTAAATAAGCTCTACTAGTACATCTAGTTTAGTCTGTAAAAAATTCATTGAAACACCATATAAATTACTTAAATCAGCTACAATAACAACGTTGTATTTTAAAATGTATACTTTTTATGACTGTGAAAGATACTAAGCAAAATAATTATATTGTGAAAAATTTATGTTAATAAATAGTTTAAATGAAATACAATGTACCTTTAAATGTTTATAACTGCCTAAACATGTACGAAAACCTAATAGTGCAAATTCTAATTGTACTTGACAGGTTTTTTATAATGTTTAGTACTGTAATATAATAATTTGATACTACGCGAAAAAATGTTTAATTTTTAATTAATTTCATTATAGTTCGCCCATTACATAACATTATATTTATTGCAAACTATTTTGGCCTCAAAATTCCGAAAAAAAGGAATGGTGACGCATTCATTCTATAGTCCTCTTTGCACTTTTCCAAAATTCAATACTAGCTGTAATTATATATCCATATAGTATTCTTAATATCATAGTCTGGCATTAAGAGATTCTATGTATGATACCCTGAAAATCGTTCATACCTAGTCGTCCTCATCTGCGTTCCGTAAATAATACGAATAAAAATTACGATCAACTTGCGGCAAAGATCTAGATTACGAGACGCTGTTGTAACAATGCAACTAACAGTGGCAACAACGAATTAAATACTCAGGAAACTAGGCTGGTGCAACGATGACAATTAAGATTAACGAGGCTCGTGTATAGCAAGTGGTGAATAAATATTCTCAGAATACGTTTGCGTACCAACGTTGCTCAACATACGGAGTGGAAGTTGCAATAAGTTAGCGTCAAAGTTCCAGATTGCGTGCCAGTATTACGACAAACAAACCAAAAGTCGCAATTTCATATTTATGTCTGAGGTAACTAGATATACTTAAGATTTGTGCTGGTATAGTAATTGAAATTTGTGAAGCTTGTAATCATAGTCAAGTAATTTGCGTTTTGTGCCAGAGTCTGTAATTTTATATGTAGATGAAAACTCAGCGTAGAAAAGACTCGTAAACCAGATTCTTTCTAAGCCTGAAGATTTTGATTGTACGTAAACTTTAAATCAATCTTTTTTGACTTCGATTAAGACTATCATAAATTATTCCTCCAGATTTGATGTCAAACTTTAAACCCAAAAGAAACATTACTCTCATAAAAAGTATTTCTCTTGCAATTAAATTAATGGGTTAATTAAAAGGTATCTTGTTATTAATTAATTCAATTGTCTGTTTTAATGATATCATAAATTATTCCTCCAGATTTGATGTCAAACTTTAAACCCAAAAGAAACATTACTCTCATAAAAAGTATTTCTCTTGCCATTAAATTAATGGGTTAATTAAAAGGTATCTTGTCATTAATTAATTCAATTGTCTGTTTTAATGAAATTTCTTCATATATTTAATACAATCGTCCAGATCAAGTTTAAGCTCTCTTTAATTGTAGAGTCTCCGCTCCGCTCTAGGGATTACGATAAGACAGAACCATCTGAATAAAATAAGGCTGAACCATCTAATACGAATGAAACTATGGTTTAATGCTAAGTAAAGTTATTTAAATAAACGTACAGTAATTGTAGTTATATGGGATTAAATGTCGAATTTTGTGACTTTAAATTTGTGTAATCAATATGTTTCTGTAATCATTTATATTTTTCGTACATAAACATCGATTTTCGTCTACATTCTCATTTTCAATATGATGACAAACAACTTTTACAAAGAACATTGTAATTTTTTTATACATTTTGTGGAAAATTTATGTCTCCTATTGAATAAAATCTGCTGCATCCGCGCCATCTGAACAAATGAAGTAAATCATTAAAGCTATTAATTATGCGACGTACAAGACAGTAATAACGCCATTCCCGAGACTAATATTTTGAAGGTCTATTTGTCTGTCGAACATGTGTCCCTAATATTATTGTCAACAATAACAACAGCGTAAGCACCTACTGTGTATGCCGCACATGCGTTCTTTTTTCGACAATGAGGAGTCAAATTAGGGCCTGGTGTAAATGCAATGAGGAAAACGTTGTGTAGATTAGCACTATTATGGATTACTTATAGTAAACTTTAATTGCATTAACACTTTGTCGTTATAATATAAGGAAGAGCATAGTTTTATTCACAGAAATTACTTCACCTACAAATTTATAGAAGGTGAACTTCTGTAGTTAATTGCAATATAGCACTAGATTTTACAGTCGGCTATTCGAAGTTACTCACGTAGTAACCCCGAGAGCTTAACTTTATAAGATGAAACAAACACATGCGGCTAACTTGGCCGCTTGAAGGTACAATTAACTCTGGGCAAAACAAATAATTCAAAAAAGTTGTATGTACGTTGGGTAATAAAATTTAATCGTATATGCGATATCTATAGATTCATCTGCATTATAAGTTCAGTCTGAGTCTAAACGCAATTATAATGTCCTAGTTAAGATGGAAAATTTGGGCCAGGAAGTTCAAGAACGAGGATTGATCTTGAAGACGAGCCCCATCCCAAACATCCGGTTGTATACCTTTCATAACAACTAATTGAAGAAGAGCTTTGTCTACTCGTCAATTAGGGCTGAAGAGCTCAGTTGGGATCGAGGCAGAATAGAGACACGTTTGCATAAATTAGGATAAGATAATTGTATTTAAATACTGCTAAGAGCGGGGTTAAAAACTTATTAGCCAATCCAATATTTTAAACGGACGGATGGATAAATAGGCTTTAAAAATGATGTTTCTAGTATTTTTAACAAAACTCTGGGGACTAAACTAGATATCAGCATTTTTTTAGTGTTCAATATAAAACGCGACTGGATCATATATCTGGGTTTTGTTTAGTTGGTTGATTGGGTGTGCAATTCATTCGCTTTGGATTTTTTATAAGGAAAATTAATTCAATAACTTGAGAATAAGAGCAACTTTGTCCCCCAATTTAGTTCTATGAATCATTGGTATAGAATTCCTACGCAGCGTGTGGTGACTAATACTATACATACGTGATTACCGTAACTAAGTACATTAACGTACATTGATCACACTCGTTCTGACGCAATTTCTGCTGGCGCAATTCCGCTATTACCTTTATCAACTATTACTTTCCTAAAATTGTTAACTCGTCGTTGAATATGGGTTAAATAACTGAATATTTAATCCGAATGTATTATTTATTTTCAACAGATACGGATTACTCGGAGCATCAGGCTGCGGCAAAACTACCCTTTTATCCTGCATAGTAGGCAGGCGGCGCCTTAATACAGGCGAGATATGGGTTCTGGGCGGAAAACCTGGTACAAAAGGTAAGCAGGCTATGAGCTATATATTTCAGAACGTTAACCGTATGCACGATGCAAAGGTCTAACGTACACCTCAAAAAGTCATAAAACTAAATTATAAGTGGTGGTAGTCATTGTGTGTGTATGCGTGTGCGTATTTGTATGCGTTGTATTTACATTTTTGTAACAGAAAACTGAATATTACTTCCTTTTGTAAATCTATTGACGTTTATGCTATTTGACATGTTTATCGAAAATTCCGTCTGCTGTAAATTACGTGACCAAAGGACCAGCTTTCGGAGCAATGTCTCGTCATCTTCCAGACGTTGCGGGAACAAAAAATATCCCGTTTTAAACCATGCTATCCTGCATACGTATTTCGCCACCACCACGACACTGTGTACATCATATAACAGTTTTTGAAGAGTATTCTCTAACACATAACTTTGTGGCAGAGCGTATAAAAAATTGGAAAAAAAAATTTAAAACAAAATGGCAAAGGAAATTCAATATAATCAAACAACATCAAAGATCCATATGTTTAAAATATAATGGGGTATTTACTTTACTTGGTTTTTCTGTTACGATTTACGCGATTGGATTTGCATTAAAATTTACGACTTTTTTGCGTGCCATTATCCCTAATATTTATTTAATTGTAAATAACGTATGGCAATAAGACTATAGACTAGGATGTATTCTTTTTATTTTCATGTGCTTTATATACATATGATAATTGAATTGAGTTTTAACGTAGTTAAACTAATGATATAAAATTGTTTTGACCCCGCAGTTACGACTCCCTTACTCAACTAATGCTTTCTAATCCCTTCGATTGGATAAAATTAACGTTTTTATTAGAGTACTATTTAATTTCCCTTAAAATTATTACTGTTTTATTCAATTATCTTTAATTTAGTTAAATATTTTAGAAAATTAGTGAAGTTTTACCAAATTAAGTAGATGATATCAATTTAATTGCGATTTAGTAGTTAAGTTTATTAAATTAATTTTTATACAGATTATATAAATTTCTTTAATTACGCTTTATTAATAAAATTAATCATTTCATTTCTTTATTTATGTATGTATAATAATAGAAATACAAATGCCATAATCGAGCAGTGCCTTTTAGTAATGAAAAAAAAACAATTAACTAACAATAATTCACTAGGGTAAAACGCTATAATACGCCCCACTTTTACGGGATTCTCAATAAAATGCCCTCTAAACTTTTATCAGTCATATATTTATCATAAATGCAACAAATGATATTTAAACTACAAAATGGCACTTGAATTTGGTTACATTTCTTATTATACTAGTTACAAAAAATATTTTTTTCAGACCTTCGGTGGGGCGTTTTGTAGCACTATGTGTTGATAATATGCCTCACGGCTGTTACAAAATGCCCCATTATAATATTATTACAAAAATAGAACAAACTTAAGATAATTAAAATAAGAACTCAACAATCAGTCTTAGAAATTACTTCGAGATCAATTTCAAATCACCACAATCAGTTTTACGTGGCATTTACTGAATAACATTTAATTATTTTTCTTTGTTTTCTTAATCTTATTCATAGCTTCCCGTTTAACTTTTTTTCCACAAACATTGCACAGAGGATTGTACATGGTACAAAACTCATGCGTCCAATATGAACATGACAAACACTTTATCCAATCCTCTTTAGAAGTCGTGGAATAATAATTTTCTGTACATTCAATGCACCTATTCTCTTCTTCATCAGAAATATCTTCGTTCGAGGAGCTTTTGTAACTTTGTTCATCAATATCGCTTTCTGATGATGAAGAGACAACGGTCACTTTCTTTTTTTTTTATTTTCCTTGTTTTCTTTCCTGTGGTACTTTCTTTTTTTCACATATCTTCAGTTTCTTCGTCACTGCATCCTTCTTACACTTTTCTTTAGCTTTTATTTTTTGTATATTCTCTGGGGACGTCAACACTATAGCCTTTTGTTTTCTTTTCAACGTCATTGCTGGTAATCAAACCATTCCATTCCATGAAGAGTTCCGAGTTTATATATGAGGACTTCTTATTCATATATACTTGCGAACACGGTGGTAGTCCTTCAGAAAACTGAGGCTTGCTGTAGGTATCCTTATAAACTAATACCGGTGGCATAAAGTTACCTTGAGCATTGCAGCAAGCTATGATTGTCACATTCTCTCCCTTTTCGCAACTAGTCAAAGTATAAACATCTTTAGCTCCTTTGCTGGCTATAACTTTATCAGGTTTATTATTTATTTGGATGCCAGTCTCATCCATGTTGAATATTTGGTCCGGATGTTCACCCAAGTCGTTTTCTTCATATATCTGAGCCAGCAGTGTAAAAAAATGTTGGACATCCTCTCGATTTACACCATAAGCTCTAGCAAGTGACAGACCTTCAGATTTTTGCTGACTTAACTCAGGGTTACGTTTCGAGAACTAGTTGAACCAAACGTTACCTGCTTGATGAGTGTCGTTCGAGAATGGGTTTTTTATGTTAAGAGTTTGAGCTAACTGGTAAGACATTTCTTTGACATTCTTTCGGTCAGGTGCAAAGCCAACTTTTTCAAGTTTTTTAATATGAGCTACTAGTTTTTTCTCGTGTTCTTTTGAAAAAACAGGTGGTCTCCCGAGTGGCATTTTAAGTTTTCCTGTTACCAGATGTCGTCTGAGCGTTGTAGATGGGATATTGTAAACCCTAGAAGCTTAATTAATTCCCATCTCCTTGTTACGCACTTTTTGCATAGCTTCATTTAAATCCATATCAGACCAAGAAGCCCGTAGGGTTTTTCTTTGATAGTTACGCGACATCTGTAAAAATAAAAAGTAATTTTTTAATAAATAATTTGATTGGGTGATGGGGCGTATTGTAGCATAATGAACGAGGCGTTTTGTAAATTTATGTTTACAAAACGCCCCAGTCGCAAGATGGACGCCGTTGCGAGTAATTCACTACAAGGAATACGTTAAATAATAGGTAAATTAAAGCTGTACACACATTTCCAAACAAAAACTGCATTTAAAAAATACTGTACAATGTAAGTAAATTTGTATGGTACTCACCGCAAATTGTTCCAAAGCAATTGGTGAAGATTTTGATGTTTTTTTCTAAATAAGTCACATAACCATACCTAACCGGCAGCACGGATGGCGGGCGACTGGCGCGGCGCCGTACGTGTCGCTACTTGTTTGATATCTGTATTTGTGTGCGTGTTCGCGCAGTGGGGCGTATTGTAGTGTTTTACCCTATAATAAATTTACAATAAAGTTGATCCGCCGCTTTGAGCTAAAATTTTCTAGATTTATTTTTCTGCGCGGTCATCATTGAAACTTCTGTTTGATAATATCTCCAGTGTAGAAAAACATTGTGGCCGAGCCCTGAAATTACAATCTATCTTCCTTAATTAAAACTTACTATTTCTTTGTATCACAAAAAAATGAATATTTACACATACATATATATATACATATATACATGTATATATATATACATATATACATATATACATATATATATATATATATATATATATATATATATAGATTGAGTATGAGTATGGCTCAGATATATATATATATATACATATATATATATATATATATATATATATATATATTATTTTCATCGCCACTCATTCTGTTCACCCATCTTTGTTATATCTCTACTCCCTCATATTATAAACCTTTGTCGCTTTATTATACTATGTATAGAGCAATGTATATTTCAGTATAATACAGCGACAAACGCTGTATTATACTGAAATATACTTTTTCTCTGTACTATAACTAATATGTATAAGGCTTTGTCGCTATATTATATTAAAACATATAGAATTTTAACGACATATTACACTAAAAAGTTATTCAAAACGAGATAAATGTCATTCATAGCTACTCAACGGTAATAAAATATGTGATCTCTTTTATTTTGAAATATGAAAAAATCACACTTTTATGCCAACTCAAATTGAGTCCTTCAATACCATGAAAAAGTGTATATTATTACATTTTAACAGAAACATGAATTTAGGGCAATGAGTTTCCTTTCGCTAAATAAATTGTATTCTACTGGAACTGTTACAGGCTCGGGAGTGCCCGGCAAACGCGTGGGCTACATGCCGCAGGAGATAGCACTCTACGGCGAGTTCACCATCAAAGAGACAATGATGTACTTTGGTTGGATATTCGGCATGAACACGCCTGAGATCTGTGAGCGGCTTCAGTTCCTGCTCAATTTCCTCGATCTTCCTAGCGAGAACCGGATGGTGAAGAACCTCAGGTCAGTTTCGTTTTCTTTGATATTTTGTACAAAATTCGTCGATTAAATTATCTTTTCTTTTATTAAATGGCGAATAATATAAAGTTTATGGATCTTAACTCAATACTCAAACTATAGCGTTTCATGTTGAACAGGAATTTCCTTCTATAGATAATACGTTTTATACAAGCACGATATCTTATATGTATGAAGGTGTATGATGGCCTCTTATCGGTCCAAACATGAAATTAGAGCAAATTAAATGGTGTAAAGATTTTTTTTAATATACTAGATTTCATGTACGAAATACTACACCACATTTTTCACGAGAGTGAAAAAGGAGAAAAATACGGGGTAATCCATTTTCTATGGAAAAACATATATTCTTATTTTCGCGCCCCGATCCCCAGCAAGGTATTTTTCTTAATTACCAAAGAAATGCTTATTTTCAAGACACAGCTATATGTGCAATATTTCACTGTATAGTTAGTTACGTGAAAACGATACAAATAAACGAACGGCACTTTTGCATTTATAATATAACATTATTGTATAATTAAGGCTAAATAAGCTACTTCGCTTTGATGCAATTCAAAACAGCGCATTAAAGACTTTCGCTTGCAGGCACTACTCTACTAAACGTACTTCTTTGGCCTGTAAAACTTCTTTTTCTACCATATTGGAAGTTCTTCTATCAAATACTGGTTCCATCGTGCTACCAAACCACGCGATACGCGGTCCTCCTTCACGTTAATTCACGTCGTCTAAATGCTTTTGTGTCATTGTTAGTAATATAAATGTATACAACTTATTTGTTTTTAATTTGGCGTGAAAAAAATATTCCTTAAAATACGATAAATAGATTTAATTTAATCTTCTTCCTTTCCTTCTTACTTCCTTTTATTCTTAATTTTTTCTTCCATTGTAAAACAAGGACACCATATATATCTTGATATCGTTACGTCGATCACGCTTTACTGTTTCTGTAAGTTTAGATATTTAATGAAAATTTACAAAATCTATAATTAAAAAAAAACGAGTGTGCTTTAGACCACACGACTGAAATAAAACTTCAAATTCACAAAATATGAACTTTAAAATGAATTTACAATTTTATTCACTTTAAACGTAAAATATTTAATGTATTGAACAAAATAATAATTTATAAAATTGTTCAAGAACGAAATGAAATTACAAAATAATCAAAAAATCACCGTTCGCGTAACACTAGCAAACTTGCATAAATATATATATATATATATATATATATATATATATATATATATATATATATATATATATATATATATAGATTTCATGCACTGGCTTCGCGAGGAAGAGAGAAAGAAAATATGCGCGCGCACTGCTCTCTCTTGCTCCTAGAGCAATATAAGAAACGTAACTCTCTCTCTTTCTGTCTTCACTAACTTATATCTCCTCTCAAATTCCGTTCACCTCGCCCGATTACACTTTTCGTAACGCTCTCGTCACGCATTCACCAGCTTACTCCCCAAGTCAAGCGTGCGTAAAGAAGTTTTACTTCAAAAACACTTGAAAGAACATTTTTTAAAAATGATTCCTTGCGTCATAGGAAAAAAATGCTCATTTTCCTATGGTTTGGGGGGTACTGATTGATGAATCGTTCAGTTAATCAGAACGTTTTCTTACAAAGCGCTTACAAATATTTTGCATAATGTTCTCGGTACATCGCAAAGAAACGTTACGTTTTTGCTACGACGCTCTAGCAGATAATGAATTCAAATAATGAATTGATTTCCGTCAAGTTAGAAAAAATCTAGTATAATAATCGATTTGCTTTTGCATAAGTCGAATGGAATGTGAACGATCAAGTTTAAATAAACCGATACTTTTATTTTCTGAATCTTGATTCACATCATCTCTACACACAAAGTAGTTCCGAAAAAAAAAAACAGCAGCCATTACTTTGTATGCCGTTTATAAATAAACGATGTTATAGTCAAAATTATGCAGAATATTTATTCAGTTTTACATAATTTCTGTTCAATAAAAAGGATAGTGTAAAGATTTTAGTGTTACCCTTACTACCAATAAGACAAGAGATGTCTAAATACAGACAGGACTGCAATTTGGCGAAGCAATCTCGATATGGTTGCTACCCGTATTTTAAAATAAAGTATTTATTTTATTTTAGACAAATGCATTTTATACTTTTTGAGCATAATAAAATACACAAAAATACTTAATTTACATAAATCGAGGAATTAACCGTTTCACAGGCGTACGGCCAGCTTGCTGGAGACGCCGTCTGTAATAATTTACCTATATCAATAATAGGGGGTAGCTCAGAAAGGATATGGATTTAGCAAGAAACGGAAAAGATAATCGTCTGTTTCGCTCTGGATCAATACATTTATACATGCGCGAATAAAAGAAAAAACAGACCGGACAATTATTTGTATTTTGTATAGAGAGGTGATAAATTTATCATTTTCGCTCCTACCGTAAAAGCGCTGGCTTCTCAATCAGAGAAGAGTTTGCAACTCCATGACCTAAATTTTAACCGAACCGGCCGATGTTGATCACGCTTTTACGGAAATGGAACAACGAGTGAGCTGAAATTTCCAAACGTAACATACTATATAAATTATATCTTTTTTTTATGAAGAAATAGTGTTCGGACAAGAAATATTGTTTAGTCTTGAGTTTTTTTTATAATTTGTGTTTCTGTCTCGAAGAAGAGGGCTTGAAAGGCGAAAAAATGGAAGAATTGGAAATTGCTCATCTAGTTACAACTACATACACATTTGCAACAGGTTTACATTGAACCACGTGTTTGTTTATAGCGAACACGTAAACAAATCGAACCACTCTATTACAAGTTGTCGCAGTAAATAGCAATAACTAGTACATTGTTATATTTGTAACATGGTCATTAATATGGTAATCTTCCAATAGTGTGTAAAGAGTGTAATGACTAATAGCTGGCTAGAATTATAGCAATCATACTTATTTTAGTTTACATATAAAACTATCCGCATTACTTAATTCGAACCTTGCGTCTAGTTATTTACATCTGCAATAAATTAATATAGATATAAATATAAGACAGACTTAAAAGGAATTATGCAAATTCAGACTTTATGTGAATATGTCATATGCCACTCTAAATCTTGTTCAACCGCTGTCTTAAATATATTCTCCGAAAATCTTGACCAGAGGAAATGTCTAGCGAAGACTTGATACAACAATGCAAGGGTGCTCCCACCAAATAAAGTTCCAAATAAAGAACCACAAATGGAACTGAATTGACCATACGCTCAAAGGGCCTATATTTACAAACAAGCTTTGGATTGAAAGCCTCAAGTCAAGAAGAAGCGTGTCCGAAGCAGACCTGGAAGCGGACAATGCTGGCGAAACTTAGAACGTCGAGAAGAACTGAAATTATGAGTGTGGTGGAGTACCCTTTACTTAGTGTATGTAGAAGAAAGAAGAACGTAAATACGAAGCTAAAATTTGTTAAGAAAGAAAATGTGGAAGATGTCATGTAACTTTATGGTATATATTTGTAAGGTTCAAGCAAAAAAAAAATTAAAAAAAAAAATATATTAATATGTATATATATATATATATATATATATGTCTGTCTATATATATATATATACATACATACATATATATATATATATATATATATATATATATATATATATGATGATATATGAGGTCATTCACTAAATGTTCCTTACAGCAAAAAATACAAGTTGTAAAAAAATTAAATTTAAATGGAATAATGTGTTTCTCATAATATTTTGACCTTAAAAATTTATTTAAAATTGTCATTATGCCAAAGATTTTTTAAAATTGTTTTTTTTAAACCCGCGTAAAATGTTCCTAAAAATATAATGATAATAACCAATGAATTTCGTTGGAAATTAATTGGTAGTTACGTAAATACTTGTCGAAGTATGTATTTTCTCTTAGTATGTTATTAGAGCTCACGCAACAAGCTCTTTGAAAACATATAATTTAAAATAAAATGTTAAATCGGTTTTAGCGATATAGATAGTGAGTACGTTTATTTTTATTAGCATCTACTAATGCGAAAATGTATGTAGGTAGGTATGTCCGCTTAAGTAAGTATACCTAGAATTTAGCATTGCATTATCTTAATAAAAACCTTAACTAATTTTATTCGTTTTAGAACATGGCTTAAAGCTTATTTTTAAAAATATTTTTTTATTATTATTTTATTTTATGCTTTTTAGTTAGTACGTATTAATCTATATAAATCTGAAGACGCGTCATTATTAAAAGGCCTTTTCCTTTGAGTTTTGAAGTATCTAACCCTTCAATGAGGAGGTGATCTAAGGGTTTTACACTATTTAATGTAACATACGCTTGTCCAGCAGAGAAAAATTTAGATTAATCGACAGTACTGCCCTGTATCTTAAGTACAATGGATTCCCAGCACAATACCAAGGGCAACATTCTTCGTTCGGCTGTGCGCCGTAACTGTATTTCGCCGGAAACTGTTTAATGTGATGAATTCCGTCGTTACCGAAATCTGTCTTGACTGGTTATATATCAATGTCGTAAAATTTTGCTCGTCGATGACAAGGCCAGGTGATAATATAACCAATAGCGGTCATTCACTAACCTTTTTGATACATTGATATTAGACCGTAACATGATCTTAGCGCTATGGAATATTTCTAGTCCTTTGGTTAGTCCTACTGTTTTGTTGACATTTATAGGTATAATGTTATTCATGGATGTATTACCTGATTTTCGCCTCGCATCAATCAGGGTGTCTTGTACCAATATTTTGGACGTCGTTTTCCCGCAGGTCCGAAACTCTTCAAAGACAGTTTGATTACGGTCTTGCACTTGTTTCTTGGTGGAGTAAATTCACAAAGCCTTCTCAACTGCAGTCACCCGGAAAGTCTTTACTAATTTTTTTCGCAAGAATAGAAAAGTGGTCAGAAACTTTCGTCCATAAATATTCAAGACATCTATTAACTCTGTACTACTTTGTTGACTCATATTCGCAATTAATTTAATTAATGAGGATAAACGCCATAAATGCGTTGATGGCACTAGTCTTTCACAGACCTGGTTTGCCCGTACTGGCGACAATTACAGCAAAACCCCAGACACCAATATTTATCCCACCAAAGAAATTGTATTACTGATTGATCGTTTCAAGCGTGAATCATTCATGCGTAGCGTTTTGTACCACACCATTGATACCTCATAAATAAACAAGAACTTAATCTCCCGACATTGTTGCCGCATAAGGCGCAATTTCCAGCGAGGATCAGTGCTCTATTTTTACATCTTTTTAAACAGGAAGGTTTAAAAAGATGTTTTTTTTTGTTTGAAGATGTTTTTTAAATTAATTAATCAGGTACAAGTTTGTATTGTAAGATGAATTCTTATTGTATTGATCCCTTTACATCACTGCCGATATTGTGTGAATTAACCGATCATTGCGAAAAATGTACTAAGTAATACAACACTTTATGCCTACGTATACAAGGTAATGGATCACCCTCGCCTCCGTCCAACAGCATAATTGCCTCCTCTCATTAGTAACTCAACTGACGGTTTAATGTTATTATTACACTGTTTTGCATTACCTAGGCGGAAGTTAAACCCGTGATCGAGTGGTTTTTCTACCGCAGGTACCCTGACCTGCACTCGCTACAA
This sequence comes from Druceiella hillmani, assembly GCA_039881145.1. Classification (NCBI taxonomy): domain Eukaryota; kingdom Metazoa; phylum Arthropoda; class Insecta; order Lepidoptera; family Hepialidae; genus Druceiella; species Druceiella hillmani. The sequence goes on along the minus strand of JAYKKI010000021.1, from coordinate 17,748,880 downwards.
TTTTATTCAAGATGTATTCATTTTAATAACATTTTAATAATAATTACAGCAATGCGTCATATTTTCCCAAATTAATATTGAAAATTTTTCTTTTCTTGTCTGGTTACGCATTTATGTTTACAATATTAAAATGTATGAAAAAACAGTGTTTACGATAAGAAAATGTAGTTCTCGTTTTATTAAATACGAATTTAAGTCGGCTTGTCGAAACTGAAGTCGGACTTAGCTTTAGTTTTAACAAATTCATTAGTTAAATATTATAACCGATACAAAACCAAATACAACTAGATTTCGCAGTATTTTCGCGGGCAAGGAAGGAGCGATCAATTTTTTTTGTATAAAATATTTCCAGTTTATTTATTAACTATATTCTCAACGGTTTAGTTAATTATCATGTATGTTCATCGAGTTAGTAAACGGTTCAATTTTGTAACATAGCAACACTTATAACATACAGTTTATAATAACAACCAATCGAATTAATAATCACGGACATCCTGGACATTTTTGCGTAATTATCATTATTGTGCACGATTGTTTTTAACGCTATTTTGATATAGCTCTAATCAGTTTATTTAACTCAAAAATATAATAGGAACGGTGCGATTTTGCAATATAAAATGGGTCAAAATAAACAATATGTAATTATTAGCAATTTACGACGTCAAATTTCTTGGTAAATTGTTTATATGAAAAATAAGAAATCGGCACAGCTAAAATAAATTAATAAAGCAAATAATTATTTATAAGTATATAGCTGCTGGTATAACAATACCAGCAGATAACTGCTGGTATAACAATACGTATTAAATGTATGGATAACTTTTCATTTCCATAACAATATCGAATCAATGCTAATTACAATAAGTAATTATACATAAAAGTTATCGAACTAAGAAAGTATTTTTCTAAAAAGTTATTTTATTGAATAACCTGACGCGTTTTTTGATATTTCTTTTCGCAGCTGACCAAACAGTAAGTCATAATGCTACAAGCGAACATCTTTTACGTCATAGGTTTAATGAATATAACGTATACTTGCAAAATTCGTATTTTAAATAAAAATTGTCCAAACCTAAACGCCATTTATGCTATAAACATTCTCTGTTTATGTCCTAAAATAAATTTTCAAACACTCTAAAATTTTTACAGCGAGAATTAAAAGCGAAACTGTATATGCATGTTTATTCGTCGGCTGCACTGTGTTACTGTGGTACGATTTTTATAGGCAAAAACAGATGTTCCGATTTATAGCAGCACAACATGTTGGATAAACTCACCGCCACCTAATGAAGATTGTCGCTAATTTTACGTCATCACCAGCAAGCAAGCAAGCAAGGGGAACGCCTTTATATATTTTGTGACATAGTTCATAGCGCATTAAACAGCGCTAATGAACCAGAATATTACATAATCTATAAATAGATATATTGATCGTTTGTTATTAAAAATAACGGTTAGAATAACGGTTATACATGCTTCCAGTAACAGTTTTCAGTAGTCACAATTAAATGAAACTACGTGATGTAGTATTATTTCTACTTTCTTGAAGTTCTTTACCACGACCTAGGTTTCGCTGTATTCAACATCTTCAGGTGGGCTCTTAACAAAGATGTAAAAGAATCTTTGCTAATAGCCCACATGAAGATGTTGTAATACAACAAAACCTAGGTCGTGGTAAAGAACTTAAAGAAACTAGAAATAATACTACATCACGTAGTTTCATTTAATTGTGAATAATGAATTTCTACAAAATTAATGCCAAATATATTCGATATTCAAAGTTTTTAGTAGCTATAAAATCATACTGAAATACCTATGAATGATATTTTGAACAAGGATTTTTTGAAAATACTTTCCCCTGATCGTAACAGAATAAAATAATAGAATAAAAAAATTGTGCATGTCAGCTCCGACGCGCGACTGGAATTGACTCCTTAAGTACGATTGTCTTGGAATGTATAAAATAGTTTGTTTTTGTATTGTACACTGTATATAAATATCATTAAATGTAAATGGAAAATTCTTTATTAAAAAAATACTGACAATATAATTATTTTCAAGTAAAACACAAATGAACGAGATCAAATTTATACAACAAACTTAAAAACATTTAGTAACTTCTTAGAAGTTAAAATTAAAAGATTCTTTTTAATTTTGTAGGACAGAAGACACCAAATATTCACACATAATGACTTTTAAAGATTACAACTTGATATAAGCGAACGATAGTAAACTATGTGAGTCACACTCCGTCATTGCGATTACGCCCTAAGAAAATGCCAAATAAACTTATTGATATCTCATTCTAAAGATGCGCAGAAATGTTGCGCGGAGAGGCCACCTAACGATTATACTTTTTAACGCTCTGAACTTCGTACGCTCTGAATTTCTGATTTTACTCCTCATAAAACTTCATACCGGGCGCTATATATAAATATCGATTCTTAAGAAGTAAACTCCAAAAAATCTTATTGTAATTTTGGATCTAAATAAATTAATTAACTTGGCTTACAGAAAATATATAAAAATATATATATAATATGTATTAGTAACGTAGTGTAAAATAAAAAAAAACTTTTAAATACCAAAGGAATATCATGATGACGCACTTCGGCGATCCACGTAACCAAAAGATTTTCCATAACTCGAACCACTCACTTCATGCATTTGTCAATAGCGACAATCTCTGCATCTATAATTATTACTGAGCTCAACTCCCCAGCTATTATGGCACACTGACACAATAAAGCCTCCTCACAATCGGCGTTCACACCAAAGCCGGCCGTTTCCGTCCCAGTTGACCTGCATAATCGTCGTTCTCATGCGAGCGGACGCGCGTTATTTAATAAAAGGGTCATTAGCAAAGGACGGCTGTTCAACTGCCTTCTGCTATGTTCATAATCAAAAATTTACATAACAAAATAACAGCTAACTTAGCTATGACAATGTCATAACGCGTTGAGTCACACCAAGTCTTGGGAATATGTGCCGGAACTTGTTTGAAGTTTATCTACCTGTTAACTGGGACACGAATTATTATTATCAATTACTAGTAGTTATTCACGTTGCAACTTCTGTTTCCGCTGTTTGCGCACTAGGCTAAGGAGGATAATAAATATGAAAGCATCTCTAAAGTTCTCAGATGCCGGAAAGCACTTGCAGGATGCGATAGAGGATGTCGGAAGCATTTCAATTAACGAACACGAATAAAAAAAGTCAAAAAGAAATGAATGAAAGTAAAAAAGGAATTTCTTTAAGTGCCACGACAGATTTGATATATGTGAACTGTTAATTCTAAATTCTTTTCGCCAGCTGTCGAGATGTATTCGTACTTATAGCAGGGATTCCGCAATGAAAAAAGTTTCATCAGCAAAGAGCAATGTCCATAGCGGAGTACGTTTTATATATTTTGTGACATAGTTCATTCCGAGATTGGCAAATAGTGGACTTAGTATTGATCCCTGGTGGATTCCAACTTTGGCTTCAATACATAGAAAAATTGCATTAAGTATATCGACTGTATCTAATGAAGTTTTGAGACTAAGGAAAGAGGAGGATTAATAAAAAAAAATTATGTATTTTAGTATACTTTTGAGCCTTTAACATATCTCGCTGGTGAACATGTTTAAAATTGGGTAAAATGGTTTTAAAAAACATAAAAATTGTCACTATGTGTATAGCAATGACTAAAGATATCTTACAGCAGTATCCCATAAATATTAAGTTATTATAAAGTTCAAAAAGTATTAGCTATGTGGGTTCCACGAAAGTTCATTCACAAAAACAAGAAAGAGTGTCTTGAAATTTCGAAGCTAAATCGTCGTAAACTTTGTTTACTCCTGTACTGTACTGTAATTACGTGACAATGCCTGAAACTAAATGGTAAGCATTCTCCTCCAGGGAAAAAATATGTCGCTGCTCCGTAGGCAATTAAATATTGGTATCTGTTTCCAAAATGTTGAAGGAACGTTTTTAATGACAATATAGATTCAAAGAAAACTAGTACCGGTTCACATTACACCAATTTTATAATGAAGTTACGTGAGGCCATAAAGAAAAATGACATAGCTGCTACTATATTGTGTCACCTGTGCATCGATCTGAAGATGCCAAGTCCACAATAAAAGATGCTGGGTTGAAACTGTTTGATCACCCAACATATTAACAGACTTAGCCGTTAAAATCACAACCACAGAAATTTAACATAACGCAGGGGGAGGTATTCTTTGAAAAATAAGAAAACATTTTTTGAAAGTGAATAACGAAACTAGAAAAACCATACATAGTGTTTTGGATAGGCAAAAGATTATTCAGAGAAATGATTTTTTTCAAACCTTTTTGTCCTCGTGCATATTTTGCTTACACGCTTATTCTAAGAACGTTTTAATCAGTTGATAGTATCACCTGGAGATGCCCTGTTATCTACAGCATACCTATTTTCATGTTTTTTCTGGTCAAAACTTAAGCCCAAGAACTAAAATATGGCATACATTTGCACAGTATATATATATATATATATGTAATATTCTAGTTCTGAAATCGGTCCTGTGCTTGCTGACATAAGATTTTTTTTGCTTCACACCTCGACATAATGGTTTATACCGCATACGAACAGCCTAAGTTACTTAACAGAAAAGTGTCATCAACATTCTTTTAATCATCTTTATGCGTTACAAATTCAAATGAGCAATCAAGCAAAAAGGTTATATAGAATGTTATATATGTGAGATTGCTAGGAATAGAGTTTATATCAATCCCTTTTCACGAAAACATAATAATTTTATTGACTTCTTTAAAACTAATCTTGTATAGGATATAATCGATTCATATAATGTACTAATGGAACAAATTGAATTCTGTTTACATCTAAATATTTTTCCATAGTTTTATGTATTGTCTTCATCATATAAAGTTTTTCAAGATTTTTTAACTCTGAAGATAAAAACGAACTCTTTCTGGTGATTATTTGTTGTGCACCTGTCTATTGACCAAAAAACTGGATGGAATCTCACAAATCTTGATGTTATGTGCGTTCTTATTAATACTCAAGCAGCACTAATAGATATAGAGGGCAGAAATTTGTTTCCCTACTTTTATGTTGTTTGTACAAATATAAATAGTAGAATAAAATTCGGATTAGTGAGATTCCAAAACTGTTTTATATTGTTTTGTGTAGGTAATCAGCTTTGGAACAAAGTCTCTCAGTTATACGTCACTCTCAAAACAATCTCGCTTGACCCTAAATATATATATTCTTCGACAGCGGCGGTCAACAGCGCCGCGTATCTTTCGCGGTGGCCCTCATGCACGATCCGGAACTGCTGATCCTGGACGAGCCCACAGTTGGAGTAGATCCATTACTACGACAGTCCATCTGGAACCACCTGGTGCGCATCACGAGGGACGGCTTCAAGACGGTCATCATTACTACGCATTACATTGAGGAGGCGAGACAGGCTCATGCGGTGGGTGTAATTATACCACTGGACATTTCGTTGCGTATTCGTGCAATGTATTTTGTCAGTTTTGTGGCTTTGTTACTTTAGTTTGTCGGTTACTAGTTTTTAATAAGAATTACTTTCGATTCGTCTAGAGTCACATTTTTTATCTTTCTTTTTATATTTTATACTTTACTTGCAATCCCACTTTTAAAACTCTTGCAACACATTCTTTAAAACTATTGTATTGTTTCACATTTTAATTATGAGTTCACTGTACTGAACTTTTATTTAATAAATTTACTTAAAGGCTGGATTCCAAGCTATAATTACCACCGATAATTATTTCTGATAATTATCTTGATAAATACAATCAAAAATATTCAGTTCGCCTCTCTCGATTTTTTAGTAATGGTTAAAAATACGGGTAGTATTTTTACGCCACTTACACTTTATACGGGAAACCCCCGTATTTCGTTTGTTATCTAAAAAACTGACCATCATTCTATATTACTTTTGGTTATGATTGTTGAGAAGGATGAGGATGATATTCCACTAATTATTATATTAATTAATATATAGTTTGATTTTTGCCTAATTCTGTATGAAAGTTTTGTTTTATAAGTTTTTAATTGTGTAATCATAGCCAAAATACATAAAACATTACCTTGTTTTTTAAATGAGTAAGTATAATTTAACTAAATTAATTGCTAATAATGTAAAAGTTGGTAAATAATACCAGTTAAATAACGATCGATTGATAAATATTTGTTTGATAATTATCATGATTAATTATCACAAGGCATATTTATCTTGATAATTTTGAACCCTGCTTAAAGACATTCTGTTAACGATTATTTTACTTAAGTACTCTAGATATTAATGTAAACTTTCATTAAAGTACCTTAAATAAATCGCGTATGCCTTCTAAATATATTTATTGTTAATTTATTGACGAGTCGATTTGTCATAACTTAATTGATTAATTTTTACAATAAAAATTTTTAATAATCTTATAATTAGTAGTTAGTTTAGTAATTTAATAATTCCTACAAAAAATATAAATATAAATTCTTTCTATTTGCCCATTTTCCCCCAAAAGAAAAATATTCTTATCTTTTGTTAAATATCAAACAAATTTTGAAAATTTCCTTCTTCTGTAACATACTATTTAATAATAATCCCTTTTTAATCATTCATTGATTAAAATAAAGATAATTAACCCTAAATGCTTGGAAACTACTTGAAGTAGTTAATAAAAAATACCGGCAAGGCATGCATAAAGTATGGTTTAATTTGTTAATGTTGAACTTATTTGACATCATTTAGGACCTTAACATTTCAAAAACAATGTGTAAAATGTTACGCACATTGCTTATGTCTAAAATTATAGAAACTGTGACTGACAAACGAATGGACAGATATGATGAATTTATACGAGTTCTTTATTTGACTACGGACTCTAAACGAAAGAAAGCAACAAGTTGAAAGAAATAAATGATTGCATCTTTCTACCTTTACTACTACCATTGGATTTTTGACACCACTACTGGATGAGCGATTCACTCTTAAGTTTTAATTTAAACGCTCTAACAGCATTTTATTAACAAAAAAACATGTTCACTTTAGGTTCTGTATTATAGGTAAGAGCTGAAACCTTTTCATAAGTGTTCCGATACACACTTGATCCCTAATTAACAAATTAATGATTAAGTGGGGATTAAATAATTGTTCTCATAATGACAATTCTTATTATAGTATTTATTTTCTAAAAGTAAATATTGAAATGTGACAACAATATTAAATTTAATTGAAATGGCATATAAATCTGATAATTACAAAATATATTAGATTTTTATGTGATTAAACCCAAATGAAATAAAAAATTTTGGGCCACCGTTCACAGATTGGTCTCATGAGGAGTGGTCGCCTGCTAGCCGAAGAGTCTCCACAAGCCTTATTAACTATGTATAACTGCACATCGCTCGAGGATGTCTTCCTCAAGTTGTCCAGAAAACAAGGTTCGTAGGACTATCAATTTGCTTACCTTGCTATAGCTTAATGTCTTTTATCACGTAACTGATAGTACTGAAACCAATATAAGGACCTCTCTACCTGCATACACCAACTGTCATATTTGATGTATGTGACTGCAATAATTTTGTTTTTGTCTCTTCTTTTGTAATATCTATTAATGCACATGATGTTCCAGTAACGTAACGATGTTCTATTAACGTTTCGAGACATCACCAAAAATACCGCATTTTATTAAAAAAAATGATTTTTCTGAGTTCAGTAATGTTTAATTATATATTTATAAATTTTGAAAATACCAACGTATGCGAAAATACATCACGTAGTTTCATTTAATTGTGGATATCTTATATTAAATTAAAATATATCTACTTATAGTGCCTGTCCACTTTCTCCTTAGAGGTTTAGAATATCCTAATTAACAATTATTTTACAATCAGAAAAAGTTTTAATTTACTTTATCCGTATTGTATTTGTTTATTACTTAAGCATTTTTTTTATTTCTGTTAAATTGGCCGATTTGATCTCAGTCTCCCTTTCTTAGTTCTTTGTTTGAAGTCTTACCCAAGCTGGGTACTTATTAATTTATGTATTAAAAAGGACTCAAAACTATTTTCCTCAATGCTATTGTTTTTCCTCCAGTCATTGCTAGAAATTGTTTTTTCTTAGATGGAAGTTTCACCAATGTTTTTCTTGCGATCAGGTCAAGCCAACCAACCAGCAGAACTAAACATTAGCTCCAACATGTCGCTGGCTTCACTTGCGTGGGGGCGCCGCGACGAGCCCGCCTACGCTGCCGACGAGGCTGGTGTCGTCGGACTCAACTTCCACCAGAGCAAAGAGATCCTCATTCAGGATACCTCCAATGGCATCGGCAGTAATGGCGATGTGAGTATTACTTCGTTTTATTCTTTTTTTCTTCCTTTCTATTATAGTCAGATCTTTTGTTATAACACTTACTTCCTGTATAGTATGTATATTGTTATAGTAGAAGTGAAATTAAGCAATAGTTATTGATAATGTAAACAATAAATTTGGATGGTAATTAGTAGATAATTGTAGGCAGTTTGAATGGAAATAAAAATCCCAAATTTGTGATAAAATTAAGTACCGTTTGTCCTGGGATATTTTTTTAATAATTTCAGCACCAATAATAAGTCCTGGCAGGTCTAGACGATAAGATCTAATATCCATTGCTGGGTAACCTTGGGTTTCTAATTCATCATCATCATATTTAAATGTAAGTCTAGTTATTGAAGACAAAAATATTACCTTTTAATTACCCATCCTCGTTTATTGTTTAAACGCTTAGTTCATTCAGCTAATCGTTTATGAATATTGCATCAGTGTGATAGAGTGATTCCCAACCACAATTTTTCAATAATCTGCATGATAAACTTATACAGTATTGTGGAAAGAGTAGTCTAACAAATCAATCTTCCACTAAATATATATTTTCAAACACAAAAATTTACAAAGGTTTGATTTCACTATTTTTTAAATGTGTAAAACCCTCTCCAGGTTTTTTTTACTTTGCAATAATGGATAGAGCATTCATTAAGCAGGAAAACGTGAAGTCTCTAAATTATATAAAAATCAATATAAATTGGCTTTCAGCTACTTTGGGGCTGTAACTAAAATATTAAAAATCTTGCATTTGTTTCATTAAAATGAAAAAAATTCTTCAAAGAATATAATCAAATAGACAAAAACAAATTCCTAAATTGTGAACTTGTCGCTGTTTAATATACACATTTTTGTTTAAAAAATGAACAATATAACTACATATACACTATTATCTAATAAATAATGTAATTATTTTTATTTCCTCTCAGTTGACGGGTACAAAAATTTCATCAAATGATGTTGGTGTTGACTGCAAAGAATGTGGTGAAATGGTCAACTGTTGCAATGTAAGTTTTTGTATAATGTTCTTTATTCATTACGCATCTTTCGTCCAGGTCTGTACCCACAATCTAGTTTATATGAGCCATTGCTATGTCCTTACATTCTGCATGTGTATTTCATGTTTTTAAATTATTTCCTGAAAAAATGTATTTGTATTTTTCAAAGTACAGAAAATAAAAACCTAATCAAATCTTTTCCAAATTTCTCCAACTTCTTTCTACTTAAAAAACAACAAATTTTAAATTTTCTTATTTGAATTTATAATTTTTTTATTATCTCATACTTTCTACTTATGACCTCAATTATCATTTACATTTTATATTTTCAACTTATCTGCGCAATGTTTGTATACATTAGTATATTTTTATGAATTTTCATCTTACAGTTCACGACGCGAGGCAAGATAAAGGCATTGATTCAAAAGAACTTCCTGCGGATGTGGAGGAACATTGGTGTTATGCTGTTCATATTTGTACTGCCCGTTATGCAGGTCATCTTGTTCTGTCTAGCCATTGGGCGAGATCCTAGTGGATTGAAACTTGTTAGTACAAATTATTTTATTATTTATGATTCTAGTCATAATTGTGAATGAAAGTAATCCAAGTAACTTAGTATGACCAAGAAAATTTTAAGTCACATTTGGAGAACTTTTTCTTGGTTTCAATTACATCAAGGGAAATTGTAAGAAAATTTTATGGTGTTATTGGTGTTATTGGTAAAATACTATTAACTTCCAGACACTCAAAACGATATCGTGCAATATAAATAATATTTTCTTTAGAAATATTTTTTACATATGCGAAGTGAAAACATTTATAATTATTTTATAATAGAAATTATAGTCCAAAATGGTAAAGAAATTATTTCTAAAAAGTCGAGAAAACACAATGTTACATCATAATTAATTAGACATTACAGTACGCTGATTACATGCAAAAAAGTGCAATTGGAAAAAACAACTTATTTAATTTTTATTGAGTGATATTTTAGTCAGTTGTGGAGGCTAATATTTGTATATTTATATGGAGAAATTCATCATATTAATTTGTTTCTTCGTAAATACATGATATCTACATATCATTGAGTGAGCAATACAGTGCTCAACCTGAATCAGTGATACCATCAACATATTGTTTGACAGAACCAGTTTCATAACAAATATCTACCTATCTATGTTTATATTCCAATGTTAATATGTAGAATACATATCGAGGAAGTAAAATAAGGCACAAGATGGCGCATATGCTAGTTAGCATAGCATCAAACCCACATAGATTCATGACCACATATAATTAATTGAGTAAAATTGGAAGGACATTTTTATTAACAAAAATATTTCATGCTTATTAATATGAAAAAAACTTCACTGTGATATTTCACCTTTTAAATAATATTCACATATTACAACACTATTTAATTTTTTCAATATTGCTACATATTTGTGGGTTATGCTAATTAGCATCTGCGCCACTTTGTGGGTTACACTAACTGGTCTTTGCTCCTTTGGTATTTAAAATTTATAGTATTTAAAATACAAGTTTTATTTTATATAAACATAGATTTTATATAAAGATTACTATAAGCTAGTTACAGACTTAAATTTTTTGAAGCTTATTTTCAGAGAGATAACAAAGATATGACTTTTCAAAAGGATCTAAAAAATAATACTTAGCCAATAAATGGTATTAAAACAAAAATAATAACATACACCATATTCAATAGCACCAGCTACATGTATGGATTCCATATTAATTTACTTCAATTATTCCTTTTCTAGGAGGGATAAAAAAATTCAAATTTGTATCTTATTATGAAGATCAGTTCTGTACTTCTTAAAGTGAACAATTTTCAGTGCACACGTCTTAAAACTAACATTTTACTCCTTACATTCAGGCTATCGTAAACAATGATGTAAATATAATTGATGGATATTGTCCATACAACAACACATGTTCCATGAGAAATCTTTCATGCCGCTATATCAATCACCTGCGTAACGACTCAGTGATCAAGGAGTACTATGATACGCTGCCAGATGCAATAGAGGCTGTGCGAAAAGGAGAAGCCTGGGGTGCTATCTACTTCAATGAGAACTACACTGATTCACTCGTTGCCAGATTGGCTTTAGGTTTGTGTTTTGATAATAAACTTATTTACATTATAATATAGTCAATGAATATTTATTTTTATTATTATAATAACACAGAAATTATCATCTAGATATCGGATTGAGTGCACCAGTGAATGGAACCTTAACTGAAAAATAGAAAAATACTCAACTTTCAAAAATTGTCTAAAAATTTATAATTGTTTTTTTAAAAATGTATATTTGTAAAATTTATAATTTATAAATATAAAAATTATAACCAAGATTAAAGTGATATTTTACCAAAAAAACAACATAAATAAATAAAGCAAAAACACTACAAAAATCCAATGAATGGACTAATTTGGAAAAGGTTTAGTTAACTGCCCAAAACTTGATAATGGATTTGATCCTCCTTCCGCAATTTTCGATGTGTTCCCTTCACAAGTGTTTTAATATAAGAAATGGATTAATATAAGAATGGTTTAATATAAGAATGGATGGAGAAATGGAGGAAGCTTAACAATTTTAAAAACACCACCTTAATTTATGTGAAATTCTGTCTATACTGTTGTAATTATTAGAATTATTCTAATATTATTAAAATTTCAAATTATGCATATAACATAAGTATAAAAAATACTGTTTAAATTTTAAATCACACTTCCAAAATAACCTTTTCATAGTAAGTGTAGATCTAATGTTTTATATGACTATCTATAGGTGAAGTTGCTGATGATGAAACCATTGAATCTTCCGAAGTACGGGTCTGGCTTGACATGTCAAACCAACAAATTGGCCTCATGCTGAACAGAGATATTCAACTGTCATATCGTGACTTTGCACAGGTGAGATTTTGTGACCTCCAAATTCTTTAAATATTTATTTCTTAATTGACAAATCATTAAATTCCCAATCCCCAGTGCTTTGCAGCATTAATTAACAAAGCTTATAATTATATGAAAAAAATATAACCCATAGAAATGTAGTATGTATCAAAATATATTGTCTTTACTATATTTATCTTAATAACATTACGTCGATATGAAAAAATTTTTGCTATTGAAGCTGGGAATAACATACTTTTACTTTATCAGTATTGAAAGCTGTATTAACATTCAACCTTTTTATTTAATGCAGGATCTACTTAGAAAATGCGACTATAATCCCAAAGTTGGAGACGTCCCAATCGACTTCCAAGAACCGATCTACGGAGACAACAATCCAACGTTTACAGACTTTGTAGCACCTGGTGTGATATTGACGTAAGTACTAACTTCATCTTATATTTTAAGGATTCATTTGAAACTCAGCTATATTTTTACTATACGTATAACCACCACTTTCTGCAGGATTGTTTTAAATTGGTTAATGTAATACAAGTTGTAAAATGGAAAAGAACATTAAAAATATGATAGAAGCAAAATGCAATAATGCAAAGTACAACAATATTCTTTCAAAAAAATACATACTATGATGAAACGTTAATCATTTTACTTTTTCCGTCATCTATTTTACTTTCTTCTTAATGAAATGCTTATGAATAAATATCCTTTTATCTTGTTTTAAGTTCAAAAAGCTTCGGAAAGGATCCAATCACTCTGGACCCTACTCTCAATGCATTCCTGATTCAACTGATAATATTATTACTAGATTCTCAAAGTTTATGAGAAAAAATTACAGTAAATGGATGTTCGACTTTAGGAATGATGTAACGAGTTGAAGATACAAAATATATGATATTGCCATATATTTATGTTCTAAATGCCCCACAAACAGTCAACAGACTCTTGTGATTTTGAGACTGTTTGACTGGCCAGCCAAGCATGTAAATTCCATTGCTTTGAATCAAGATCATTGCAAACATTGATGTTGATGCAAAACAATTTAAATAAACAATGAAGTTGGTGTGCCGAGTCACCGGCACTCTATCTTATTGGAATTTACACAATGCAAAATCTTATTTATGTTACATATATTTCTCAGCACACTGTTCCCTTCAATCTGCTTCCTCTAAGTAGAGATCATCAATATCACTATTCTTTGTCGCCGCTACAACCTTCACAGACAATAATTTCTCTAAATAATAATGCAGTAATGACAGATACAAAACATTTGAAAATTATTAAGGAAATATATTATCATATCGCTATACATATTATGCATTTTAGACAAGTTTTCAAACAGAACTGTAATCAATTTACATCAAAGTTAAATTAATTAGACCACAATATATTTGACAAATTGTTTACAAATAAATCTTGTCTAAAGCCCATTCTAACAGGCTTTCTTATTTTTCTTGGACAGTGATCATCTTTCTGATAGATACAGGACATTACTAGATGTCCCATAGAGGGCATTCGAATGCCCTCCTTATTGTTATGTGTGATGGAATGGTGTATCTTGCTGGTCTCACATATTTAGAGACTTTCTTCTCAACTTCTGTTTCTACTTAAACTCAAAAACTTTCCCTTCTCTTTCGCTAAGAAAACAGTGAACATTTTTTCAGTGAATATCAAATCCAAGTTTTAATACACCTGTGTGATTATTACGTTCTCCGCCTGCTCTCTGTCCATTTAGATGTGTCCCCTTAAAATTTTTTAAGCCATATTGTGTAACAAACTTAATTCTTATGTGTTATTGATTTTGGTTTTCTTAAGCCTTAATGACAGAAAGTTAGATTTCAAACTATGAGCAGTGATATTAAATTTTTTCAAAAATACAAGATTTATTTGATCATATATGACATATAGTTTTTTCATTATGAATAATGTTAAGAACACTTAACGCTTACATATAAACTTTATATCTACAGATACTGATAAAACTATAAAAAGGTACAAATGTAACGACAAATATTATGACAAAAAAACAATTGAATTATACTCTTCCAACATTTCAGAATTGTATTCTTCTTAGCCGTTGCGCTAACCTCGTCAGCTCTCATTGTGGAACGAACAGAAGGTCTGCTCGATCGATCATGGGTAGCCGGCGTATCACCTGGAGAGATACTCTTTTCACATGTCATCACACAGTTCGTGGTCATGTGTGGGCAAACAGCATTAGTGTTGTTATTCATGATCCTCGTGTTCGGAGTCGAGTGCCAGGGTAACATATTTTGGGTCATCGTATTGACTATTATACAAGGTTAGTAAAGAGAAATTTATTTAATAAAGATAATATTTGTTAGATTTTGAAATCAATCTAATCCATGTCCTGTTAACAGATTTTTGAAATAATGAACATTGAAAAACCTGTAATTTATTGTAGCACACATTTGTTTATTAATCATTCAGATATTTCTAAACCAAAAGTAGTTATTTTCTTCAGGTCCCTCTCCAGCAGAAATAAATAATACCTGTAAGATTCTCCCTCCCTTTTTAATTAATATTTTTATATTACCTCTTTCACAGCAGTAGAAGTAACCATCAGTAAGTCACCAAAGAAAGTTTCATGTAATTGGATGATTATGAATTTAGTCCAAATTCCAAAACAGTATAAAACTTGCTGGTTTGTTTCTTTAAAAAAAAATTATAAACTTTTTTCCAAAGAATTGATTGCACCATAACTTACTAGGATTTGGCTTTGTGTATTGGATTTCATTGCGTTGTGACTTGGAATTGTTATCTGACCGTTTTCTAATGACTTTCTTCAGAACTGACTTTTCAGTTGTTGAATACGTTATTGTGTGCAACGTGAGAATACCACCCCAATTCCAAGGCACAGCACAATCATGTTCAATACACAGAGCCAAAGCTGTTAGTACAAGAGCAACACGAATATGGACAGATGCACTGTAAACGTCGGTGCATAATGTACTATAGTATTGCAGTATGCGCGCATGGGCCACTACCTGGCTAGGGTGGCGTCGCTGGTGCCACTATTCTTTCACTCACATTTGATAAAAGTGGCATCACTATCCGTCTCTCACACTTGGTAAAATGGCATCAATATACATCTCACTCAAATTTGTACCTTAAAATTAAGAACTTAGAGAAAGCATAGCTTGCATTGTGACATTATCACTAAATACGAGAATTAACTTGAAATCAGGATTCTTTGGAAACAAAATTTATAATCATTTTTTACAGAAACAAACTAGCAAATTTTATACTATTTTGGTTTCTGGACTGAATGCCGAGAACTTTTAAAGTAACTTGTGAAATAGCATAGAACTTTTTCATAATTTAATATTTTGAGTGCACGATTGGACAAAAAAAGATTATTTTTTTGTTAAAACTAAGGCAGTTTTCTTTTTATTTTAGGCTGTGATTAATATAATTGTTATTCAAGATTAAAGAACAAAAATTAGAATCAAGAAAAATAAAAATTCATAGTCACAGCAGGGTGGCAATTTTCTCAATTTTTGTAAACATACCTATAATTTTAAAAGTACATGAATTAGATTTTTTTCTGGTTTTTTCAAGAACTGTCACAACTCAGCCTGTCCCCTATTATTGGCTTGACATTCTGTAGATTGATAAGCAATATGGAATTAAAACCCTTTTATTATTGCTGCAATTGTACACATTATTTGAGTTAAAATTTTCCATATTCATTGACCACTTGATAATTTAGCTCAGTTGAAATGTAACAATAATGCAAATAAATTTATTAATGGTAACAAAATATTTTTTAAAAGCAATATTTTCTCTCTACACACACTTCAAATTTATTTAAAAAATAAAGACTTACCTCCAACGTGTCTAGAAATCAGGCATTTAATTCTTGTTGGCAAATTTATTTTTATAACTTAAAAAAAACTGTCATACCCTTTTCCCCTTATAACAAATGTCTATCCTTTGCCCAGTGCCAGCAACAATAAATAAGAACTAATTACCCCACTACTCAAAGATATTTGTAGTTAGTCAGTCCATGTATTTAGCTAAGCTGCCCCTTAACGTGAACTGTACGGGAATAACCATTTAACAGTACAAGTCTATAATTAGCGCATACACTTTGATGGCTTGCCAGTTTCCATCTTGAAAATTTAAGTTAAACATAGAACAGTGTAGACATATTCAATGCTACCAAACTAGAAACATAATATCACATGTTATATTTTAATCGTAGTTATAGTTAATAAATTGGGATATCATTTTCTTTCTGTAAACCTTTGTCTGCCAAACTGCAAATACTTATTTTTTTAACTCATAAAAATAATATTCCATTCCAGGGCTATGTGGAATGTGCTTCGGATTTGTCATATCTGCTGCGTGTGAACTGGAGAGAAACGCCATCCAGCTAGCACTTGGATCTTTCTATCCAACATTACTTCTCAGCGGTGTAATCTGGCCTATAGAGGGTATGCCGATAGTACTCCGATATATCGCCCTTTGCTTGCCACTCACCCTGGCTACGACCTCACTACGATCCATTCTCACAAGAGGATGGCCTATTACAGAGCCCGATGTCTATATGGGTTTCATGTCGACTTTGATATGGATAGCGCTCTTCTTAATTGTAACCATGTTGGTACTAAAGTTTAAACGAGGTTAGGTTAGGTTAATATTATTAATACGGTTAGCCGGGAACTGCTGTCAGTTCGACATCGAGAGTTTAGCGGCCATTTAATTGTGTTTCCAAACGTGTTTTATTTTCGATTGTAGAATTGTAAAAATGCTCTCAGACCCTTATAAATATAAGATTTGTTTAAAATGTACCTAAGCAAAAAAATATATACTCATTTATGGAGTTCTGTTATGTGTAGTTATTTACAATTTTATGATCAACTATCAATTTAATGGTTGAATTGATTAATTCAATCATCGAAATGATGGGAAATACACCTTTTAAATGTTCCCTAATTAGCCAATATTCCATTTACAATTACTTCAATTTATAAACTATTAAAAAAGTAATTGTGTTTGGAATATACATATTATATATATCATGAGGACCAGGAGTTAGTTAGTTATTGTAAAAGTGTAGCATTATGAATATACGCACATTGTAATCTACTCTGTTATTGTCTATGTGTAGTCAATTGTAATGAACCAAACTGTGTGGTGACTTATATTATTCACAGAAAGTAAAGACAACTCTGGAATTTAGGACTATCCACCAATATTCATAAATAAGATTTATAATTAATATTTTGCAATATTATAATTTATAGATCTATAAGCAACGAACCTATAAAACATCTTTCGGTAGTAAAGTTATGTGTTTAAGCTTGAATGACTAGAAATTGGGATAGCTGTGTTTTAGAATTAAACGGTTATCGATGTACTGAAATAATTTATATACCAATTATCATTATATTTCAAGTGTACTTAATTTATGAAATTATTATTCAGAATACTATTTGTCTTCGAAATGGAATATTTTGATAAGACTTCACATTTACTAAAACAATCACATCTTAATATTAAAGCAATTGCTCAATTATATTAATACTTTGTAAAGAACTTTTGTGCCTACTTATTAAAAAAAATGTAATAAGATAAAAATAGATTAATATAATCTTGCGAATAGAAATTCTATTTATAATTTGAATTCATTGTTGAAAGGAGAATTATAAGTGTACATAAAGAATATATATAATAGAAACAATGAACAATTTACTTGGCATGAATAATAAGTTTGTAAACAACGCAGTGCAAAAGCGTAGCTCAAAATACCATACGTTACCAAACAAGGAATGTGCCATAAAAATTTCATTCTCTGGTTAAAAATCTCTGAAACAAAACATTTCATTTAAACATAAAATTGACATTGTGAAACAATTTGTCTTTTATTATAAATAAAAATAATTCTAATCGAAGTCGTAACAGCTTTTGGAGCTTTCACACCTCATTTTAGAGTGTTATCAATAATTTGGTATCTTACTTAAATATTGTTAACAGTGGATACGTAAGCTGCGACAATATTGCCAATTTATGCAATCTTGTATTTCCAAACAAAAATATCCTGTTTAAATTTGGCACAATGTAAACATGAGATATACTTTGGTAATATTATCATACCACCATAGAAAAATACATTCCAGGATTTATAATGGTGGATTACATTTTTCAAAAAAATACAAACCACTCGAACCATTTCCTCACATTATTAGAGGCCCTATACAAATTTAAAATATACTCTACATGTTAATTTGAAATTCTATTGTTCTCTAAATTGTTTGAAGAATGCCATGATTCAATGCCTTGACGAAGTTTAGTTGTAATTTAGTATTTAATGTAGATAAATGATGTATGGTTTCTTTTAGGGTTTGTATGTATGATTTAGAATTACGTAGAAAGTATTTTGACGTTATAGGACCTTATTACAAATAAATTGTACGTAATTGTTTTGTACTTGGGTTTCATATCATTTAAGGACCATTTTGGATTGACAAAACAATGTTAGTTATTATATGATGTGTTTGACTGTGATTATTTTTTGCTAACATGGACCACTTTTTGTAATTATATTACCATTAAAAAATTAAAATTGTTTCTTTTATTTAAAATTCCATCTATATTTCTGGAAGCAGTTTGCAGAACTTTTTCTGCGTTGTGAAATATACAACTCTTATATATAAATATACTTCAATATTGTACTCTTAAGTACAATATGAATATTGTATATTTCACAACGCAGAAAAAATAAATTTAAAAAAATAAAATAAATTTTATTCATACTCTTTCAAAAGGCGATGCAAGGAAGCAAATAAACGATGTGAAAAACATTCCATTCAAGTATTGAAATTAAGAGATATACGTGGGCCTTAATTTTAAAAAATTTAAAATACTTGTATATACAGAACATAATACATAAAACTATAAAAATCCACAAAGAAATCTAGTTATGCATAAAATGAAGAAACAGTTGCTTAATGACAAAATATAAAATAAAAGACTTAGCTTAAAATGCTCTTGTATTTATTGTGTAAAATGTTTAACAATCAAAGTAATCTTAATAAACCTTAGTAAGTTGTCACCCTTTCATTACCTCAATATTATATCACACTTGATTACAGCGAAAAAACAAAAAGATAACCTATAAACAATTAACTAATTCTTTCAATAAAATATATGTCACATAATTGTTGCAGACACAATCTACATTAATTACTTCAGAGATAACATAAAATACAAATATATTTTGTATACATACCATGTTTACGAGAAATAATGACAATTTTTACAAAACCTAAATAATGTAAAAAAATTATTGTAACATTCTGAAATCCACAGGAACCATTTCAAAATACTAACACACAAATGACAACTAAAGCTACATTTGAAATATCTTTTTAATACCCAACTTACATTACACCCATAATTTTATTATAATGAAAAAAGAACAAATGTATTCAAAAATCATAGCCATCTAATAACAGCCCTATTTTTTCTCAGTGGCTACCAATCTCCTTCAAAACTGCTAATATGTTACGCATATCAAAGGCATTAAATAAAAATACACATATATTTTTAAAGTTGATTAATACACAATTTTCACTATTTCAATTAATATATTGTTGACTGGCAATTTCACACAAAAACGATCTCGCATCACTGCTATTATTTCATAGTTGAGTATGAAGTAAAAGAATTTAAATAACCTTCAGTATTCCATATTTATACATAATTTTAAATAAAACTTTGTGCATACATTAGAATTCAATAATGATTTTAAAGAAAGTTTCTTAAACAATTCTGAGTTTAAAGAATTTAAAGAGCTAATGCAAGGGCGAAAATAATAAACTCTTGTCTGGTCAACAATGTACTCTTCACCCTCTAAATTCTGAACGGCTAAATAATTAAAATTATTAAAACTACATTGAAAGAGTTGAATCAAATATAACTATGCTTTATTTTTCACTGAAAAATAATAAAGATGAATTCTTATTGAAATCGGTTAAAAATTGTTTTTTCAGTGATTTTATGACAAACAATAATAATAAAACCTAAATACTACCTGACCTTAATTAATCAGATTTTCAAAGGACAAAAGTTTTACTCAACGAATTTAATATGTATACATACATATATTGTTACAAGACAAAATTGCTAAGGAAAATGAAAAGATTTAAAAAACTCCACCTTGATTGCTTTTTGTTCGTTACCTTCCCATCAATAAAATGATATTTGGTAATGAAATATTTCTTCATGTGGCAAAATTTATCAAGCGATAACTGATTTTCACATCGCAAACGACCATTCGCTCTCGCCTTGGCATCTAGCGTGCATTATGTAGTATATCCATCTAGGTAAATATTGCAGGAGGGAAAATGAAGTAAATTCATTGGATTGGTTTCACTTTTACTTTTCACTTCCTTTTGCTTTTCCACTGGTCGTACTGTTTTTGTTATTTCCTACTATTAACTGGCTTATTTGACATACATTATACATTATACCTTTTACACAACTAATTCAATGTATTAACAGTTGAAAAATGAAACAGATGATACCTCATACAACGCAATAATTACAATTTAGTTACTTAAACAAACAAACACATTACACAAATCACAGTTTAATCTCTTTTAGTTAAGATCTCGCTCAACAATCTCTTCTTCTTCTCATCTTTGTTGAATTTATTTTTTGGCTGAAAAAATGTTAAAGGAAAAATGTAAAACATAAAATTTAATTTGCTTTATCATTCAACATTATTTAAAATTAGTTCGGTGTGTAACCTAGTGAAATAGTAACGGCGACAAAATTGGCAAAATGGCAGAGGTCCCCCAGCCTCAGGGAACTCGGGGATAACTAAAAAGATTTAAGTATATGATTCAGCATTCAACTGAACACATCATTTGCAGAAGAAATTGTTAGTTTTTGATAGACTTTTAGACAAAAAATAAAAACTCTTCACATAAAAAAATTTACAGATTTCTTATTACAAAGAACTGTATTGCATTGTCAAGTTTTCCTGAAATTGGTACTGGTTTATTTTCTAAATTAAATTAATTTAATTTACTTATAAAGCTATAAAAGATGAATTCTAAAACTAGGAAGGAGTCAAAATATATATTAAACCAATACTTTTTTTCTGCCTTATCTTGTAATTTTCTACACAATCAAATAT
The DNA here is from genome assembly GCA_039881145.1 of Druceiella hillmani. Lineage (NCBI taxonomy): Eukaryota > Metazoa > Arthropoda > Insecta > Lepidoptera > Hepialidae > Druceiella > Druceiella hillmani. The sequence goes on along the minus strand of JAYKKI010000021.1, from coordinate 17,727,394 downwards.
TCCACACATACAATAAATGTGAGCAAAATTATTTGTTTATTATAATTACACTGTGACCACGCCTCACATAGGCGAATACAATAAAAAAATATATACAAAATAGATGTAAGAAAATTTTACAAAAACGAGAGATTTTTTTAACTTTATTTCTCTTTTTTGAAAATATTTTTCTAATTCTTTCCAGAACTGACAAGATATTAGTATGAGTGCACGGATTAGAAATAAATTGCAATAAAGTTCTAAAATTCCTACTTTTTAAATTAAAATATGACATTTAAATAAAATATAAAATAGTTACTCATATGATAGTAAAACCACCAGGACAAATAAAGCTGACAGGAGTCAGCAGAGAATGAAAAAACTTCCACAAATGGGTACCCTATAAATGTTTGTAACGAAAGTTAATTTTTTTTTTATTTTTATTACTTTTTTTATTGAATATAATTTACTTTATAACTTCGACCAAGTTTTTGAGAAATAAAAAAGGTTTATTACATTACTTTGATTTTTATCCAGGTATCTCATTAGCAAAAGCGTATTTAGTAATAAATCCTAAAAACTTAATGCATATATTCAATAATTAATCTGTAAATATATACATCACATTACAATTATGTAATTAATAAAATAAAATCATGTTTTTGTGAAGAAATAACTATTTATCCGTCATAACCACAATATTAAGTAAATACCTCATTTTCTTTTTTCTATAAAAATAGAAGAGGTCCCTGAAAAGAAAGATCAAATAATATTCTAAAAAGAAAGAATAATATTCTAAAAAGAAAGAATAATATTCTGAAAACCAAAAAATAGACTGATGAAATGAATGGAATAAAATTTGAAGATTCTGTGCGAGCCAGTAGCTATGAAAGAAAGAAAAATCAGAGAATAGAAGATGTCTTAGATAAACCTGAAGGACGAAACGAAAAGCTCAATCTTCTTTTTAGAATTTAGCTGGGTTGGATTTAGAAACTTGCTACCAGTATTCTGGATTGGGAAGGTGAAGGCAGAGTATGGAGTTATTCATATTATCCTTCTACTTCAAAAAAGATGATTCTTTAAAATAGTGAAATAATAACCAGCATGGAACCAGGCAAATATATGAAACAAAACGCAATCTATTACTTTGATTCTGAAAGAGGGATAGAAGGAACTAATAAGGTTAATCTGGGTTAGGTTGAGTTAGGTTAAGTTAGGTTAGTTTAGATTAAGTTAAGTTGCTTTAGATTTGTTAAAGTAAGGTTTGCTGAAGCTGGATTAATTGGGTTAGTTTCGGTTGGGTTACGTTGAGCTAGGCTACTTCAGGTTGGGTTAAGTTAGATAAGGAATAGGTGCAGATGGGCAATAACTTTATATTTTTGGATTATTTAGAATTTTGGTACAAAGTCTGAAGTGGACATGACACAAAAGAAATACCGGAAACGACACTGGATGTAATTTTAATGAAATTAATGGCTCTGCAAGCATTTCTTATTTGGAAAAAAACAACATTTTTGAAAAAGCAATAAACTTTGAAACTCAAAAATCTGAATATTCAATTATAATAGCTATAGAAAATAATTTAGAAAGAAACAATAGGGGGACAGCCATATGATGCAGGCTTAAATCTACAAAAGGAAATTCATAGATTGTTACCTAAATGCTTAGATCAATTTATCTAAGTACCATCTCAAATGGCCTGTACAATGGAAAACGTTTTGAAGACATTTAATATTGTACAGACAAATAGATAATGGGTTTCCTGTAGATAACCTCAATTATATCTATGGTATTCTTAAAAAAAAAAAGCAAGTGGTATTTAAAAGTAAGAAGATTCGGTGACATCTCGGCTCTACAAATACTACCAAGGAAACAGCAGTACTATGGATTGCTGAAGAAATTCTTCAATTTATTTGTTTAATGGACGACTAAATCTACTTCAAATATAATTTTATTTAAAATAACTTGAGTTTTATAATCTTAATTTCAGCCGAGTGAATTTTTCAGCAGTCATCCAATGATGAGTGAAGTAAATTATATAATGATTTTTTACTTGTTTGTAATATTGTAGAGGTTAAAAATTATTTTTCAGGTTAATACTCGATAAAATTTGTACACAAGTAATAAAATGGTAAACAACATATATTTACGTTTGTAACTTTTAGAAATTTTAGTCAAAAAGTTTTTAAAATATTTACACAAGATGTTCGAAAAGTAAAAAATTATGAGGAAACTTCATCAACAGTAAAACAATTTAAATTCTTTGTTACAAATTTATTTAACAATTTGCAATTTGTTACTTACTTAGATTTTTAATTTTTTCAAAACTTAATTTAAAGATTCGTATATAGAATCCAATAAGACCTTGTTAAAGACACAACGGTTTTCCTGTTCAGTGCTATGTATGGATGAGTAATATATACTAAATGAAATAAAATTATTTGAAGCGTGTTTCTTTATGTACACACAAATTCATTTTGACTGCCTTACCTTCTTTCTTTCAGCACTAAGACCTGCAAAATCCTTCTTAGGTTTCTTCTCTTTAGATTTATCATTGCCAAATTTACCTCGCTTCTCAAAAGTCTTCTGCTTATCTCCCCATTGTCCTTTTGGAATTTGTTGCTGTAAATTATAATACATTTGTGTATGTCCATACATGATAAATAACTTTGGGTATACTTATATGAATCAGTACACAAAAGAAAAAAAAATTTAATTTAAACTTTTATAAGAACTACATATTTAGAAAATGTTTCCACTAGTGTTACTTGTTCTATTCTTTCATTACGAAATCACCTGGTTAAGAATAAATTAAACTCTAATCAAATAAAAGTCTATTAAAATAATGTCTCGTTTAAAAAATCCTTACATAGCTCTAAAGGTAATTAAACCTCATATTATAATGTTTAAATATATTAAATTTTACTAATTAATTAACAAATAAATAATAATAAACCTACTTGCTTCTTATTTTGTATCCTCCTGAATGCACCCACTTGTTCTTGCTGTGATCTTTGGTTTTGACCACCACTTGACCTTTGGTGAAATCCTCCACGCCCTGGATGGCTTCCTGGTCGTTTTGTTTGGTATTTTGGGAATTTGTCCTTTCCTTTGCCACCCATTAATGTGTACCGTTTTACTCTCACCACTCTGTTGCCAATTTTAAGATCTTCTTCTGATAAATTAAGAGCTAATTCCACACCATCGGCGTTGGTGAAGTTGACATAACCAAAGCCTGATTAAAAGATAACATAAGATCCAATCACTTATCTGTACACAGACTTTCTTTCTGTGGAACTATTTTTTATCCACCTTCTTACTGTTACATATGTTTCTTCTAAATACAATATTGGTTCAAACATACTATTCATTCATGATTACAAAAAATAAAATAGAAGAATCAAATACTTCTACGACATAGATTCAAACATGGAGCTACCTTTCGAGTTGCAATCAACAATATTATTATTAAATCCATTTAGAACAAATCTTCTCTTACGCTAGACTGGATCGATATTGACGTCGTAATCGTACAAGTACACATGTTACTGCAAACACAATGTACAAAAAAATATACTGTGCGTATATGCTTTAGCCAATTTGTATATCTGCTGTTGTTACATACTAAATTATTTATAAATATTGATTTTCCACAACGTAAATATAGTGCCTACTATATATGTTTTAAAATATGTAAAAACACAGTGCATATTTCAGAAATTATAAAATCAAAATTAACCATACGGTTCTCTCATAGTCTCGCGCCCAGCCAACTCCCTTTTCTTCACTATTTTTGGTTCAGTGGTTTCAGAAATGGGTGGAGAGTGCAATATTTTTGTACATTTTTTAGAATATCTTTTGATATATGCAATTTAAAATTATGAAAAATGTTTTTGTATTCATCACAAACCCTTTCAAATGAAAAAAATATATTTTAAATATTTCATTATTTAATAATTAATTCTTATATGAATATTTCCAAAAAGGTAGCCAGTAAATAATGTGTAGGTTAAGATGAATTACTGTGCAAAATTTAAAGTTTTTATATCCCATATTGTCTTAGAAAATCGGCTGTGACAGATGAACAGAGACATGTGAGTAATGCTGTAATGGTTCCATTTTCGCATTTAAGGTACAAAACCTTATAAAATATACAAATATGTTGGTCTTTGTACATTTAACATGGATGTAATAATAATGTAGCAATATAGCTTAATTTCAAATAGACGCCAAAGATATTTACAACATCTCCTTCAAAGACATAATTGAAAAAGGGCCACCATCTGCTTTATATCTATAAAGAAAAAGAGTATATAACAATATGAATCTATTAACTTTTTTAAAATTAACTTATAATATGTTATGTTATGTTGGTATGTTACTAAAATTAAATAACACGGTTAAGTTGATTGTAAGATTCTCTCTTTTTTAACCACATTATTTTGAAATAATGTTTTCCCATTAAACTTTTTAACGATTTATAAAAGTTTGTTACTTTATTTCCATTATGTTGTACAAAAACATTTGGTGATTTCATAGGTCTGATTAACAAAGTAAGTGTATAGTATGAAAAAGGTTGGTTACTACTAATATTTCATTTTTTAATTCAAGTATTTATTTTTTAGATTAACTTTTTGATTATCACTTCGAATGAAGTTCGAGTTCGAGTGAACTTGTACAATAGTCCAGACTAGAACAAAATCCCTCTTAAACACTTTAATGATGTCATTATTGAATATAACCAAAAAAAAGCGAGGTCTATTTATTATTGCATAGTGCATTTGATTGAAATATTAAATTTTTCCATTTTCTTTTTTGTAACCATCCATTTAGTGTTGAGCGTGCACTACATTCATCAAATTTTGTGCATTAGTGTGGATAGATTCTCAATTTAATCATTAATTTCTATAATAGGCAAACCCTTTCTACATCAATATTGCATAGTGCAGAATAATAAAATTTTAATAAACCAGTGGCAACTTGCAAGCAGTTTAATTAATATTCTTTTATATTAATGTCTTAAAAACAAACTTAGTAACTTTATGAACCTTTGGAAATGAAATAATCCAAACTATTCATATCAGATGATAAGACTAGGTAAGTAATAAGTCCACCACACCTCTAAAATATGGGCTACCATTGTATTGATGCTTTATGGATTTTTCCACTCAGTATTTAAATTGTAGAAATTTCGTTATAATTTTCTATAGATTGAAAAGAATTTTCAACCTTTAATAAAGTTTTTTTGACAGATTAGCACAAAATCCCATACTAAACAGATAAAACATTTTGGCTATAAATTAGGTTTCAAATGGTTATGTGGTGAATTGCTGAAAATATTGAGACCCTTTAATAAGGGCACATATATACATACCTTTATAGTAGCCAATGAACAACTAAAATCTCAAAGTTTTAGGTTGAAGTTTTAGTTTGTTCAGTTGTAGCAGACAACTTTAATATAAGTAAAACAGTACACACCTTTCCCAACTTGTAATTTCTTGTCCCTTATAATTCGTACAGAATCAATACTCCCACATTTTTCAAAGAGCCCTCGCAAAGCATCATCTTCCATATTGAATGGCAAATTACCAACAAATAAAGTCTTCCTAGGATCGTGGTACTCTCCAGCTGAATCGCTCCTCGTCACACGTAAATGATTGTTACCCATAAGAGTATTATTCTCCGCTAAGGCCTAAAAATGGATTTGTTTAATAGTATTTCCTACCATATTTTTGAAAAAATGAAGATAAAACTGTCCTTAAGACACGTCTTGTTTCGGTATACATTTTCGAATCAAAACAATAACTTTATTTTACCTAAAAATATTCACACTGTATTTACTAGGTTAACATCTCTTAAACAAAATGTTTAACGCCATATGAAATTATTATTTTGATTGTTTCTATTGTTATTTCACATTAAATAATCTCTAAATTGCATCATGCATGCAAAAAAATTTCACCGAAAATAAATAAATATATATAATTATTAGAGTGGCATTGTATTGTTTCAGTTTTTATCCTATTTTATAAAATTTAATAACACTTTATTACACATCTATCAATTGGCCAATGCCAATTATCCCACCAACTTTAAAGACTAGAAAGTAAATTTAAAAGTTGACTTCGTTAGACAAAGTCGCAGAAACTTTAAATAAAACGTTTTTATTGCAAAAGCAGTCTCAAAACATACCATTCAACTACTTCTTCCTTATTCCAAAAATATAATGCCACTAGAGGGCTCAACAGCAATATTTTATTTATTCACAATTAAATGAAACTATGTGATGTAGTATTATTTCTACTTTCTTTAAGTTCTTTACCACAACCTAGGTTTCGTTGTATTACAACATCTTCAGGTGGGAATGATCCCACCTGAAGATGTTGTAATACAACGAAACCTAGGTTGTGGGAATGATCCCACCTGAAGATGTTGTAATACAACGAAACCTAGGTTGTGGTAAAGAACTTAAAGAAAGTAGAAATAATACTACATCACGTAGTTTCATTTAATTGTGAATAATGAATTTCCACAAAATTAATGCCAAATATATTCAATATTTAATTTATTATTCGTCTTATATTTCATAAAATAATAAATAAAACAATCTAAAAAATAAGACACGATGGGCAGTGTGATTCAAGTCATCTGATTTTATAAACTTTAAAATTATTACAATAAACAAAAAACCTACCAAGTATGAGTAGAACTCTTATTTCTAATAAAATATTTACAAATATTAATTTTTCATAAGATAAATATATTGAATACTATATCTTTCACAAAGCTGATATACTCCAAATATTTTAAAAAGAGCTATTCAACGATACATTGCACATAGAAAAAAACTTTTGATTTAAAGATTTTATTATATAATTTTATAGGAGTTATAACTATGTGTAACCATGCTGAATTTCAACTTTGTAGCACTAACGGTCTACGAGTAGAAAAGCTGTGACATACAGACACAAATGAACATAGCAAAATTATAAAGATTTCTAATTTGGTTTTGGAACCCAACAAACAGTGTTACCCCCATATAACGCAATTACTTACACAGATATACTAATTTTAAATTAATTTCTTGAGTTAGTATTGCTGGAATAAAGCACACTTACTATCTATTGTTAATATAAGTGAGTATACATATAGTAACTTTTATTGCTGATAGAATCATATTTGTGAATTAAAAGTTAATTAGAGCCTTGAAGGCTCCATATTTAATTCTATATCCATATTTAAGAAAATTTAAGATAGAAATACAGCCAAACAAATTCCAAGTAAATATTTCTCTATTAAATCTCGAAGAAATTAACATATTTAAATAAAAATTGGTGAAACATGGCAAATTTTAACAAAAGTGGATATTACTTCGTATTTGTTTTTCTTTTTCAAATAAATTACTATAAAATTAAAATGGTTTTCACCATAATGGGAAATTATCACTAATCTAAGTGTTTACCATTAACAGAATCATTAAGTTCTGTTTTTTTTTTCATAAATCTTCAGGAATTACTTTGAAAGAGAAAGAGTGTCACATGAAATGATACTTTAAAATATTTTTTCCTAAAGAAATTGCTATACAATATGATCATTATCTATGTAAATTTCTAACCTAATTAATTTACTAAAATATGTAACCTCAAGACTTTTAATTATACTTTTCACAATTTAACAAAATTTTGAATAAGAGTCATTCTGACTTAAATCTTCAAATGGGTGAAGCTGTACCATTTTTTATTTTGATAAGACTCAGTATAAATCTTCTGTAGATATATAATAAAATTTACCATCATTAAATTTTTTTAATGCTTTTATTTTCCAAGACATCGGAAATTATAAATTAAAATCTTATAATTAACTTTAATAAATAGCCAGAGACCCGTCATTCAAATGCCAATGGAGTCAAATCTTTTTCTAGTACTTAATTTTTTGTAATTAAAATATACAAGATATACAAGATACTATTATATATATACAAGATACTATTAAAAAGTGCTTAGCTATTTTAACATTTTCATCATTATTTTTTTTTATAGAAAGATTTGATCGAACGAGATATTTGTTTATTGCTTATTTTAGACTGACTCGACACCTACAAAAACTTATCTAACTAGGTATAAAGATGCTGGAATAAGTTTAAAACCCCAAAAAATGGGGAAAAAATATATTTGCTAAGAGTGCCACTTAAGTAGATGAGTTGTTTTAAAACGTTTTATTTAAAACAAAAAACTTTTCTTATTTTAAAAAAGCCTATGAACATTCAGAAAACTATAAAAAATAGCTTTAATAAATAATCATAATAATGTTTAAAAATGATATTTAGGTTGCTGCAGTTGCATTTGCGGTTAAACAAAAGCATTAAAAAAATTCATGGATATTGAGATCATATATACCATATCCACATAACGAACAGACCTTACATGCCAAAACATGTTTTGTATAAATCAAACAACATTAAAAAATTTAGACACATAAAGGTACCTTTTCAACAGAGGATGCATCCTTGAATTTAACATAGACATTCACAGTAGACCTTTCAGGATGAATCTTATTTGTGAGCAGAGCGATTTTAGGTGATGTATGCATATCCTGCACTGGTATAGTCCTTATTCTGAAATCAAGTAGAATACCCAAAATATTTATTATGAGTATATGCATAGTTATACTAAATGATTTTGTTTATAAAAGAAATCTCTCAAAGCTGTAAAGTTGGAAAAATAAAAAGTTGCCCACTAATAAACCCATCATCTTGGTTAACAAAGCAATTTTTTAATGTATTTATTTTTTATGTCATTTACTTTATTTAATTATTATATAGGCACCATCGTTATCTATCACTTATATCGAACGTTTATGCATTTGCATAGAGCTTTTCAAAAATTGGGTAAGTTCAACCTTAAGACAAAAAAATGGCCATTGAAACATATGATAATCAGAGAGCTAGACATTTGGAGAGTATGGTTGATGAGGAAGCACAAACAATTAGATGCTTTAGCCAATTATCGTCACAATGGGAACGCAATAGCTCCATCAGCCTTCTGAAGTTGAAAATGTGTTAACTTATGTAGAAGACAAACATAATATTTCATGAAGTTTTTTTCGATTGCAGTATGAGAGCCAGAGCCGGCTCATTCTAAGGAGCGCTTGTGCAATGAACTCCCACTCAAAATTATTAGTGTTATTTATTAAGCTCATAAGCTATAAATATTATAACATAACATCAGTGCTGGCCAGAGACAAGTTTTAGCATGGAGCGAGATCCAATTATGGCACCCCCCTTTGCTTGCCCCTAATATATACCAGTTGTGCCTGCAAGTGTAAGCATGAAACTGAGAAGATCTCGACAACATCTTAAGTCTATATCTAATTTGTCGATTGAAAACAGCCATGCTTGTGGCACTGCATTCCTCACGGTACACATAGGAGCAGTTGATGTAGAAGGAAAAAACAAAATTATGTAGGAATTAAGGTACATTTATTTAAATAAATCATAACAATTATAGACAATAAAACAAAATTAATTCAACATTCATTAATGAGATCAATAAGCATAATGAACTTTGGGACTGGTACTTACACATTATGTTATATGTTTACTAATTAATGTAACAGTGCTTATTAAAAACAAACTCTTTGGGCTTAGCCTACAGGCTCCTAATAATAACATAATTAATAATAAAGTATTTAAATGGAGAACAAATTTTAATTAAATCGCGGTTTATGAACTTTTGCATTTACAAATTTTTTTATAACCTCCTCATATGATAATGGCTAAGCTATATTATTTTCAATGGACAGCAAGGCTAGATCAGAAAGCTTATCTTTTGCAAGAGTCGACCTCAGGTATGTTTCAATTAGCTTACGCTTGCTAAAACTGCGTTCACCTTTGGCCACCGTAACCGGAATAGTTACAAAAATCTGGAGAGCTGTCCAAATATTAGGGAATGTATCTGGCCAATATTTAATACTAAGAGCTGAAGTACTGCTTTCGGGTGACCCTTATCAAGATGTAAAAACTTTTTCAAACACATGATTACTCTTGAACGCTCTAATCCTGAAATATCGCGATTATGATCATATGTTAACTTTTCTCCAACTTTCAAATTTTCATAGGTCTTATTCAGATCATAGAAGAAATGCCAAGTCCCATTAATTGTAAAAGTTGTGTAAAGCATGTTTCTGTTAAGTTTATGGCGGTGTCTAACATTGGATAGAAAACATTTGTTCTGAATAACATTGCTGAAACCGTTTAGCATGTCATCTTCATTTTCATATGAGAACATTTACTTCTTTTTTTGTGGATTCTTTTAAACTCCGGGTTCATGTCAGCTTCTTCAGCTATATCTTTAAATGCAATGAGAGCCTTTGTTAATCCTTCGTCTCTATATTCTTTCAAAAATGTTAAAACATTTGTGCATCATTTTTGTAGCATCTGATGGATCTGTGTGCTCTGCTTGCATGGATTTGCTAACAAGATTAACATGGAATAAAACACCGTACCAAATTACTAAAGAGAGCAATAACTCGAACTTCTCCAAATTGGCTGCAAGTGATTTAGCTTTCGAATTTGCTATGGTATCAATTGAGTGCCGATACTCTTCTTCCAAGGCATTTTTTACTTCGTTGTACTGATACTGCACTGTCTGCAAAGTATTGACTCTACTTTTCTATCTTGTTTCACACACCTTCTTTAAAGTTTTGAAATAACATCAATAAATCTTCACATGTTTTGAAATAACTTCCCATCTCTTTGTTGAGTTTGAAAAAAAAGCACTGGAGAATACCAAATAAGGAAACTGATTTGACTGAAGTTTTAGCTGCATCAGCCACAAGGTTGAGACTATGACAGGCACAAGGATTAGAAATTCCCGGGTTTATATACTCCTCTGCAAAAAAACAGGCACAATTTTTTTGATTAGTTCACTTATAAGTGTAAGGAACTTAGATGTTATGAAACAAAGTGAAATAAATATTATTTACTAAGAGTAAAAAAGTTTGGCTTGTAAATTAGTTTCATAATTTTTTTTGTATTGTTTTCAAATCACTCATTTCAACAACTAGAAATACCCTTTATTTAACAAGTCACACAAAAGAAAAAGACAAAATTAATATCAAGTGTGACCTTCTTTTGCCAAAATGACTGATGTAATTCTTTGTGCGATACCCAAGATGATTTCTTGGGGAATGGGATTTAGATGTAATAACTGTTTTAGCTATTGGATATTTCGCATAGCTAGATGTTTTGAATGGCTCTGTTGAAATCTTTTCCAGGTCCTCTGAACAATAGAATAACTTACACCAAACCATTACGAAACATAACATTGAGTACAGCCTTCTTCAAGAAGAGTCACTATATTACCAGGTATTACTGTTTCATCTGCCATAGTATGTTATAAAATTTGTCAATTAACAGCAATATCAAAAATTAATATTATTTAAACAGTTATTTTTAAATAAACAACATAACATCTAACCACATAACACTAACAAATTTTTTAATTCCAATCGAATATTGTAAAAAAAAGTTTAACATTTTCAAATTTAGAATGTTTTATTTTACGGGTCGGCTCTTGAATGCATATAAAACCTTCTTTTTTTAAGATTTCCATAGCTGTAAAGAAAAGTTTCAAGTGGGTACCCGCTTTTTCTGCAAAGGAGTATTGTTTAAACGATACACCATTTTACAATTCTATTATGTTCTTGTTTTTGGTATTAATTTCTAAACTATCCATAATAAATTATAAACTTAAATGGTTGCCAAATAGTTAAAGAAACTTCATTAGCGGAAAAAGCCCCTACATATCCATTGCGTATCTTCAATTAACCTTTTATATTTGACATAAGTCCAAAACAAGTTCAGAACGTGTCCAAAAAATATTGCTTTGATATATGTATATAATACAATATACTTACTTCCTTTTCTATTTCCTACTGATTTTCTCTTGGTTATGCTGGATTATCATAAGTTGCAGCACAGAAGAGGAGTTTCTTTAATTAAATGTATTTTCCTATTATTAAATGGAATGATTTTATCCCCTGATTTATTGAAAAAACTCTAGATTTTCGTACCTGATAACCAACTGTGCTCCCATAATAATCATCTTTTTACAATACCTGCATCTAGAACCGAGTTATATAAAAATTCGCCACTTTTCCACAATATACAATTGCTCAACCGCCTAAGTGCATTTGCACCAGAGTGTGACGTATTACTGTCCTTTTGTAATGTTACTGGACTGAATTAATTATCCTGTTATCTTTAGTAAAACGCAAAGTTGTTAAGATTGTAAGGTTTCCATAATTGTACGTAAATAAATAGATATCACCCAAGGATATTTAAGTTACTTATTATTTTATATTCGGATAAAATGTAACTGAAGTTAATAAAAAAAAGCACAAATAAAGTAATAGAAGTATTGAATACATTAAATATATTATTTTTCAGTGCTTAACGGCATACTATCAGATACACACTTAAGCATTGTTAACTGAGTATGGGTCAAAACTACACTTAAATAAAATGAAATCAAATACATACCTCACACTCTCAATGAGACCGTACTTATTAAATAGTTTCTTGATATCTTTCTTTATTTTCTTTGATATAGGTACGTTTCCCACAAACAGAGTTCTTCTTACTTCTGTTTCGTCTATAACAAATGGCCTTACTTTTTGTGCTAAACTACTTTTCAACTCTGTTTCAGTTTCTTTCTTTTCAACATTTTGATCGTCATCTGAGCTATCATCACCTCCATCTTTATTGATAACTGTTTCTTTTAAAATATCCTCAAATTCCTGTTCGGTTTCAGAAACCATGTCGTTATCCGATTCATGGTCTGATTCAGATTCAAATGAATCATATGAAATGTTCGATTTCTTTGCCTTTTTCCCATTTTTTTTATTTTTAGTTTTCAGTTCATTTCCTTTGACAAGCGCTGCAAGTGATCCATTATTTGCATTGTTTTCAGATTCCTTCAATTTTCTTTTCTTAGCTTTCTTTGATTCAGGTTTAGTTGACCAATCTTGAAGTTCACTGATTGTTGAATCATTCTCCTCCTTAACCATCCGACTTAAATTCTCATTGCTTTCTTCTTTGTTTGAAACCTGCTTATGTTTTTTACTTTTTTTCTTTTGTTTTTGAGATTTATTTTCTTGATTACTAATATTCTCTGTACTAATTTCATCCATTAACTCGGATGTTTCATGATTTTTTATTACATTTTTTTCCTTTTTTTTCTTTTTTCTAGGAGAATCCCATTCTCCAGCTTCTATTGTACTTGTATTCAATGTTAATGCCGAGTCATTATTACTCAAGTTTCGAACAGCTGTACTTACATTTTCATTTATATCTCTAGATATTGGAAGACCATCAATTTTTTGAAATATTCTTTTAGGAGTTCTTTTAGCGACTTCTTTCTTTTTCTGAATACTAGGGGATAAAAACTCATCCTTTGCCACATTGCTGCAGCTCTTAGGTGTAACATTCGGAGATAGTTTGTGTTTTACAGGAGTTAAAGCGCGTTTCGTTAATTTTGGCCTATTAGGTGTAATTGAACCTGAAATTAAATCGGCTATACTGCCGATTTCGTAATCCATAATTATTCCTAGATTATAAATGTGTTACTTTCTTGTAAATGTTTAACAGTCCAAATGTGTAAGGCTTGAAATAATAAATTAACACCACAGTCAACACGTGGTTTTACATTTAATAAACACTTTAAATCTGACATTTGACTACTGACAGATTTGAAACATGTAGCATAGATATCTCTTGTCTTTATCTTTTATTCTATAATCTTCCAGTCATAGATAATAATCATTTCTTTATGTAAACACGTAAGCAGAAGAAACACATAATCAGATATTATTTCCTCTAAATTAAAAACAATCTTGTATTAAAAAGTAGGTATGTAATTCAAATTAAAGAATATATCTATGGTAAAGAATGATCAACATATAATAAATTTCACAACTTATAAATAAATATATTTCCATTACATACAATGTATAACTAAGTGTATATCCTAAGCACGTTTATAATTCTGATTTTATCTCAATAATGTAAAAAAATATTTGCAATAATTGATTGATAAAATTTAAAAAATAAAAAACAACTACTACAATGAAAATTTTTCATTTTTGAAACAATATATTTAGATGTATTCAAAATTAAGAAAAAGTGAAAGAATTTAAATTTATTAGATAAAAAGTTTTATTGAAATAAAATGTTCGTCAGTTTAAAACGTTACCGGAAATGTGTAAATTATGATCACAAATTCTATAATAGTTTATCTTTTGTCTATAGTACCCAGTCTGACGCCCGGCTAAACAGTAGATCTATTTGGTGTGTTTGTGCGTTAGTGGAACTAATGGAATAATTTATTTCATATTCACTATTAATTTACAAGTCTTCAAAAGAAATCTAAAAAGTAAGTGATATTGATTTTATAGGAAGTGATGTTTCTTTAGCTTAGACGTTTTAGTAATTACTATTTTCTCATTTGCACAGCTCCGTAGCTTTGTTCTTTTGCTATCGTATTAATAGAATTTCGCCGACAGTAGAAAGTAATTTACTTTATTTTATGACTGCAATTGCGATTTAAATTACATTTCTATAAGGAAATTTATACGTTACAGTATAAGCTTCTTTTACTTATCAATACGACACCCTATAGGCGGGATAATTATTTCCAAAATAAACTAGTTCGGAAAGCACCACAACACGTTATAACTGTAAAATACATACGTTTCGTCTTTGATACATTTTATTTACCAGTCGTTATAAAAAATGGTAAACCGAGAATAAGATCGTGAAAGGTGTAACCATTTTTTATGAATAATATATTCAATTTCTTATTCATACCACTGGTCGCCTAGCAATTGCGTGGTTATGTTTTCGCGCGTGCTGCTGTAATGTGTTTATTGTTTCCGCTCAATATTTCTTGTATTGTAAACCTAGAATTACCTATATATAGTTATTGTTTACACATTTTCTAAATAGAATTATGCTTATAACCAACACCACTCCCAAGTTATTAACTATATTGTGCTATTTCTTGAGCTGTATGAAATAATTATAAATGTTAATTGCTTAGAAGAACTCGGAATTGTTTAGGTAATACTATCTGTTCATGTATATTTGAATTTAAAATAAACCAACGCACTTTGGACCTGCGAATGAATCGCAATGTACAATTTTGAAATGCAATCATTTTTACTGTTTATTGCTATTTTTTGTAATAAATACTAAAAAAATGTTGTTATTGAAGTAAATAACCACATGTTAAATTATTTAAAAATGTGAAATATCAAATACAGGAAAGTTTAAAAAGGTAGAAAGAATGATTGTCAATGTGAAAGATATTATTTATTTCTAATTTTAATATTGGAATATATCACATTTTGTTGCATATTCATAGCAAAAATGT
This sequence comes from Druceiella hillmani, assembly GCA_039881145.1. Taxonomy (NCBI): domain Eukaryota; kingdom Metazoa; phylum Arthropoda; class Insecta; order Lepidoptera; family Hepialidae; genus Druceiella; species Druceiella hillmani. The sequence continues at coordinate 17,711,984 of JAYKKI010000021.1, read as the reverse complement.
ACATTTTAAACCCTCAAAGTGTGGACCTTAATTAAGAACCGTGTTTCCTAACGAGGCTTCACATAACTATGTACATTTAGACAACATCAAAGTAAATGATCGTTATTCACCAAATAATAATTTAGAATTTTTAATATCAATTTTTAGTGCAATAATTAAGCTGAAATTAGATTATAGCGATTTTTTATATTGATGTAAAATGTAAATAACATTTATTTTCTCTTTTGCAGCTAAATAATCTGTAACAAACAATCTAAGAAAAAATATTTGAATTGTCATTCGTTCATCACAATTTGCTATGGGTCTCATTTGGGTATTAGAAAAATTATTAAGCAAACTTTGTTACTGAAGGAATTAAGCTTGCTCTTTTGCTTTGAATAAATTTCTAAAAGAAATAGCCTGAACATAGTAAGAAAAAACCGTCACTTGTTTTTTGTCATACTAACTAACCAACAAATTATGTTCCATGTAAATTTTCACTCACTATTTGGACACACAAAACCTTCTTTTCTCATTAAACCCATATGCTCGTTATCTGTATAAACCTTGGCAGAACCATACTTCATGCTTGGTTTTCTTTCTGATATCTTAACTGATTTTTCTTGTAAGATTTCTTATCATTTATCTTTTGTCTGATGCTTTTGCTGATTGTTTTTTTTCTTTCCTTAATATTTTTCTTATGTTTCATTGCATTTTAACTTTTATCAGCTGCTTTTTAGCCTTTTTCGTTTTATTTCAATAATTTTCAGCTTGTTCATTTTTAGATTTCTTGAATCTATTTATGTCTTTAAAAGCATCAAACAAACCGTTAATAATCCTTTGGCAAGGGAATTTAAAACTTTGCATCCTGGTTTAGACGTAACAGTAACACCAATGTTTAGTAGGAATTACTTCTTAAAAAGCTGTTTTTACAGTCAATGTTCCGGAATTTTCTTTTAATTTTGATGAAGGACATCATTATCTGAGCAAACTCACATGAACTTCCGAGATAGGTTGTGGTACAACTCAAATTTGTACGTTGTCAATATTTTGGTGTAATGGACCAGGTAATTGTGAGAGTATTGATGGTGCATTTGCTTCTTCTGAAACAGCATTGGGATCATATGGATACAAACCAGTTGCTCTAAATCCATTCATTATATTATCTTGGCTCATACCCTTAAACAAAATTTTATCAATATATTTTTGTGAGTTTTTTATCTGCATGTTGATATGTGTATAATAACTCATCTCAATAGAGCTCAAAGGACTTAAGTACATATTTATTAAGTGACTAATATATGAGTAGTGTTCGATAGCAAACAATAAAACGTTGTGTTTTCAAATGTTGATATATCAACAATTTTGGCATCTAAATGGGAAGTCTGTCAAAAATTGGTAAATGTTTTCCTGGAGATTTATATTGCAGCAAGTGACCTTTAGAGCTGTTTTAACAATTTTTTTAAACCATTATTGTTTCCTTTTAAAAAAAATCTGTGAACAAATAAAAATGAACTAAATAGAACTAAAATTAAAACAAATCATCTGTTAAAGAAAATGTCGGTCTCGCTATAAATTGTGAAATATTAGTCTTACCAGAAAGGCACTAGTCATTTGGAAAAAAAATCTGTGGAAATTCTTATTTAGTTAAAATATACAAATGTTTTGCTAGATTTTACTAAACTAACATTTTATTTAAGAAATATATTATTGAAACGTCTTTATTTTTCTTGGGCTTTCTTCGATATGACATTACCATGTAATAGTAAAAATATTGTTATGTATATATATATATATATATATATATATATATATATATATTAAGTGAAAATATCGTCATATATATACAAAAAATCTTACCTGATATCCAATGTTTCAAAGTTTAAATAAAAAAGCCCAACAGTAAAAAATAAATATGTCCATTATTTTCACCGAAATTTTAAAAAGTATCGTTGAGGTTATTATAAATGGACTATTGCATTACACTACACTGACAGATTTACGACTGTTGTAAAATGATGGCGCTGTAGGATAGGAGTGGAGGTACACAATTATTTAGACACTGGCGAGTGTGAGTTTTTCAATTGGGTATTCTTGTTAGGTGACAGTACCTTATTGGACAGTTAAATTTTACTTACTAATTAGAATACTGGTTATGAAATAAATGTTATCAAATACGCTAAACCCAAAAATTTGTATAAAATTTTATAAACAATAATCATACAAGATAATTGTTTTTCAAACGCTTATTAAAAATTGTATCTAAATTGGGTTTGATTGTGTACATAACATATTTTGTTGCCTCTGCTTGTGTTCAGTGTCTATTGTCTAAGAAGACGTCCTACTTGAGTTGTCCTCTTTACATAAGTTAATCATTAAAACGGTTTTCATTGATATAAATATGCTACAGAACGGTCTCACATTTTGAAATATATTATACATTTTATAAAAATCACTTAAGTATAATCTTATCGAATATTTTTTTCTATGAATAATAATTTACGAATTACAACCCTTTATACTAGAGGAGCATAGCATTGACTTGAATTTCTCATTTTTGTTTTATAGTTCATATTTTTATTTTTATGAAGTATTATCTGTACATTTATGATTTGCAGTTCACATGCACAAACCGAATGTACCGGTATATGAAATTTTAGATAAAACGTACAAACTTTGTTTCTATATTGTATCAAATTACAGAAACTTCTCGAATCAGAAATGGTCCATACGAAATTAAAATTGATTACCTCATTTCAGAACGTCAGTTCATAGTCTCAAGGCATGTTGAAACTTGCTAGACTACCTTCAGTTGTATTCAGACTGAAACCATCCCGTATTCATTGTGCTATTATAATCTCTCTTCTGTCAGATCATTCTCGTTCGAAAATAATTTTATAAATAATATTAATAGGTTTCCGGTTTTTAAATACACATATTATATTTTGTCAGGGAAATAATTACTGTGTTAGCCGTTTTCTTTATACATCAAAATTAATATTTTATTTGTTTATTTTTGTTGCATTACATTTTTGTCGGGAAAGTAAACAAACAATGGTGACTATCAAATGTTGCTCTCTTTATTATATCATTAAGGATTTTTCAACTTATCTTTTAAAGAAAAAAGTATAATTGAGAATGGTAGATCGAAGCTAATTTTGTTTTCATTATACAATTCATTTATTGTATGGTATTGTTGGCAGGAGTTGCATTTTAAATGAAATCTTTTGCTGGCCTCGTTTATTATTCGTAACTAAATATAGTAAATGGAATAAAGGTAGTTTTCATAATCTAGGAAATTTGACAAATCCTGGAAAAAAATATGCTAATCCTAAATACCATTTATTGTGCACAATAAAACTACAAAATTATAGCTCTTCACTTACAGACATTTGTATCGAGGGGCAACTAACTATTTCAAATTGGGAATATAATGACATTGAAATACAAATAATTTAAAAAGGTAAATAGATGCTGTCGTATTTTTAGGTAAGTAAGAATTGGCCTTTTTTATAGTCACAATTAAAGTCATAGTTCTATATGTTGGGGTAATTACGTTTAGAGTTTATTGTTTTTAGTGCTTACTATTCAATTATTGAGACACCTTTTTAATCTATTACACTTTCAATGCCGTTTTCAGAGCTATCAGGGGCGTTCGCAGGCTCAGTTGCTTGGACACTTGCGTATAATTTTTTATATATCCATCCTTTCGCAGCTTGCCCTTTCCATTGACATATATAGAGAACATAAATATGTGTGAGGGTCTAGTCTGCAGACGAATAATTTTTTTGAGTCAAATATAGTGAAAAAACTAAGGAGAATGCAGTCATCATCAGTGGAGACATTAATGAATCGGTTTTGCTAACAGGATTAGGATTATTTAATCAAAACATTTTCCTTAAAAAAAAAGACAAAGGTAAATGAAAGAATTGTACTCCACCAAATCATTAGAACTGAACAGTCAAGAATATACTGTTTCTTCTTGTATATGGAAGTAGTGATGCTCTTTTCAAACGAGAGAAGGCAAAATGTTTTACCATAGCAGAAAATTTATAGAGAAAAGCAAGTTTATTGAAGTATTTTAACATAAATATTTCAATTGTTACGAAATAAAAAATGAGAGTGTCACTCATAATATAATAAATTCACAATAATTGCTTCGTTACCTTTAATTTTAGGCATTTTCTGCGTAGCTCCATTGGATATGTTCCATGTGGTTCCACAATAGAAATTCCCATATGCTGCATGCAAACCATGGTTACAACCATGTCACTCCTAATTATTTAGTTGCATGCGATCATGTTGCTATGCTACTGTTTAAACCTGTATCCTTAATTTTCTGCTAGTTTCTAGCTTTATGAAGATCACGAAAGTCAGCTTGTTTATCTTCCATAATATCTAATTGATATCCATGGACAGCAATTCATGCGTTTCTTATAAAAATTTTGTCCATACGTTATTTGATATGTCTAGAAATATTTCTTATTCAAATAATGACTCAATGAGACTATGTGACCCACATTATGCAGACGCATTTGGTTAGCTGCATCAATGATTGTGTAGATTTTGTTTGCTCTAACAATTGACTAAGGCCAGACAAGTAGGTAGACTGGCACCGTCTGTTCTCCTTTTCTTTTACTTTTGTTGTATTGTCCTTGTCGAATTGATAGCTTAGAATACAAATAAATGGTTTTATGGGCCATATTTATATATTTGTATCATTCTGAAATACATTTAAAATGTTTTCTTTGCGGTAGTGTATTATTAATAAATTGTAAACCAAACGAAAATCTCTATAAAAACTAAATGAAGTATCCTTTTTTTTGTGAAAATCCTAAATAAAGCAACAGATGAAACCCTTCAAAGATGCTTCTGAGCTAGGAGGTTAAAACTAAATGATTTGTTTTATAAAAAAAGTCATGATGAAAAATTTTGGTTTTATGGGACCCGCTAAAAAGGAACAACAACTGCTTAAAAAAAATGTCCTTTATTGCTCAGCTTCCTAGAGATTAATTTACTTGATATTTTGCATTTTCATTGTTTACGTCTAGATTGATTATTAAAAAATCACAATCTCTTAGTAAAAACAAAAAAAATTCTATGTTGCACCCCTTAAAGAAGGAAAGCCACTACCTAAGCTATATACATACCAAGTTTGTTTCATTTTACCGTCTTACAGGTTGTGCAAGGGAAAATAAAAAAAATACTTTCGCATTTATTTCTGCCTTTACTTAATCTTGAAAAAGAATGAAGTGCGAGGTGACGAATCTAAGAATGATACAGTAATTTGTCAAGGTGCCATTGGTATGCTTAATGGTGTTATCTTACTATGACTTTTAGTTACGACATTTTGGCCTATGGTGATTGTCAATTTTTAAATTTATTCTGTTACAAGTAGTAAAGATTAATATAATTTGTTTCAAAATTTTACATGTCGCTTAGCCTTGAAGGATTTGCAAATTAGTTTTTTAGAAAGTGTGTCATGTACACTTCAGCGTACAAGATTATTTGCTCCAAACCCACGTGAGATATTGGCAAAGATTATTAGCAAGTACAACAAATATGTGCTTAAAACTGCTGACAAATATTGACTGTGGCATATAATATCTAACCTTACTCTAATATTATACAGATACCTTCTACTACTTAATGTTTTTTAATGAGTAATTATGATTTGGAAGGGTTTTTACATAAGTAATAAAAGTAAGAGTAGAACTCGTACTACAAGGGTTCTATCTCTTGTTGCACTTAGGTACACTTACCATATTACATAGGCATGTACATAAGTGTACATATAAACATTTACATAGTATCTACATTAAACTATTTAATAAATATTGACATTATTTTTCACCATATGAATATATCACCTAGTATATCTTTCATAGATGAAAAAATATTCTGAATTTCTCAAAAACAGATTTAGAATCAACACTATAGCTTTTCAGTAAATTTCTAGTGTTTCATTTTGATTTTATCGATTTCGAAGTTAGACATATTTTTTGAGATACTTTTAACCCAGAAGTGTCTTACATCAAATTTAAAAAAAAAGGTTTAGGAATCCTCACAATTCACTCTTTTCATTAATCCCCTTCTAAAATATTTTTAAATTATATAATAAAATATTTTTAAGATATAATAGTAATTGTAACCACAAAACAAAAAGTAATTGTAAAAACAAAAAAAAGTCATTTTAAAATATCATTTTAAAGACACTACGACTTTAATAGAATTTATAAGACCTGTCGGAAAGATTATAAAGGAGACACAACAAACAAACAAATTTGCTCAAAACTGGTTCCAAAAATTTTCTTCAGGCTACGGAATGCGCCCAGATCAAGAAGACCATTAACACTAGATAACAATTTAAGAATTGCTGTCAAGACCAAGTCGGCAGTTAGTCAGACTTGTAGAAAACTTTCTATGATTTTCAAAATAAGTCGGAAAACCGTAAAATCTCACTTGCATTAGGCTAGTAGGGTGTGGAAGTTAAATAAATGGGTGCTTCATAATTGGATATAATAAATTACAACTGTTTAGCTCTGCTCACTCGGCTCATTATGGTACTTCTTCCATTTTAACATCTAAGGAAAATTGATCTTGTACATAAGACATAAATATTCTCATCATTGGTTATTGCCAATTCACCCTTTATCACAAACTCCGAAGGCACCACTGATCTCAAGAAAAATTTGTTTGGGCATTATGATTTATGAAACTCATGCATTACTAATTCTTAAAAGTGGGAAAAATTATCGCTGCTTACATATATTGTAATCAACTAGGAACATGTTCAGGAGAAATTGGTGTAAAAATAGCTTGCTATAATTTTAATACTAACAAAGTATTAAAATTATATTTCGAAAAATTAAAAAAACACGCTTTTGTAGCAATGTAAACTAAAAAATAAAAGCAAAAGAATGTGTGATAAAAAATTAATTTTAATGTAAAAAAAGCGTATATGCTTGATACCTGTTGTCATAAATTATTTTATCGCTAGCCATTTGTAAAGGTAGTCATTATGAAAATGTAAGTTGAAAGCGTCCTTCGCTTTTTTTTCTATTTATATTTTTTTTTGTCACTCAGACACCTTTCGCTCTTCACCAAAATCTTTATGTTTAAAGATTATATAGTTTTTATTATAGTCCATATTGCTACAAAAGTGTTTTGTACTTTTTTAAATGATTTAATTTTTTTTTTTTGAAATTAAAAAAATATTTTTTTATTTGGAAGCCGTCTCGTGATGCATATTTTTTGACAGGGAACTATTTTTAGTATCTGTCAAATGTATATAACCCGTAATAAAATTCAGGAATTTTTTAGATGATCTTAGTGAGAACACCAAATCATAACTATGAAATTATTTTATTGTCATTAGTTCTTAATACATATCCAAAATTTAAAATAATTTGGCCATCTGATAGTGGATGAAAATTAAATTGAATGATTCCGTTACATTCATACATACATATAAAATTCAGGAATTTTTTAGATGATCTTAGTGAGAACACCAAATCGTAAATATGAAATTATTTTATTGTCATTAGTTCTTAATACATATCCAAAATTTAAAATAATTTGGACATCTGATAGTGGATGAAAATTAAATTGAATGATTCCGTTACATTCATACATACATATGTACAAGCGAAGTTAATAAAAGCATGTTAAAAAAACAAAATTTTGTTGTATGACAGCGCCCATCCTAAAAGATCAGGTCTAAAGATTACAATCACCATACTCGCTATAATTGTCAACAACTGATTTCCACATTTGTTTCTTAATCTGGATAACCATATGAGAAATAAACTATTCAGAAATGAGGCTGAGCTAAATAAAGAAGTTGTAAGTTGTGCCAGGATAAGGATTTTGACAAAAGTGGCATTTATAAATTATTTAGCCATTGAGAGAAGCTCGATAGAATATGATAGCTAGATATATGTCTGCTATGCTTTTGTTAGATTGTTATTATTATCTTTATTTAAACAAGGTAACTTTGTTGAGTAAAGAGATAACATTTATTTATTTGCCCTATATGGGAAGAAATAAAGATATACTTAAAAAACTTGTCTGTTTTTATGAAGTTTTATTTACATTGTTGAAAAATAAAAATTGAGCAAAACAAGACAATTTGAGATGTATTGAAATTACTTTTAAGCGCAGCTGAGAATTATTTTATACTTGATAATAATTGCCATTGTCAAGCATGAGTAGAACTCGCACTATGAGGGTTACGTACACATTTAGGCACCTATAAACATTTCTTCAACTTCGTATTCTTCATTTCTAAAGGTTGTGTCCATCCTGAAAAGTCCTGGTGGCTTCATTTATTAGTTTTTTTCCATTCAGCTCTGTCCTCGGCTTTCTTAATAGTAGATGTGATTGGGAGACTTGTGAGCGTAGTAACATAGTCAGTCCATCAGGTAGGAAATCTGCCACAGGGTCGTTTAACCATTGACTTTCCCCATAACCATTAGCTTTTCTATGTTATCTAGGTCTCTCCGTGCAGTGTGACCAAACTAACTGAGAATTCTTTGGTAGCAGATGGCAGATAGTGTGGTTTTAATTCTGAATTGTTTTCGAATCTATATATTCATTCTTCTGGTCGTTCTAGATCCATGCGCAGAATTCGTCTCCAACACCACATCTCGAATACGTCTATCTTCTTGTGCCCCACAGATCGAATTGTACACGACTTGGAACCGTACAAGAAAATTGTGAAGACTAATATTCTTATTATTCTCATTTTGATATTATTAGAGTTTTGCTATGAGCAAACTAACGCAATGATGTTTTGCCATGGTTGCGTTAGTTTGCTCATAGCAAATTTGGCCAGTTGCGTTCTTCAAATTTCTCTATCGCTTTCTGACAAACTGTAGGTCAGAGAACTCTCCTGTCTGTGAAACTTGACCACCCTTATTTATTACCATGATTTTCATTTTAACTCTGTTTACTGAGAGTCACCTGTTCGCTCTCATACTCGACTCTTTTGAAGAAGTCAGCTAGTTCTTTCTCTGACCTTGCAAAGAGAGTGGTGTCATCCGCATACCTTAAATTGCTAAATTTCGTGCCATCTACTGAGATGCCGCCCTCCCTTTTATTGGAGACCCTCATGATTATAAATTCACCATATATATTAAAAAGAATAGGAGATAGAATATATCCCTGCCGTCCACATTTTCCAGGCTTAAACAGCACATTGTTTACTCTTATCCTGTAGATGCCATCTTCGTACAGAGGTATTAAAGTTATTAAATATTCTCCACAAGCAAATTAAAGTTATTAAATATTCTCCACAAGCAATTCCATCATACACAATCAAATGCTTTAAAATAGTCAATAAAGCACATTAGCCATGTTGAACTCCCGGCTCTTTTCAATGATTTGCCTCACGTTCACAATTTGTTCTCTAGTTCCACGACCCTTGACCAACCCGGCCTGCTTGTTTGGTATTTGTCGCTGCAAGTATGACTTCAATCTCTCATTGGCTATGTACAGCATAATTTTACTGGCATGAGATATCAAGACCACAGTCCTATAGTTTCCACATTCTCGACTGGATCTTTTCTTATGTAGTGTTACGAGTAGAGACTACCTCCATTCTGCAGGCCATATCTGTCTGCCAGACATTGTTGCAAAGGTCAAGCAAGATTCTAACACCTTCATCGCCCAGGGTTTTCAGCGCTTCGGCGAATACTCCATCTCTCCCTGCTGATTTGTTACATTTTAGTTTTCCAAGTGTGTTCCTGACCTCTGACACAATGATGTTAGGTTCCATGATGAAGTCACTTGGCAATAGGGGCAAGCTATCATGTTCCCCAGATATAGTTGCGTATGAATATTCACAGTACGTACGCCATCTTTCTACCACTTGGTCAACTTCAGGTAGCAAACTGCCGTCATTGTCTTCAATTGCCCATGTGTTTGGCTTTGGTTCTCGATTAATGTTTTTAAACTTCAAAAATAAGTCCTTTGTGTGGAAACTTTGTGTGTGATCCTCAATATCTTAACAGTTGAGTTAAGGTGATGGTCATAATCTCGCCGGCATAATCGTTGGACCCTTGCTGACAGCGCACGGTATTGTGCACTGTCATAGTGAGCATTACCCATAAATAGGTTTTTTCTTTCCTGGATGGGTACCCATGTCTTCTCCAATATCTATTCTTTTCTTGGTCGCTCTGTCATCTTATTTTGGAATACCATACGAACATACATAATGAAATCCTTCACGCAGTTTCAGTGTGAGTCAACATTCACACAGCTGTTGAAATGAAAATTCTCAGCTTTGATTTTAAAAAAATCTCTGAATACTGAAAGCTCACTCAGTGTAGGTCTCTCCTGTAGTTTGTGTAAATCATAACAGCACCTCTTCAGCTTTATGCAGAAATCAGCAATTTGTGGTCGCTTCCACAATCAGCCCTTGGGTATGTTTTTGCACTCCTAATTGATGATCTCCCTCTTTTATGTAGTGCAATATAATCAATCTGGATATATAAAGTCTCCTTGGATGATTTTCAAAGCAGGTTTTTATATTGGTCAGTGAGTTCTCTGCACAGAACTGTGCCCATCTTTCACTTCTCTCCTTCCTTTCTCCTAGTCCATACCTTTCGACCACATCCCTGAGATGGTCATTGGCTTTTGTGGATCTCACTTTGGCATTAAGGTCTCCTATCACTAGAGTAATATCGCACCTAGATAGCCTTTTCAGCGTGTCCTCTAGCTACCCATAGAAAGCCTCGATGTTGTCCTTTGATGATGTTACTATTAGCGCATACACTACGACCAGATTCATTCGGCAAGGCTTTGTGTTATCTCTCAAAGTCATTATGCGATCAATCACTGGGTTGTAGCCCAGAGCTGACTCATCGATTTCCCATGTCAGTGAAAGAGCCACTCCGTTCCTGCTTTCCGATTCAGGGCTAGAGAAATATAGTATGTGGCCAAATGAGATCGCACAATATCCTGAGCCTCTCATCTGCGTTTCTGTTAATGCCAATATTTCCTGACCATAACGCTTTTGCTATTTGCCTATTACCTCCTCTTTCCCAGGTTGTATCATGCCTCGCACATTCCAGGTTCCCAATTTGACCCTTTGACAGATCTGTGCGCGACTTGCTGATGATGGGTTATCACCAGTAGCCTTCTGTCCACATTACACTTAATCCGTTTCAGCTTAGTGAGTCACTGCAGCGAGGCCAGTAGCATACCTGGACTCGACATGGCGCCAAGTGGAAACCAGATTGCATTCTGACTCTGCCTTTGGTAATTATTTTTCATAGCGGGTTTCATGGGAAGGATATTGAAGTGGTTTCTCCTTGCCTTCTGCACCGCAGCGATGTTGAAAATGTAGTCAGTGCTTCCTGCTGCTAATGCCTTACATCCAGATTATGTAAATACTATCCAGACCCCCTAGCTCCCGTTTGCTTGTCGACCTACATCTCCAAAGGGGTTGATTACCACAATCTTAACGATAGGTTATTCGACATAACAGGGTTCACCGTGTGTAGGTGGAGTAGAGTTGATGAGGAGAGGTTAGGTTAGGTTAGGCCATATATTGCGCGTCACTCACCCTTGAACCCGTTTAAACTTTTAAGGACAAGTAAATACAATGTGCATAGTATTTCTAATTAAAGTATTTAAAACTATAAATTTTTCACTATGTAAATATACCAGCTATAATTATTTTTACAGGCGTAAAAACAATCTCATAATGTTTAATTCCACATAGAATTAGAATCATTGATTTTTGGGTTTTTTCCTTTATTTGTGCTATAAGATATCCGATTATGAATAACACTATTGTATGAATAAAAAAAATATACTTTAAAATATAATATCTTCATGTTGCATTAACCAAACAATTATAAGTTTTTACACCTATAGACCACAGTGTACAATACTAATTTCGGCTTAATATCTCAAATCGTTTCTGAGAAAAGAGTTCTGGCAGACAGATGGATCATCAAGTAATCCTATAAGGATTCTGTTTTTTCATTTTGAGGGCCGGAACCGTGAGTTGAATTTAAAAATATTCCCTGCCTTGTTTGTATCCAAACAATATGCTTACTATCAAAAACTTGGTCAGTATAAGGTATTTAAACTATGAATACACTTGATGCTATAAATTCAATGCAACTATTGATTTTTTAACTTGCGAGTTCCAAACATTAAACTCGCTATAATACCCTCCTGATTCTTGCTTCTCAAATCTATGTATAAGTTCAGTTTCTTTCTTTTGGGTTCAAATCCAAGAAGTTGAGCCCCTTGGTTTGATTCACAGGGTAGTAATAATTCAGAGTTAAGAAGATAATTTTATGAATGGGTTTAGAAATTTATTAATACAATAAATGTAATATTGTTAAAGAGGAATATAGTGGTTAATACTCTCATCTTCAGGATAGAGCAGTTAATTATAAACAACTATTTGAATAAAACAAATATACATTTTTACCCATTAACGTCCCAGATTACAAGTATATTTACCTTAATTATTCTATAGAAGATGAAAGTACATGGAGAGTGAAACTGATATTATTGTAATATAACTAACCCAGAAGCGTGACATAAGGCATGGAGTAATCAAGGTCAACACTTGTATGTTTACTATTTCCTGTAGTGTTGATCAAGTTACAGTCTCTTTATTAAGCATGTACAAATGGGTGTAAATTTTTTTCATTTTCTATTCAAAATTGGTCCATGTTATGAACAAATGTCAGGAATTCAAGTTTATCTAAAAAACTAATGCACTAATGTGTTAGTGTCAGGGTGCCACCTGTAGTGATTAAACCAAAGAAAATGTGTCAAAAAACCTTGGACGTTTCTTTAGATATAAGTTTTCTATTTGTAAAGCTTCTATTCTTTTACTTAATCTATCTTTCCAAATTAAGAAAAATGTTACTTTTACATACTAATAAATTATGAAATCAAATATTTTTGAGTGAGTAGGAAACATCCACTAAAAATTCTGTAATCGATCTAATCTATCAAATGTTATGAGCAGAGCAACGAATACCAATAAAATTTGAGTTAACACTTATTTTGAGTATTTAGAACTCTCGCACCCTAACGGGTGGTGTTTGTATTTGTATGTGAATCATAGCACAATAATGTGCACAATGACTGCTTTTATACAGTTTATATATATTGTTTAAATGATGGGAAAAGTAATTATGAAAAGTTTGTATTTATTGAATTTGTTTTGATAGCTTTAAAGACTAGACTGCGTCGAAAACCCCACATCTTCTCTGAATGATGTCAAATCTGGGAAAACTATGATGAATGGTGGTCCTTTTGTTAGTATTAACTTGAATAATTTGCTTCCTGTGAATAATCTAAAAATGTACATTATTAAAGTTTGGTGGTCTACACTCTTCATTACTTCATTATGTTACTGAACTGGATGTGCAGTTATGACAATGTGATTACACTTTTCTTGCTCACACCGACAGAACTTTATGAAACTAATCAAATGACACCAACTTAGATACATACACTCTTACAATGAAAGTTTACTATCATTAAAATGTGTAGAATAATTAACAGTGTTATAGACAAATTTATGGAATTCTAGGTAATTTGATGGAGGAATCATTAAACATTTTGTTTGAGGTTACACAAAAATAAGTTGAAAGGCAATAACTTACTTTTTTAAAACAAAATTATATCTACAAACATCTTACCTATGGAGAATACAAACTTCCTAAACACAATATTTTAGAGTTGCAGATCGTAAAGCAATTTCAGTAAGAATTAAACACTTATATTTATTATGTAATGGAATTATATGAACTGTGTATAAGTGTGAAAGTTGGGTAATTTGTGTATTATATTATTAGCATATTTTGTGTATTATTTTGTTTTTGTCATTACGAGTCATATTAAAAACATTTTCTGCCCAATTGACACAGCCTTTTCTCGACCCTCAACCACTCCAGATCCCTTCACAACATACAAATAGACAATAGAATGTGTTTTGCAAGACCATTATAGACCAAGGTTTTTCCCCACATTAGATGATATCAACATTCATTTTTACATTATTTGCACATTTTGATTCCTTGACAATTCATTCACAAGAATTTTTCGTAATATTATCTTTGGTAGATTTTGCTTTTTTCATTCAATAAAAACTTATTACTTTGAATACTTTAGTAAAAGGACAAAGGCTATCTTTATACAATAGAATACTTATTGACATTTCACCTAGAAAATGATCCGACTTTCAATGATCGTTCGTGATATGTGTATAACAAATCCATAACTGTACGTGTTAATGCAGAAGCCGTTACAAAGTGTAAATAACGGACGAAAAGTATAATGCCCCGACTCAATGCAAGTTTTGCCAAAGTAGCTTACTTCAGATTTTTTGTCTCAACAAAACTAGTAGCAAAGCTACTAAATCATTTCTTTTAGCTAATTTTTTTTTTCTTTATCTACCTTTACACTCTTTGTGCTTTGTATCTTTTAAATTACCTGTGTAATATATAAATTATACATCACTATTAGTCATAATTGTTAACTATTGGCAAAGGTATTCAAGGCTGAGAATTCCGTATTCAAGGCCGGATAGCTATTTTATTTCTGTATAATTACTTGTTGATACCGTCAGCCACTGGTAACTCAACTGAGTGATTCAAGGCCCACTAATGATAGCTGTGGGGTTTAATGACCTTTACGAGTTCCCCCATTGTATGTACTTATCGTGCATGGCTAACTCTTTAGATATTTATGTAAGGGACAAAAGTTTGTATAGACAACCTCTTGTGTATCATTTAATTTTGTAGTTCTTAAGAAGTACTTTATAAAAAGTAACTTGTAAAGCGTATGCGAAGCTGAATGTTAATTATTTATTGTTATGATAAAATAATTGAAAATTACTTTTATGCCGTTATTAATTTTAATGCAAAATTATATAAGCGGTTTTAATAGTCAATGTTTCTATATGAGAACACTTTTTTGTGTCGATAGTAATAGAATCAAGAGCTGACAAATCTTTACTTTTATTTCAATCACAAAAAATAATACTTTAGATTAACTTTAGATTAAAACATGAACTATTTCAGTCTGATTTTAATTGAATTCATATTTAAAAAGAAGGCACAGTTATTCTAGAGCTTGTCATTCATAATGTCTGCAACGAATACTAATTAGTGTTTCATACAATAATATGCTGTTCTGGAAGAATATTGATGTAATGGCTAAAGTGGCAGAAACAAATTAAAATAAGATCTGCTAACGATAGTCATTATGCCGTTCCTATTGTTTAAACTATACTAATAAATTATCATTACTTACCTTTTTTGATTAAATATTAATTTTTTGTTCTTTCAAATTGCAATTTTAGCAGTTGCGACAGTGTACTTATACCACAATTCCATGTACCTTACACCATTTACTTATACCGCAATTCTATGTACCTTACACCATTTACTTATACCACAATTCTATGTACCTTACACCATTTACTTATACCACAATTCCATGTACCATACACTTATACCAGGCTAAAAAAATTGTGATTTTATGGCCTATCTTTGTGTAAGAATAAATTTTTTTCATTTATTTCATCTCTTTTCAATAAGTGACATTTCGAGATTGTAGATTGTATGATCGATTTTGACCATTACATATACAAAGGTACAAAGATTCACTAGTTTCTTGTCAATTCACTCAGATGTAAGGGAATCAATCATTTGATTATTAAATCTACATGCATAAACGCTTTTTAGACAATGATTAAAGAAAATTAGAAATAATTTTTTTTTCAAAGATCTTAATTAATTAATATCATCAGGAGTTTGATATAAACATTTTTTTAATCAAGCATGTTTCATTCAAAAAGAAAGAAATTGCTGATAGATCGAAAAGAAATTTGTTAAAGAACATTTCGGATCGTAAATACCAATAAAAGTGACATTTTGTGACGATGAAAGTGATGTATTTTTATTACAGTTAATTAAACAAAATGAGCCAGAAGAGCGGAAAGAAGACACCGTTATTGGAGGAAAAAGAAAAGGTTAGAAAACATTGTGAATCATTTTTGACTATTGACGCTAATCAAATTGAAACCCAAAACTTTGAAGTCATGGATTAAAGTGAATCAAAAAAAGACAATTGAATTACTTATTCTGATCAGTTTTATTATTTTTGTAACTGGAATTGCATACTCATAAAAACAATTCCTATGTTAAAATATCTCTAGTGTTGAATAGATCACAAATAATACAAAATACTATATAAGGTAATAAAAATTATCAATTTCCACATTATCCTGTATAATTTTAGAATATCTCACATTTTACTCATAGGTTTACATAATTGTTGATTCTTTTTACGTTACATTATTATTATTAAAACTATTACTTTAATATTCATGCTAATAATTCATTCATAGACATAGATATAATTTGAATTAAATTAAATTTCAGTTTGATATACATTTCTAAATATAAAAGGGTGTCCAGCGGGAATTTTTTATTATGAAATTAAATAAAAATAAACTAATAAGTTTAGAATATTTATTTGTAAAACGTAATGAGACCTCCGGATTTCACTTCTTAAAAATAATGTCTTCCAAGGGACGTCCATTTATCTCAATACACTCTTGTAAGCAAACCCTTATATTGGCAAATACATGCAAGCAAAGTGCTGGGGGGATGGCAGCGATTTCACATCGAATATTTTCTTGTAGGGCAGGTATAGTGCGGAGATTATTACAATACACTTTAGACTTAAGGTAACCCCACAAGAAAAAATCACACGACGACAAATCCAGCTATCGGGGTGGCCAAGGTATGTCTCCGAACTTGCTTATTATCTTTCTAGAGAAAGTTTTTCTTAAGTTCGTCATAGAGACCCTGGCATATGTAGAGTTGCCCCATCTTGTTGAAAATGCGTCCTATTGTTGCGTCCATGAAACACTTCCAATTGCGATTCATCATCATCATCAATCATACGGCAGTATGTTGAGGTAGTAACAGTTTCTCTTTAATGGAAAAAATATGGGTCAGTTATTCCCTGAGCAGAAATTGTGCACCATACTGTCGTTTTGGGACACTGCAAACTTTTCTGATACCGTTCCCTTTGATTGTTTGGGTTCCAGCAATGCATATTTTGTTTATTTATGTAGCCTCCTATGTGGAAATGAACTTCATCACTAAACAATATGTTTCTGAGCGTTCTTGGGGACTGGAAACATTCCAACATTGTTCTTGCATATGTTTCCCTTAAAACATAATCACTATCGTTAAAAACTTAACGATTTGCATTTTTTAGGGATGAAGTTTTAATTTTTTTCTCAAAATCACATGCGCAGTTGTGCCTGTAAAGACGGCTGTCTTTCTTACTGATTTTCTAAGATTGCTAATGATTTCTTGGTGTACCTCCGCCACAGGTTCTGGCATAGTTGCTGACGTGGATGATCCTGTTGGTGGCCTATTAACTGTTGTCCTTGTTGTCGAAATCTTTGTAACCACAACCAGATAAGTTGTGTGCTCGGGCCATCGCTTAATCATCAAATATGAAACACAAAGTGTCGTGCTTTGGCACTCCAATCAATGGGAACAAAAAGCACGACATACTCCAATCTACGATTCACCACACTTCAAATATTATTCCACCGCAAAAGTACGGTGCGCTCTCGACCAATGACTCATTGCGACTAACATATCCGCAAAGATAACTCAACTAACGCTACCCCCTCCCGCGCCTCTAACCTCACAAATAAGCGAGTAACGATCATTTTAAATTGAAAAATTCCCGCTTGACACCATTTATATGACAATATATTATGTTTTACTTGTTAATATTATTTAGAAAATATTATATGGGTAATTAGATTTAAGAATTTCTTTTCTATTAAGACATCTCTGTGATTAAAAGCTTCCCCATACAGTCTTGTTTAGCCATTTTTATATCTGTCTGTCTCTAGCAGTCTTCCTACTTCTTTTGTCTCTCAGCCATTTCAGATACACTCTTTTGATCCAATTTTTACTGCTCATTGTTATCATGTTTCTACTTCAGTCTGACAGTGATTTGTTTTTTCTCTAATTTCTTTGTTCTTTGTCTTGTGTAACCATTTCAAATTTAATGTACACAGCTCTATTGCTCTTGTGCATGTTTGTAACATATAGGAAAGACTACATTATTTGTGTCTAAATTAATGGTTTGGATACCTTTACACCATCTCCTACATGTACTTTTCTTAATTACAATTACCAACAATAAAATTTGACAATTATCAATTTTTAGCTTCATCCCATCCAACTCTATGTTATTTTATACCTTTTTCCACTCTTTGTAAACAATTTGTTTAAACACACAAATTCAATTTAAATATCAACATTGTTCTAACTTCTTAGATTCTATTGCAATTTCATTCATACCACTATCAACATATTAAAACAACACTGGAATAATATTTTAATACCATTTTGTTTAAGATCATTAGCCCATATGCCATACACCCTGTGAAGACACTGCCGCTCAAGTTAATTATAATTAATCATACAATTAATAGTTTCAAATGTCTAGAGTATATATTGTGAACATTTCTTTTGTTTTGTATTTGTTTAATACATTTTCTTAAAGAGATAAAACATACAATTGTATTTTAATCTAAAGTTGAGGTAACCCCCAATTACTTTTGAACATAAGGATATCACAATCACAGATATCACAGCACAGAATCTCTATTTTGAAAAGCTTGTAACCATTTCGTTATCATTCTTTAAGACAGTCTTATGTCGTCTAAGTACTTAAACATACTTACATTCAATACATATCGATACGGATTTTGCACTTCTATAAAAAGTATTATTGTAAAAAAATTATTTGTTGCTTGCTACGTTACCAATTTTTATTTTCTTCCTAAAGCAATAAAACAAGTGATCGTGTTAAGTTACAGTAATAAAACATTTTGAGAATTTTTATTTTGGTATATGATGAATGCAGGCAAAATCGGAAGGGCCAAAAGATTTAAAAAAGAAGGCTGCTGCAAAATCAGCGACTCCGGAGAAACAATCCGCAGCATCTGCTTCACCGTCTAAGGAAGCCCCGTCTCCTGCTCAGGAGAAGAAATCTTCTGAAACACAATCTAAAGTAGATAATAAGGTTTGTATAATCTTTCACACTATTTACTAAAAACTCTTTGAAATTATTTTATATCATTAGCTAATATTATTTCAAAAGAGAAATTAGTTTTTTTTCATTTCAAGTTTCAACAATTCAACCTTAAGGCCAAACCTTTGTGTTATATACTGAATTTCTTCTTGTAGTTATTGGATAAATTTGTCAACATTTAGGTGAGGTAGAAAATTCTCCAATTGCAAGATGTCCTAGAAAACATTTACAGTTGCATGCACGGTACATCTTTTGTATCCCAGTCAGCAACTTTCACTTCTGCGTGTGTGTCGACTGTTATTTTAATTCTGTACCACTGAAACTGCTATGTGTTTATATTGTTGAGATATTATCTTTGTCAAGAAATGTGGGACAAATCAACAAATATAACAAAAATATATTTCACTTGCGTTTCCTTGCAATACACATTTTTAAACGCTTGCAAACTGTCCACAGTAAATTGCCAGCCAGACTTGCACAATGTGTATTTGTCATAAACAAATATATTTATGCTTAATATTGATCCTTCAAGTTTAGTGACTTTAAGAGTATACTTGACCAAATTTCCAAATTACGATCATAACCTCTGAAGAGATATCTTCCTTTTATTTTATCAAAGTGTTGCATGTGTGTAGTATTTTTGGTAATATTTTTCACTGTACTCTTGCCCATTATATATTTACAGATGCATTGTGGAAAGATAGCAAATGCTATTTGATATATCTTTTCAATCTTACATTTGTTTAATAACATGAGTAAAAAACTGAATATTAAACTTAATATTATACTGAATATTAAACTAAATATTAAACTAAAGATACTTAACTGAATATTAAACTTGTCTCAATATTCTTGTGGGTACACTCATGATGACTTTTGTGCAGATGGATAGAATTGTGTGTTATTTGAAATTGCTCTTATATACAGATAAAACATTTTGTTGTTTACTTTAAGATAAAGGCATTATCTTTTTTTTTTAAGTCATTGATAATATAGTACTGGAGTTTACGATAAAAAATAGTTGGCTATTTGGATAATCTTTATTGGTTATGCATGTACGGAATTTCAATTTATTATTAATTTTTTTTTATTATCTATTTAAAATTTTGTATAGCTTGACACAGAAATGATGATATATAATTTCTACAATAAGCTCTCGAAATTAACCTTACTATGAAAAAAGTATAATAATTTTTATTTTTGAGTACTAATAATTATATTAATTGCTGAAACTTTTGTTTGGGACGATTTTGTAAAAGATGTTCTATTGCTGTGTTACGATTTGCTACTTAATTATGTTTTAATCTATTAGTTCTGTGTGGTTAATACTTAGAGTGGCATTATAGAACTTAAAAGCTCTGACGTTTCACATTTCTAAAGCTTTTATCTTTAAACACACTACATTAAGAAAAAATGTAATGTAGGGAATAGGAAACTAACTTTAAAACGTACAGTCGTAGGTACAATATATCCATGGCAAACATGGTCTGAACAATATTTTGTTTAAATGTATGTATGAGTGTACAAGTGTCTCAAGACAATTTTGCTACACATTTTTTGTCTTTTCACAATGCGTCCTATTTATTTTAATTATAACATATTTCTCATCTATATCCATAATATGTATAAAGTTACACTTGTGAAATGATATTAAATTTCGGTTTGTGATCTAACATAAAAATATATTTTTGAGTATGTGATTCAAAGATGTAAACAATACTAGAAAATGTTAAACATGTTTTGTATCATTGTTTCAAAAGTTCTCAAACATATTTTTCTTGAAACTTCTAATAAAGAAATAGCACTGGAAATCTCTAAAAAGAATTACTGAAAGAGGGACGGCTGAAAAGTTCAGAGCCTAAGGTACCAAAAGCCAAGAAAATATTCTCAAAAAAATTTATTTTTCAATACATTCCTCTTCAAGTTGAATACATTTTTTTAAACCTTTTATAAACGGCTTGTATCCCAATTAAAAAAAATAATCCATATCACCATGTTCTACTATGACCCCGTTCAACTAATCTTTACCTTTTTCCAGAATTTACCTTTTCTTTTCTCCACAGTCTCGTCGTAATTTTTTTCAGAAGTATAGCATGATACTCAGTATTCGTCATAGTATTTTTGAGTGATTGATTGTCGATAACAATATCTCTTTGGAATCACAAAAGATGGTGGATATGAATTTGAAAACTGACATTTTGACTATAAACTTCTTTGGCCACTTTTCTCCTCTTTTATCTACTGCGTGGAATCCGGTTAAACTTTCGAATCCAACTTTCATCTAGGGTGATAATATTGGAATGCGTTTCCCCAAAATTGTCCTTACACAAGACTGAAAACTCACAAAATCTAAACTCACCTCTATTTGTCGAAAGGCGTGAACATTTTTTGCCACACAATGCACACTAACTTTTTTCATGTGCAAATGGTTGTGTAAGATATTTCCAAATCATCGTTTACTTATGCTCAACTTCAGCTATCTGCCACATTTTTTTCCTACAGTCGTTCAATACCAGTTTCTGGACTTAGCGATATTTTCTTCAGTAATGGTTGTGTTTGGACAACCCGAGCGAAGGTTGTCTTTTAAGGACTCTCGACTCCGCTGAAGTAATAAACATGCCTAACATTAGACTTGCAGATTTGCCATAAACTTTGGACGTTTCTTCCAAAATTAGTTTAGCTCTTTTTCTCTTTTTTTTTACATAGTACTTACTGTTTGCATAATGCTCCAATTTTGATAAATTCGATGACGACTCAAACGTGAGGATATTGGCTCAATTACTCGAAGTGTAATGAAGTTAACGACATCAAACTTCGTTTATATACTATTAGATGTTGCTCAAGTAGTGTGCTGTCGGGGGAGCATTTAGTGCGATTATAAGGTCTTTAGACTCGGAACATTTCATTTCCTCCCAATGGTTACATACAAATGTGGTGTATAAGGAACAACTAATTTTTTCTTACAGTCTGAAATTATCAACTTATCAAAACCTTACAAACATTTCCTCAATTGTAACTTTATGCTGGCTGTAATTAATACATCATAATGTATAAAAATCTATCCATTAAATCATGGTAATCATACTCTTGACATATAGGTTGAAAATGAATCGCCATCAAAATCAGGTAAACCTAAAACTGCTCCTAAGGCAAATGATAAATCTGAGACTAATGAAAGTAAAGAACAAGATAAGAAAGAGACTAATGCAAATATACAGAAGCAGACAGCCAGTAAGTCTGAGTCGCCCGTCGGTAACAGTGTGAACAAAGACGTTCACGCCACAGAGAAGAGTAAGATGAATGGTAATTCTGCGGCAGAATCCATAGAGATAGAGGACGATGATGAGATCTTACTTGTTAATACGGATCATGAAAATGATGAGCATTTCCCCGAGTTGAGCTATGAAGATAATTCTGATAATGAGAATTTTGAGCCCTCCTCCACTCCGGAGTTCACAACCAGTAATAGAAGTATGACTAGAAGGTCTCAGGTGAATAAATTGTCTTACATTATGAATGTTAAAGCCCACATTGAAGTAAAGTATCGTATGAGTAATAGCTAGGGCACAAATATTATTTGGCTGCACAATTCAATCACCGAGATTCCAGTCCCATTACTGTGTTATGGCCATAAATTTGTCTAGTAGTGAAGTAATCGACATAGCTCTGTATACTCGTTTAATTATTTTTAAATTTTAAAATGTTTAACTGTAAAAAAACATATTACATTAATAAAAAACGTCACCTCACGAGGTGGCAAAAAATGAAATGTTAGCTGTGACTCGATAATCTGAGTTAAATGATGGGTAAATAGTGAAGGTTTATCATTTTGCATTAAAAAAGTAAGACATTCTGACCTTTTGGTTGTTAATTTTATTGTTTGGCTTAGTGAATATGTCCTGGCATTTCCAAACAATTGTGCCCTAGTTATTATGAGTCCATTACTAATGAAATTACCATCACATCATTCATCACTAAAGCCATTTTCAATCGCAACTTTCCCTTGTCATTATTCTGTTCATATTTCTGACATTACCTATCCATCAACACATAAAACATGTACTAAGTACTGGTTATTCAATGCGAATTTAAGAATTGTAAAAAAAGATGAAATTAAAAAAATGTAAACTGACATCAAGAAATACATTTAAATATTAAGTACATAACTTATAACTAAATAAAACAAATTAAAAAATTACCTTCTTGTTACCCAACTTGTAAAAAGCTGCCGAAAGGATATCACTGCTAAACAACCACAAATAATTTAATTTTGATACCATTAGCTATTTCTGATACCAACCATCAAATTTATAAACTCCTCTTTGAATTCTGTCAAAAATAACAGTCTAATGGACAAACATTTCTGCGTGACAAGCAAAAATCATTGTATCTTGTGAGATAAGTAAGATTTTGGCAGAAGGGAGAAGATTTAAACATAAGTTTTAGTCAGAATTTCTTATTCAGTTTCTTTCTATGCATATCTGGAAGTGTGATGGTGCCTGGAGCCCACAACATGATGAGAAAGAGGTATTATTTGAAGCACAGTCACAATTTTTATAAGATAGCCTACAGTTATGTGTAATATAATGTCTAAGGGGCGGTAAGTGTGTGAGAAAAGCATGTTCCTGAAAGTGAATCATGAATGGTGCACAAAAACGATGAGAGGCCCATAAAATTATTAAAAGTGAAGGCGTTGAAGAATGTGTCACAAGAGATGCTATTAAATAAAATAGTAAGAATTGAGTAATAATATTTACCAGTTGAATGTTGGCTATTATACAGCTTAATCATATAAACCTTCAAATTGCGGTTAGAGAACTTGGGTTGAAATTTCACTCTGATAAATAATCTTTAATCCTTTCTTAACTATAATTTTAGCTACCTACCATTTACTAGAATATTTGCAGTTGGAAAACAAACAATTGAATACGATCAACGCTTTTTATTAGGTTCTGTCTAGGTGTTGTATCAAAGTATAATCACATCTATATAGAAGGTTCACATCTATTCTAGAACTATAAAAGAAAACATAAAATGGTAAAAAAATTATTTGAATCATTTTTTTACCATTTTCATGTTTCCTTTTTTGATGAAACCATGATTAAAAACCTTTAAAGAATTTTGATGATTAAAAACCTTTAAACATTTGACTCGATTATTCAGATTAACTGTTCACTTGTTCTCTTAATCAAACTGACACTTAATTCAAATTGACAAGTGCTCATCTTGCAATTCTAATAACTCATAAATTGTTCAATTACAACTTTTGGAAACCGTCTCACCTGTGTTATTTGCAATTTGCATTAGTCACGTCTTGAATAGGTATTGTGGTGTCATTATCGCTTCCAACAAAATTAGTCAGAGGTTTTTTCAGCACGCCTTCAATGTAGATTATATTAATTCTTGCAATGTTTCTTTTGTGCAAACAATGCATTTTGGTGTGTATCAAGTTTTGTACAACATTGTATAACATCTATATTGAGATTGTTTTCCATGACTTCAAAAATGATTTTAAGTGTAGTACATAATAGTTAAAGACCAAAGAATAAATCAAGGTTAAAATTTTAAACCTTGAATTATTCTTTGGTCTTTACTTTGTTGAAGCACGGCTATAGTATTCAGAGAAAAAAATATCACTCTTATGTTAGGATGAGCAATTTGAGTTCTCATTAATATTCCATGCATTGTAAATCCTCCTTGAAATGTACATTAATGTACTCTGCATAAGTTTGTACTTCTCGAACAAGACAATCTTGAAGACTGGTGGATCGTCCTTATTTTTATTTCAAAGAGCATGAGTGTTTAGTGACCTGTAAGCGTAATAAACAATTTCCTATTGCATTAAAATAAAGAAGGAATGTAATTTTGTTTTCCACTGCCATATTTCACACAGTTTTTAAGTTCTTATACCTCAAAAAGGAAATCTTATAAAAATACTCGCTTGCAGACTGTCCCAGCATTTGACATAGAAATTTGAAATAGTTATAGCGCATATTATCTTGCAAATAATTTTTAAAATTTGTACAAATTTTGTAGGGTTAAATTGAGTTTATCACATAGTGTCAGTCAGATCAATTGAAAGAGCTAGTTATAAGCATCCCAAAACTTTTTTTAGACTTCCATAAAGGCAATTCTATATTAGATATTGCTGAAAATCTCCACAAAAACATGCTGCGCTTTCTTCCAAACCTGCTAAAGATAACATTTCGAAAAAACGTTACTAAAAATTCACCTAAAGTTTACCAGAAAGATATAAAATGTTATAACAATCTCTTCGATTTTGGGAAATTCATGATATTGTTATGCCTCTGATAGATTTTACTAGACAATATACTTCATAATGAGCCATTCTCAACCATTTTGGTGTAGACCTCTTTCAATCTTTAGCACTCGGTTCTATCTTGATCTGTATGGATCAAGTTTGCGTTCGCCACTCTCATTATGTCATCCTTCTATCTCATTTGTGACCGCCCAACTTGTCTTTTGCACTGCCAGGGTCTCCACCCCCGAAAGAATTTTGCACTGCAAATCTGACTTTTGAGCAACGTGACCAGTGTGGGCTGCCACTTAAGTTTCGCCACTCTCTTAACAATGTCAGCATCTTTGCTTTGTCTCCGAAGCCACTTATTTGACAATATATTTACATGGTGAAAAATAATACTAAAATAATATAATATAAATATAAAAATAATATTGGATAAAATAATATCCTTAAATGTTCATATACACTTAGTGTGTAACACTTGGATTGCAAGTCCAAGTAGTAAGTACTTAACTTGTTTATGTTGGTTGCAAATACTGAAATTGCAAATAGCGAAACTGTTGTAAGGAGCATTGACTTTGTTATAGGAAGATACAAAATTATGAAAAAACTTCTCTGCAGTAATGATGTAGCAAAGATTTTTCAGAATCAGTCGTTTTGAACACAGCATTGACTGTATATAGAAAGTTACGAAATGATGAAAAAGGTTCTTTACGAAACTGATGGTAATGATGATTTTTCAGAATCAGTTTTAAACTCGGAAAATTACATTTTTCCTTTTCAGATAAATAATAGGTTTTTTAAAAATAGTAATAAAGATATTAATTTTTACAACCTCCAACTATAATTAAACACTTATCTGGATAGAAGCCTGAATAATGGTGAAGGAAATATGCGAGTCTGAGCTAAGCAATTTGGTATTTTATTTTTGCTTCCTATCCTTGATGGAAGGATTATATCAGTATCCATAGACGAGTAGTACATATTGTTTTTTTTTAATTTAATGAATTTTACTATTTAATCAAGTGTTTTCTTGAAAAACTGATTGGTATTTCATCTCATTTCTTTCCCTTTAAATTACAGGTGTTACTTACATCAACATGTAAACAAACATTGCTAACAATATTGCACGTATCATTTGCATGCTTACCACCATTTTTTACTAACCTCAAAACTTTTAATATATAGTATAACAAAACTAATAAGGTTCTAGAGATACCTAAATGGAAAGTATTTACATTCATTTTAGATGATGACAAAAAAAGTTTATAGTAAAAATAAGTAGTGACGATTGGAAACAATTAGCCTGATTTTCTCTTTTAGTACTGAAAGATTGTTCAGTCATGTAAAGAAATAAAAAATGGTATTTGTTTTTAGAAATGGCATTAAAAAGGAAGGTAATTAAATATTTTATATCAATTTTCTTTGACAAGCAAATTGTAGTTATTTTTATATGATACATAAACTATTTTTATTTTGGATAAAATAAAAATAGACTTGGTAATATTGAAATAAATTCAAAAATTATATGTGAACAAGTTCGGCTCAACTGTTCATGCATTGTATTAAGAGGCAAATATAAAACCCACTCTTTTTTCGACAAAATTCCTTTACTTTCATCAAAATTCAAATATAAGTTAAATTTAATATCATGTAGTTTTATTTGTAAGCCAAGAAATGCCTTTTAATGCCAAGTACTTTTTAATGCACAATTAAACACTAAAAATAGTATTAGCTGTGTCCGCAACTTCGTTTGTGCTGATTTTTATGGCATAAGGGTAACGAAATGATACAGGTAAACTTACATATATAGGTGTAACAGAACAATGAAGTAAAACCTCTAGAATATGTTGATGAAACTAAATAATTCACTTAAACTTGACACACTATTTCAAGAATTGAGTGAGTTGTGACATTAATACAACAATTAATGTCACAATTCACCTTTGACATGTCTCTTCAATCTGTTTCCTTCGCAAGGACAAAAACTCGTCTCGTTCTTGAAGCAAATGTTCATACTAATCCACAGCCAATTTTAGTCTTATCCAGTGCCGGATTTGATTGCGATGACGCCCTAAACCCATGCTAATGTGCCGCCTTGTAACATTTAATTATATGTATTAATAATTTGGCATATTAATATTCGTGTAGTAATAACTTTTCCCGTCCCCAATTATTGTGATCCGCCCCCCCCCCCCCCCAATTATTGCCCTAGGCCCAGGCCTAACGAACCTAGGCCTAAATCCGTCACTGGTTGTGTCTGATACTTTTCTTCTCTTTCAAGAGCCTGTAGATCCACTTTCCTTACGCTACAGTTAAAACCAACTGTTTGCAAATTTTATAAAGTAACAGTACCATCTTATTGAAATATACAGAAACGATGATATATCCTAAGGACTGTCTTATAGTATTAACTTTCCCTGTGCCAAGTTTCATTAAAATCCTTTTAGTAATTTTTGTATAATGTCCGCACAACCAGATAGAGACAGAAAGATAAAAATTATTTAATTTGTTTTCTTTTTCTCTTTATATCAAATAGCCAGGAAAAAAGTATTTTCCTTATCCTCGATATACAGAATAGACCCTCGCAATAATTTGTTTATATATATTTATTACTCTCACATACAACTGAAAATGTTCTCAGAATATACAGTAAGCAAGCTTCTTCAAAAATCATAGAATTTGTGAATTCTATCAGGTCAAGAATCCCAACCTGTAACAGGTTTTTTTATTGGTATTGTTGCATAAAAATAAACAAATTTACATGAAATTTATGATATTTATACTCATTTATGTACATAATATTTTGTTCAGCCCGCAAACCTTAGTTTTAAATAATCACTGACTTTAGGTAAAAAATGTAAGAACGCCCGAGACACCTAACCCTGGACCAAGCAAAAGTACAGATAAAACAGAAACAAAGGAAACCTCTGTCCTTCCCATCAATGGACGGGATGAGAAGCAACAATCGGCTAAGGATGGAGAACCCGCAAGTGATGTGCAGGTAAATTAAATTAAACTTGGTTAAAAATTATATTAATTAACTATAATTGAGTCGCTTTATATAACTTAATGTTATTGAAATAGTTTTATTAAACAAATTTGTAACTATTTCATTCTTTATAATCTTTTTAAGTAACTAAAATGATTTATGATTTAATCCTTTTGGAAGTAAACTATCATGATTAGATTTTTAGGAAATTGTGCCTTGATCATTATTTTGTACATTAATTCGTATTACTTTCGAAGCTGTACAAAACAGTAACCCTTATTAAATACTGCCAAGTAAACTTTAAAAGACATTGATCAAAAATATAAAGATAATAATAATTTATCATACCATTTTAGTCAAAAGATAAGATACTGAAGATGAAGGATGAACATACACCCATGAAATTACGTAGCTCAAACACTCCAACGCCTGATCAAAAACCAGAAGAGGAAAAACCCATGAAACTACGTAGTGGAAACACTCCTACACTTGATCAAAAGCCAGAAGGGGAAAAACAGAGTGAACAAACCAAGGATGATATTCAGTCTGGTAAAT
The DNA here is from genome assembly GCA_039881145.1 of Druceiella hillmani. NCBI lineage: Eukaryota > Metazoa > Arthropoda > Insecta > Lepidoptera > Hepialidae > Druceiella > Druceiella hillmani. Next base: position 17,683,077 of record JAYKKI010000021.1, on the reverse strand, counting down.
TTTGACCTACAAATTTTTAGATATAATGTCTTTCCACTTCCTAATCAGAACTTTAATAGATATATACGGTCTTGAAACTCGTTTTAATTGAAAATATTGAAAACGGGAAATATTTACAATTAATTAAACCGAAATGCAGACCCTCGCTAGAATATTAACATGCATGAATGTATGTTAATTTGTTAGGATCAACTTGTATAGTAGTTTTACTCGTAATGTTTATAAATATCCTTAACTGCTTAGACAATTATAGCAAAAAACTTGTTGATAAATATGTTATTTAACTAAAAAAGTATTCACTCAAGTTTCGGCCCAAAAAATTATTGCCTATAATAAAAATTATTGTCCAGATCTAAAATAACAAGATTAAATTCTAACAAACAAAAACAGTGCAATAAACTTTTCTAATTGGCAAATCTAGCAAAATAAAAACTAACAACATTTGAAAATGAGTTTAAAAAACTGTTTTTTCCCGTTCATGTTAAATTTTATTGTCTATTTAATTAATTAGTATTAAGTACATATATACTGGGTCTATGCAGCATCATCATTGATAAAAATCTACCACATTGATTATATTTTTACCCTACTTCAAACTCAGAAACTGTTTTTGTATCATTTACCATAGTTTAGAAATCATTTAAGAAGTTTTTTTTTCTTGTTATACGCCATCATATCAGGCTCCACCAGTTCTTCTGATGGTAAGTACTAGATGATGTCACCTGAATCTCAGATCCCTACAATTTTAACCAACTGTAGTAGAAAAGAGAAATAGTCATTTTCTCCTTTGTATTTTTGTCAGAATATGTAGCAAAAGCTTTTCAGACTAACTAAATGAACCCTTTTGATTTCACTGTTGCATTTAACAGCTAGGGTACTGTGAATTAGAGGGCCATGAATAAAATAAATTATTGTACAGGACTACTTTTAAATATGTAAAATTGTTTTTATCAATTTATTGGTATTTCATAAAAATATTGAAACAGTATAATATTCTCAGGTTTTTTATCTGTTGTAGATATATATTATAATATTGAGAAGTTAAACTCAAAGATAGTTGAATATGTTTATAGGCTTCATTCTAAATGTACTGTTTCTGATAAATAAAACTATCTTCAGATGAGAATGACTCCAAAATAGAAAGTTTGGAAAATTATTTTATGTCAACCAAATTTGTTGAAATATTTTCGTTTTTGTTATTAACTGTATGGTACTTAATTCAACATTTTAGCTATTTCTTGTAAAAATTACAAATAACTAAAAAGAGAAAAAGTAGAAATAGACATTATTTTATGGGAATGTTACATAGGTATACATGAAAATAGAAATGATATTCTTTCGTTACATAATCCAGAAAGACTGAGACGTGAATAAAAAATAAAGAGACAAAACGACAATATTGATTTATTTTGTTCAGTTACTCGATTGATCAAAATTTATGAAGATGTTCAAAATTTATTTGGGTATATGAACTCAAAGAAAAATGTTGTAAATTTATATGCATAATGCGAATGCGTAATGAATACCTGAGTAAAATATCTATGAACAGACACAGGCACAACATAATCAGAGTATTCTTAAAATCACTGAGGAGATGTGTGATAATTTTTTTTTCCGGGAACAATTAGGAGGTAGATTTAAATTAGAGCAATTAGAAGGACTCAAGATGATTTGTGTTAAGTCTCTGTTGTGCTTTGACCTTGGTTGCAGAAAAAGATTTAATTTTGAGTATTGCGCAAATGCAAATCTCATTACGAAACCATGTTTTTATATTTACCTCTAAAAAGGTTTAAAATATTGTATGGACTTGCAACCAAATACATAAAAAAGTTGAAGACATTTGAAAGCAAGTGTTTGAAACTCTATTCCAACGTAAAAGACATTGATGATCTGTCAGATCATGGTTCCGTATAAAAATAAAGGAATGGTTTTATAGGTGTTTAAGAAGAATCTACATTTTCATTTATCATTGCATGGTGGGCAGGGGAATTTTTGTAAAAAAGAAACACGACGCGTAATATTAATATATAAGAAAACATAAATTAGCTTAAGAAATCAAATTCGAAATCTAGCTGAACAAAATGTCAAAAAAGACTTAAGTGATATTTGGATGGAGATTGGGATAACATAACTTATTCAGATGAAGCTTCTTTGGCTAATGGGTATGGTATGGGTAATCTTTGGTAAAATGGTACCAATACGGTATCAAAATTTTACTTGATTTTAATCAACAAGCGCATTAGCTGACTTCATAAGAGGGATCATTTGTTTTGTTGATTACAAAAAGATATTGGACTGTGTATTTTGGACAAAACTCTGGCAAGTATTCATTGAAATGTTCGTGCTGCAACATTTAGTACATCTTATAAAAAACTTGTCCTGTAATAGCAAGGGTAGAGTAAAAATAGAGCTAGTGTTATCGGAGCTATTCAAGTTTGAAAATAGAATACGTCAAGGATGCATGACGACACCTATTGTTGTTGGTCACGATTCTCACAAATGAAGGAGATGTTAAAGAAGAAAAATTTATAAAATTATTTGAAACATGTAGAAATATTACCTTTTTGGTATTAACAAAAACGATCATCGACTTCCAGTTCTGTATAGTAGACGCTGCTAGAGCTACATTGCCTGTCCTGATCTTTGGCGAGATGAAAACTCATTTTGTAGAAATTAAAGCTGTCTTTCTGAATTGATTCTTAATCGAAGTTGATTTTCTGGGTATTGGCATGGATTTTATCTAACACTAACCTCATTTACGCAACTCTACAGATGATATAAGTAATGTGTATTTACAACTGCTATTTATCCTCCAAAAATTTATTTGTACTCGTGAGTGTTTATAGCCCCCGAATTGCACATTTCAGACCATTTTTTATTAACTTTGTCAGAAGTTTCTTGGTAATAACAAGTAATTGGAATGAGAAACTTTATATATTAATGTCTTTAAAGTGATTAACTATTAAAGAAACAAAAAAACAGAAAGAGCTTCACAAATCACCACATAGTCAAATATATTTGATTGCTAATCTTTCAACATTGCGCAAAGGATGGGAGTACCTCTTTCTCTGCTTTCGTGATATTGAACTTTAAAAAATCGATAATGAGAAGATCCGTTATGAGAGGAACCTCCTTCAAACATCCTTATGTCAAATGCTCAGAATCTCCACCCCTCTTTGTTTATCTCACAGTGTGAACAAAAATAATTGCAATTTATAATTAATTTTAAATTAGAGTTACGGGTCTCCAGGCCCTACCAGCTAAACCGCTACTTTTGTATATGTGTTAAAAGTATTACAATAAGGAAATTAAAAGGAAAATTATCATAGCTAAATAGACGCCACTAGCTTAGGAGAAATAGTCGACCAACTTCTGATGCGTAGTTGAGTCTGTTGCATTGCTCGCTCAATATTAAATATTATCAAACCACATTGTATACAACATAGAAAAAATAAATAAAATCGATAAAATATTTTTGAAAAATTAATACATGAAGGTTTGCAGCAGAATACACATAACTTCGTCCTGGCGTGCATTATTTTTTATATTCTGCATTAAACACTATTTAATAAAATAACTGATAAAAAATAAATTGAAACAGTGCACTTTTATGAGTGCCGCCGTACTTCAAAAGGAAGAACAGGAACAATTATAAAATCTCTCGCGTGTCCATCTGTCTGTCTATCATAACCGATCTTCTTAGAAACTATTTGAATTTGGCGTAGTAATAAAATATATTAATACGTAAATACATCACACTCAAAAATATTAACAAGAAAATGATTGATGCGCCAAAGAGGTCCACTTGAAAGAACAAGTTATAAGAAATCTGAAAGGATTTTTTTTTCTTTTTATGCTACTATATTAAATAACAATTTAGTTTAAATCCGTCTACGTCATTCCGTCTGTATCAGTGAATATTGTACAATAGATTGATATTGATAATCATATAGTGTTTTTAACCTATGTTAAAAAATGTATTTCCATCAAGCCGATTCTAACTTGAAATTTTAAACTAATTTAAACCAGAGCCCTTGTTTAAATTATTTATTAAAGGCAGTGTCATATTTTAATATAATTTCTTGTTGGATCCGTGACTTCAAATTGAAACTGCGTTTTTCCACTAATCGAAAACTCGTTCCACAAATTCTCATTTGAATTAATTTTCATCTATGCTTTACTATTTGTTATATGTCATTTTTTGTTTCTATATTTTCTTTTTTTTAATGTTTTTATATATGTAGTAATTTTTCATTTAACTTGTTAAATGCATAAGCACCAGCCCCTAAGAAAATGTTAATATTTTAAATAACAGGCGAGGACTCAAAAAATGGTCATGGCGGTAAGAAATCAGAAGGCGGAGGAGGGAAAATTGACACAAATTTCTCCAAGTCCCGCATAAAAATATCACCCTACAGACGCAGCCACAGGAATGCAGAGCAGTATTCCATTATCGCCAACTACACTGGTACATTCCACAATTTTTATATAACATAAAGGACATTAAAAACTTTGAATTATAAAAAAAATATTTATTAAATACTAAAATAGAAATATATATATATATATATAAAATTCATTGTACATTGTAATTTGACATATTTTGATATAATTTTGTTTTCTAGGTTTATGCATTAATCCATTATTACAAACAAGATAGATAATAAAGTGATTTTCACTATTAAAGTTACAGAAATCTTGAAAAAATAAAATTTTATTTCCGAAAATGGAAAAAAATAGATACATATGCAATATTTAACCATATTTGAAAAAAAAAGTTTTATGTGAAAAATAAATGAGTACCATTAAATCCATAGGCAACAATACAACTATAGATACAGACCTTACTCTGGATGCAACAGCGAGTACTTCATCGACTATCCACCAAGAGTCACAGAACAATGCTTCAGGGCTGGAAGACCTAAGAGGTATCCGGGGCCGTTCCAGTTACCGTCAGCTGAGTGAAATGTCTGCCAGGAGCGCCAGTGTGGTCAATCGAGCGAGGCTAGCTGGAGTGGGTAAGAGTTTTCTTTCTGTTCTTAGTACTTTGTCTACATAGATTACAAATTTATAACAGAACTAAGTGCTCTCAAATGTATAGATGCATTTTCTCTTGTCTCTGTATCTGTTTTTAGAAAAAAAATTCACTCTTATTGAATGTCTACAAAATAATTTCTGTTTTATTTTTTATTGAAGGTAAATTTCAATCTATCTACTACTAGGACGACTTGTACTTCCGTCATACATCTCGGAATAATTGGTGTAGCCTATTGTGCATAGGTGTCGTCTAATGATGAAAATTATATTCAATTGTTTCATTGTCCCAATTTATTGGTTATAAACTCAATTCCATTGTTATGTTTAGATTAGAAATGATGACACGGTTTCTACTTAAAATCAGTTGGACTACTGAGGAAGGATCAAATCACTATAGTAGTTTAGTGATGTTCTTTTATATATACTTAGCATAACAATTGACTTGCATAAGATATTTATTGCAACTATCATATTGGTCGACAGTAACATCTCCACCTAAACCAGCACCCACTCCCATCCGTCATACGCCAATCGGCCATGTAGTGGGGCGTAAACGTCGTCAAACAGATGACGATGCAAATGATTCAAGCGATGAACGCATTGAGACTACCCGTTCCTGGCGTACACAGCCAGCAGTAAAACGATCACGCCTAGTGGAGCGAGTGGTGTCACCGTTTACGAGCCTGGTTAACCGTGGTCGCAGTTTTGTTGCAAGCAGTACACCGTTACCCTCTAGAAGGATTACACCGGTGAGTTTAATTATATAATAGTCAGTCGAATTACACAACAAAAATCTTGATGTTTCTTATGTTTTATACCTGCAACCTTTTTGTATTCCTTCTAATTAAAATTTGTCTTCTGCCCTCTTCATCATTGGTAGCCTGATTGACTGAGTAAAATCTATGTGTTTAGAAGGTGGACTCATTTTTGTGCTAAAACATAAAAGTATGTTTTTTTGTTTGCATTAGAACACAATTAATATCTACTCTTTTGGTTTTCATTTCAACTTTAGTTATCAATAGTTAATCAATTTGTTTCTTTGTTTCATCATATTCTCGTCTTTTGATCTGTTTTTATTGAAATATTAGTTTTATAGATTGTTAAGACTCATGGATAATGACGTAGGATAATATTTTGTTTTGGAGTATGTTCAAAATGTCCCTAGACCGATATATTTCTTTGTATTCCTTTGTTTTATACAATTTTTAACATAAAGAACTGTCACAGCCTAATTTGAAATTAGGATTCAACTCTTGACTTTTTAATAAAATTACTTTTTATTTGAATGTGGACATGAATACTATGGCAGTATTTGTAAAAATGGTCTGTTAGATGTTTTAACTACCGCTCAAAAATATTTGGCCATCAACAAAAAATGAATTTTATAAATTATTGAAAAAATGAAACAAACAATTAATATTTTCATATTTCAGACTCATCAATGTACTCTCCCTTGCTTTTTATGACAGTGTCACAAATCTTAGGCAGTCAAGCAATTAATTTCTTTAATGTTGTCATGGGTTATTTTTTGCCATTTTTCTTGCAGTATTCCCCATAAGTGTTCCTAAGATGCTGGGTAAGTTATTCGTACGTGCCTGTCAAGCTGATCCCATAATAATTCTATTGGGTTCAAGTGGGGCCATGTCACTTTTAAAATCTTTTGATGTTCCTTTTTTTTTAAAGAGAGCTATACGTGAGGTATAAGCTTTGATGTGTGTTTGGGATCATTGTCGCGTTGAAATATAAATTCTGGACCAATTAAGCGGGTACCAAAAGACATCACTCCGGGGGACCTTTTCCGAGTTGTCATGTGTATGAGTTGTCATGTGAATTCTTGTGTTTTCTGGTCCAATTGAGCCTCTTTTTCTTATTTATAGCTTTAAGAAACGGTTTTGAAACTGCTATCATCCCTTTAGACCTACGTCTAGAAAACTTCTTTTGACTGTTGAAACACTGATAGGTTAATGCCGGTCAATGTTGAATTCTGTTGCTATTTCTGCTATTGCTTAAATCGTCACTAGAAGTAGTCACTCTTGGTTTGCCTGGAGAACGTTTGTTGAAAATTATGCCTTGAGCCACAAATTTCAAATTAAATTAATCAATGGTTTGCCTCGGGATCTTCTGTAACCTTGAAATCTCACGATTGCTTTTACCGGATTTATGAAGGCCGATAATTATCATTCTTGTCTCTTTAGTATGTTCCTTAGATTTACCCATTCACCCAGGAGCCGGTAAATAACAATATGTTATATAACTTTTTGGTATAGATAGGGATTTTGCGCCAGGATTCAAACAAACAAATGCAATAAAATGGTAATAGTTGTATTGTTTTAGTAATATAAAGAAAAATGCAGGTCGTCAAATAATTTTGTGTTGTAGTGTATATCTCCGCTGAATTATTGTTATTGTCTACGGCAAGGAATACCAACATTTTGAAGCTTCTAAAGTAACTAATAAAAGTAAGTAAGTAAAGTAGCTTCTAAAGTAAAATGGAACTGTTTAGTCCCCATCTGAGTTCAAAATAAAATTTTGATCTTTTTTAGTTTTTACAATTGCTTTGTGACATATGTCACAAAGCAAAGATGCACCTTCAAAAATTGATACGAGTAAAAGTTCAACCAATATTACACCTATTAAATCCTTGGGGGATTCACTCTGTACCCGCCGACTACATAGCTTGGAAGTTAAACTCCTTGAGATCGTAGGACTTTTACCCCTTCACAAAATACGCTGCACTTCACTTATCATTAGCAGAAACTATCAGCTCATATTAAAAAGAAAGCATATTCAAAATATATTTAATTATCACTTTTTTGTTGCATTTTTAAATGTTTAATATCATATTTTAAAAACATTTTCAAAAATATTTTGGTATCTTTGGTATATTAATTAAATAGAGTAATTTAATTAAAAAAACAACAAAAATATTACAATTTTTGGGCCATTTCAGTTTGAAACAAATAATATAAAAGACTAAATAAAATATTGAATAAATTTTTTATTTTTTAAAATAATTTTTCATAAACAAAATCATTCTTAGCAAATTTGATGTCATCACCTTGTAGAGTGCAAAAATCACAAAAGTTAATGTAAAGAATCAAAGTTAAATGAACTTTTACAAAACTTAAAAAATAAGAGGTTGATAAAAACTCCACCAAACATGTGTTAAAACATTTATAATTTTTTTTAGATTTATAATTAGCAAAGAAACATATTTTTTCCTTTTTTATGTGAATTTTGACCTTAAGCCGGGCGTCTACTCATCTACTTGACAAACTTAGTTATAGAACATTCCTCCTTAGAATATGATGGGTTTGAATCCTTAGCGTGAAATAAAATGGGTATAAAAGTACCTTCGGAAATTCATTTTTATTCAATTATCTCAAAGATATTTTAAAACTAAGATCAAAAAACAGTATATACATATATGTGTGTATATTGTCTTCTCATAACATGCCCTTATGCATACATAACAAACATAAATATAACAAACAATATTTTTAAATATAATAACAAAAGTAATTTTGTAATTTTAGTAAGTATAGCAAAACATTTTCAAGGTCAATACAATTAACTACAACCAATAATATTTAAATCATAAATAATATTATTAGCTGTAAATAATTAACAGTACCTAACATGAATTATTGTGCTGAGATTGCAAAATTCATTTCATACTAAATCAAAGCTAAAGCTTTGTACTTAACAAATTAACTTTGAATTATTGGTTTAAATCATGGGGACAAGTAGAGGAACGACGAAAAAAGAATTATTTAATTTTTTTTTCTTATTAAAAATTAAAACAATTACTAAAATATTTTGGGAATGTACTAAAAAATATGAAAAAAATATGTTAATATGATTCAACTATTTTGTGAGAATTGCTCATATTGTGGACTTGTCCAACTTGAAAAGAAGTGAAAATCTGACCATACTTTTATTAATATTACTTTAGTTTAACCTGGGCGTAACCCAGAAATAGTTTTAAAATGGTAAATATTTTATAGTGATTTTGCATTTTTACTTATTAAAGGTGGTCGGTGTCAACTCAGATCTGGTATCAGCAGACATCGTCCCAAAACCGAGCGCTATAAATGCCTCGGAATTGAAAACCGGAAAACCAGTTGTTAACATTCAGGTAACAACAGCACCAGTTGAACCAATCTCGGTTGATGGCAATAATGGTGACAAGCAGCGCTGTGTTATCATGTAAACATTTGCAAATAAGTTTTATTTTATGTTTAGACTAAGGAAGCAGGTGGAGCTTACATTTCAGATATGTGGACTCTATAAGTGATTGGTGTTTGTATTATCCGATTTACAATGTTGAAAATAAAAGACAATTGTTTTATTTTTCATAGTACGATGTGATGCACAATGTTTAGTTCCACTAAATGATATATTTCGAAAATGTCTTTCATAAATTGTATATTCCTGTTATGTGTGAACTTTCATTATTCAAAATAAGGAAATTTCACACAGCTCTGTCTAGTTATTTAACCTTTAATAACAGTTATTGATAAATCCCATAAAAATACCTTCAACTGTAAAGAAACTCATGTCAAACAGATGAAATGAAAAATACAATATATATATATATACACATTTACTACAACACCTTTACTTGTTTGTAGCAACATTGGTACACTCACTGCTCGGAGAGATAACTATAAAAATTTATTTTTACTGTTTGTTGTAGATATAAAAAACAGGAATCTTTCGACTCGTTGATTGACCAATTAAAAATATAAATTAACACAAAAATATTGAGAAGAAGCCATCTATGAAAGTCTTGTTCGTAAATATCTATCCAAAGTGATAGACGGATGGAACTGACTATTGTACATCCCGTGTAATATGTATTATACAATAGTAGTAGATATTAATATGAACGGAATAGCATTTTTGTCGGTGTGTTTTAAAAATTTTAACGAAGATTAATTATAATGTTAGTACACTTATGCATGACGATGTAATGCTCAAATTGTGGAAGTGCATTGTTATTATCTGCATAATTTAGTTGAATAATAAATGTTTCATTACAAAGAATCCAAAATGTCTTCCCTTCGTACACTCATATTACGTCCTTATGCCTTAGAAAATAAGGCCTTACTTTTCCCGCTACGTTTCGTATACACATTTACTGCAACATGTTTGTTATATTTTATAAAATAATACAATATGTATGAGTATAAAATAATACAATATGTACTTTATATTATCAGCAATATTGCCCATTACGTTCCAACAAATTAAGCATTTAAAATTCACGTTTATGGAATTCACGGAATAGCCGTGTTACGGAATGTTAGTGAATAATTACAATCTTAGCTTTGGTATTTTCAGAATATATGTCTGAATTTTTGTAACAATGTTTCTTTTATAGATTTGTTAAAATAGTCTAGATTGAATAGGATTCACTGATACTTATCAAAATAAACAGTCAACTACTGGTCACTCAAGTCACAATGTACTGTAAAGCAATTAGTGTATAACGCTAAATACTAATAGTGTTGTATTTGAATTTTTTTTAATTTGTAACATTAAAGTCTTTTACATATAAAAAGACAAGGCATTCATACCAATGAAAACGGGCAATCTTGAAGCCATGAGTATTAGTCTAAACTTTTTGTTTTCTCTTTGGATAGTAAAGGTTATTTGTGGAGATATTTCGATTGTAACCATCGTAATGAGGGAAAATTTCAGATTAGACGTGTAGAGTAGCATTTGAAGCCAAACGACATACACAATCAACATAAAGTAATAATATAGTAATGAATAAGTTGAAAGACGATTCTATTTTACGTATGTGACATGTATTCTAGATTTTTAAGTATATTTTTTTGTTTATTTAAGTGAAAATTTTGATTGTAGCGTTTAAACATTTGTCTATAATATTAAAATAGCTATTACTTTGCAGTAAAACTGAGAAATTACCTATATATTTCATTATTTACTTTATATGTTAAAATTTGAATTCAAAAAAATATGCCAATATGCATAGATATATATTATTATAAACAAACATAAATTAGTGATTTTTTTTAATTATGAACAATTTTCATATCAATATTTTGTGTTGCGTCCATATTTTTTTTATATTTTAGGAAATATAAGTTTTTGTTTGTTATATACCAAATATTTTTTGTAGCACAGAAATATTTGTTCAGTAGCGTAGCCTGCTACTGACCAGGCGCCGAGACAATGAAATCCAATCGTACTAGGACTTTAAGGTAAAATAGAAGCATTTAAGAAATCATTGCCACTTGATAGTACAAGTACAAAAGTAACTTGTTCTCGAATGACATAATATGTATAAACCCAGAATAAAAAGATCATTTAAAAGCAGTGCGTGGCAAAATATAATAAAATTAAATAATGGAAAAACCAATTTTGGAAAATGTATATAAATGTATTAGTAAATTGATAAAAATGCAATGATCAATATGTATAAATTATGTCACATACATATTATTTGGCTGTTAGAATAAATTCTAATAAAATGTTTTACAACTGTGGCTTGATTTTTTTTTATTAGCATAAATTAGTGATACAAACATGCATCATTTTTATTTATACACCACACATGTGAATTGAATTAATAAGAAATGTACATATAACAATAAAGACACGCTTTGGTTGACAGCTTGATTCTGGAAATTACTTATTGGCTGGCAAAATATCAGGTTGATAATTTCAGTTTTGTAATGAGAAATAAAACTAAATTTTTTTATGCAAAGAATGAACTTAAATCATTCATATATTTTCCGTTTCGCTCTATGACCTTTTGCTCTCTTACTGGCAACTTCATTATTCAGCACTCCTTGAACTTCAGTTCCTTACCAAGAAAAAACAACTAAGTAAACACAGGTTTTGGTCACATCAAAACATATTGTAATACATCAGTGATTTCCAGTTCCCAAAAATATGTTAAACCTTGCATAAACATGGTGAAACATGATTCCTTTGCGGTTTGCCAATACTGGCCGTTTTTCTTTTTTTGCTTTCTCCAGTTTCATTAGTCGTGGCAGCTTAAAATACATAACATCTTTGTAATCCTACCAAATTGACAACTCTTGAAAAATCTTCCAGTTGAAACTGATCTTTTTTGATACAACTCGGTTTTCATTGTGGTATGTATTGGTTCATAATGCTTGGACTACGGTTATTTTCGATTGATTATTGTAAGATAAAAAAGATAACCTCGACCAAACGTGAATATTACATATTTTCATATCTATACTTTTTTATAATCTGCAGGTTCTATATTTACTTGAGTTTACTTGAGGGCGTCATCACATCCAGCAGTATTTTTCCAATTTTTGGAAATTTTTTAGTAACGAGTTGAAAAACCTACTTAACAAATAATTTATTTTTGAACTCTCATTTTAAAATGCTTTTATTTGATGTGAAACAAATTGCACATTACCACCCACAAAATAAAAATTCTACTTTCTATAGATAGCGTTTAACAGAGACACTACTTCCCACAACTACACCAAATTTCAACTTTCTACCTCGAACGGACTCCAAGAAATATTCATATGACAGACAGATGTCTTGATGATTCCATAAGGGCTTTATTTTTCCAATTTTGTTACGGAACATTAAAAAATTCATTTATTGAATATTCATAAACTAGCAATGAAAACATTCATAGTAAAGTATATCCTAAATGCTTTGATAAAAGTGTTGATACAACTCAATGACTCGATTAATATCCTGTCCTCTTTGTCAGCAAAACGACTTCTCTCATCCTGTCTTCTTTGTCAGGTCAGCCCAAAAAATATAAACTTATTGATTAAAACGCAATTATAAAGAGTGTATGTTTAAACGTTATTCCTTCAAATACTCACTGCTTTAAAAGACATTTAGTTGGAGAAAAACCTAATTATTACATCAAATAAAATGCTGAATGGAAGATTTAAATTCAATTAGACAACAACTCTAGTAGACACTGCGTCCTCTGTTTAATAGGTTTTCACGATCCGATCCGATACTTTCATGTATGTTACGTCATATGATCAAATCATTCAATTCCAATGGATTGCATCAATAATTCAGTCCCGCTGTCAATGGAACTAAATTATCTTAAGTTATTTATAATGAATCTACTAACTATAATGTATAGATTAATTACAAGCTTGTACTGTTAGTAAATTTGACTTTAACTAGTAGAATTAATTGAACAAACTAAAACATAAAATGTCTAATTGTTATAGTTATAAAAATATTTTTATGTATTACTTAAATTGGATACCAGCAGCAAACTTGAATATTTTCAACTATTTAAAGAAATATCAAAATTTTGACAATTTACAGCCGAAATGATGAAAGTGATACGACGAATAAATATTACGTAATGCGCAACAAAATAAAATAACTTATAAGAATACATCTCTTGCAGATATGGTAGATAAAATACAGAACTATCATCGTCGACAAAATAACTCGATCTTTTTCTATCTGCTCATACAATTATATAATGCTATTCTTTTCTTTCAAGCCACCGACCGTTATAACGAAAAATAAAAGCAAGAAACCAAACATTAAGACAACCGTTATTGTAACATGTTAGGTTAGGTTTACTTTAATTAAATGATACAACATAGGGCTGAATTGGTAATTATATTTTGAAGTTCGAAGGTGGATAGATTTTAATGTGTTTCAATATCCGATTCAAATGTATTCATTAACGTTCCCTAAATATTATTAATTTATTGTTTTTTCCCTATTGATGTAATGATTATACAACCTGCTAGGTACCTATATTTTTTTGATTAATTATATACTCATTAGAATTTTCTTCTGTGCAACTTACTGTAACTGAGACTTAAATTGATCTTAGATTGATAGATCCAGACCATTTAACAAGTTTATTATTTTGACTTAGATTGATAGATCCAGACCATTTAACAAGTTTATTATTTTTAAAAAAAATTTCCTAAAATTGTAATATTGAGATTTTTAGTAATTTTTATTGATTACAAAAAGAATTGCCCAAAACTTTTTCAGAAATAATAGTGTATCTACAATAGAGAAATGATTTAAATTTTCAATCCAAACATATTTTTTTGTTCCTTACTACATCCATATCGCCATACATTTTCATGTGTATAGTAAAGAAAGTTGTTCCAAAATTGATTATATGATACAATATTTGCAGAATCAGATCAATAAGATCACAAGGCATACGGCCTATGATGACGCGGCACACTGCGGAGACCTGGGTTTGATTCCCGGCCGTTCGTCGAGCGGGGCTGGACAGGTTTTATGGTTGGCTGTAAGAGATTGCTTACGTAGCAATAAGTCCGCCATATGTATCAATTAGATAAATTAAAGTAGATAAATAAATAAATAAATAATAAGGTACTGTATCCAATATATCAATACAATAAAACATATTGTGCATCTCTAATGCTTACAATAACACACTAAAGGGATGATATTTGGCACTGCCAATAAACTGTAGAATGCTGTACTCATCTTTATTATAACATAACATTCCACTAAGTAATAATAGACTATTCCACTAAGTAACGTTAGCCAAATGTTTAGTTAAAATTTATTTTGTAAATATCAATAATTATAAAAACTTATTGTTACTCAACATTAGCATTAGGCAATTGTGATGTATTGAGAATATTCCCGGATACTATCAATACTTCACCATGGTTCAACAATGATAAGTTTTTACAATTATTGATAGTTATAAAATAAATTTTAGTAAAAATTAAAAGGAATGATGTAATATAAAAAATCTTGATGCAATATAGAAAGTACTGTATTTACAAGGTCATTACAATATGGTGCATAGGGTAAGTTGTCCCACATTGAACCATGTAAAATTTGAAAGTTCATACTGGCATGTTTATGCTACGAAGCGTTTTAAATATTGTATATAGTTGAGGGAATTTATTTAGTTTTAAATGTACATTCAAGGATTTTTAATTTTCATTTTATTTTTAGAGTTAAAAAGATTTTGTGAGAAATTATATAATTGGTTCAATGCTGGAGTATTTTCCACATCGAATCACTTAGTTTAGTACATCCTGAAAACTACTATTATATCAAATTATTAGCAAAATAATACAAATTCTAGTTTTTATGTAATCCGTCTTTATTTTTACAAACACCTATTGCAAATTTACAGTCTAAAAATTTGGTTCATTCTTTCGATTTTCAAATCAATCCTATACTTAGCATGTACCACAGATGGGGGTTACTTTGATCTAAACGGGAAGAAGATAAAATTTCTCACCATGTTCCAAATCGCTTGACCAAATATTGTAGTTTAACCGACATGGACAAATTGCAGTACAAGTGGTGACTGTTTTCACGACGTGATGAAGTTAAAAGCCTGGTCAAAGTAACCCCCTACAATTTACAGAGAAAAGGGGGGCACCGTAGATGGGGCATCTGTGGTGCAGCTACTCTACTAACTACTACTTTATTTTTGTAAGCTAATAATAAACTACTTCTTTATTTTTGTAAGCTAATAATAAAATGTACTAATAAATGTAAATATAAATAATCAATAAGTTGTATGTTAAACAAAATAACAGAATTATAAAGCTACTAAAACAGACATTATTACTTAAATAATCAACAATATAGGTAATAGAGATTATCATTTTACTGCACTGAAAAGTTTTGGCTCTCAGTTCCATTAATTTTCAGCAGTAGCAGAATCATTTTAATTACTTGTAATTTTATAATTTCCAAATTGGGTTCTAAAGGCATCCGGAACTTCATGTTTTCTTTGTTTATCAACCGCATGATTGAAACGCCATAATTTTCTCCGTCCTCCACTTCAATAATCTTTGCGACATAGTAAACGTTAATATTTTTTGCATTAAAGATTATTAGAATGCAATCAGTTTCACTAAGTTCTGGCACTATTTCAAGCTCTTCTTCAGAGGTAGATTTATTTCTATCAATCTTCTTTCCTTTTTTATTCTTTCTTATAATTTTGGAGCATTCCTGTTTTCTTTCTCGTTTAAGAACACGGCATGTTTCATTTTCCACATGCTTTGTTTTATTTTCCATAATTTCGTTTTTTTTTCAGAGTGTCCGTTACAATCCTGCTCTTTATTCTATATTGTCTATTTCCTGTTTATGAACATGTTTTGAATTGTGGCATTAATTGCTCGAGTGAAATCAAAGAAATATTCTGTGGTGGTCCTGCTACTGAACAATCTGGGCATGTGGCTTCGAAATGGTGTCTGTAGGTTTATCTACAGATGAAGATTTCTTTCATCTTCACAAAATGTGTCATCAGACTTTAAAGATTGGATTTCAGCATTTTGCAGATCAAAATTTGGAGCTCAGTCTGGGTCTTAAGGCCCTTGCTCGGGCCTATCAGTCATGTGTGATGGCAAATAATCTATGTCAGAAAATGCGTCCGGGTCGAGAGACTATCATGGTTATAAATAGTCATGGTTGACCTGGACATCTCAACATCCAAGACTCAATTGCACTGTTATAGTACACTTTAAATGGGCCATTTAGCCCAATATTTAATGGCTGCATCTTCATAGTGGTGTGGGGGTGCAATGTGAGAATGGTTACTCCTGAACTGTTTGCCATATCAAAGCTTCTATCGACAGATGTGATTTTTAGTTGTCTAAAATCAATAGTGCTGGTTTTCTGGACTAGCAGCGGTGTGCTCAATGAAGTGCTTCATCTCTTCAATGAATAAATCATATGTCATCCATCCGGAAAGATGTGATAAACTTAGACAACCCAGCGGAGCACCTGTTAACATCACATCTTTGAAATTTTTTCTTGGGAACACAAACACGGATGAGAAAGCTTGACCAGAAGCGCATACTATTGCACAAGTTGTTTCTACTATCCCTTTTTCGCCACTGGTAACTTGCAATATTGTGATTTCCTTTAGTCAACACAACTTTTTGAGAACAATGGACAGTTGTAGTGGCTGTTTTGTCTAAATTGTCCAAATGATGGATGATGACCCATTACTATCCTCAAATAATCAACGATAGATTTTACCGTCTCCCGGTCAAAAGATATCGCATGGGCTAAGCTACAAGCTTCTGGTTTTTTTATTGACAGATCACGATGGCGTTTTCTAAATGACGAAAACCATTCTTTTCCTGCAATTTTGTCTCAATTCCAACTATCTGGGATATTTATGTAACTTTAGCCATTTGGTATGCGACTTTACGGCAAATCTTGGTAGTCAGTCCATAAAACTTTAATGCACAATCTGTTATGTATTCCTTTAAAACTTCTTCATTAAAAACCAAATGATTTTCATAATTCGGTAGCAGTCTCTTATTAACAAACCTTTTTTCCTCTCAGTCACTTTTTTCCGTGCCATTCTGTAACAAATACCAATAAATATACATATTGTCCATTCTGTAATAAATACCAATATATATAAATATTGTCAAACCCAGAGGTGTACACATTGAACCGTGGTTAATTAAGTTCTACCTTAAAGTGGTTTAATATGGGACACATCACGTTTTCATAACTAACCTGGAAATTTTAGTGAAAAACAATTACATGAAAAACGAATTATAGTGCATATAAAAGCTAAATAACCATGTCACTCAGTGTAAAAATAAAGTCATCAATATTTATTCCAGAAAAAATGTAAAAAAAAAGAAATTTGTTTAAAAACTTACTTTTACGTTCGTTTTTCACATAAATGCTCCTCACTCAACCACCTCATACATGATCACCACGCTACTACACACTACTACGCAAAAATGGAACCCATAAACATCTTTTACTCTCATAAGCATGATATGGCAATGTCGCATTTTGGAAATATGACGGTGGTTCAATGCTGCTTGGCTCAATGCGAGACACTCGACACCCTACATCAGTTTGAAACAAATTTTAATGCAAAAAGGGAAATCAATTTTTAAGTCCAGTCATTTTGCTTATTTTATTGTCACCTATCCTCTGTTGCCAAAAAGGTTCTTCCACCTCACGCTCACCAAACAAAACAGCAAAAAACAATATTTAAAATGGAATTTATATATACTTGAAAATGGGAGAAAAAACATACTTAAAAATCATATACGAAAAATGCATTTAAAAAAAATTACAACTATCTTTTGACAATAAACATTGCTTTACAATGTAGCTTTTTTAATCAATATTAATTATAAATCATAACTGCATTCTAAAGTGTTATTTTTCTTGAAGTAAACTAATTCAAAGGTTTAACAGAATAATGAAAGATGCTGTTGCTACTTCACAGAATAAATATACAAAGAATAGTTTTTGAGATTACAATTGGTAATTGGAAAATTCATTAAATAATTTTTCCACTTTCTGTTTATGACAGTGTCCATAGTATACTCATAACATTTCCAGTTTTTCACACTCGCTTTGTTTCTAGAAGTAGTTTTATCATTACGTCTTTCTATTGAAACTGTGCCGATTTTAACATCACCAGTAGTCACTAGCTTAGACCGATACTTGGTTCTTCTGTGAAATTCTAGATTTTGTTCTCGTATTAACTTAAAGTTTGCAAAACTTACTCTATTAGAGTCACATTCAGAGAATTAGACTCAATGAGCGTCTTGAGCCAAACAATCTCTTTGACAAATTCTTTGTAGATACTATCTCTGCTTCAATAATAGAAATTGCAACTAATATTGATGATTGTCTCTGGCTCAGCCAATATATTGCTCCTGTATAAACACAGACAACACCTGAAGTAGATCTTCCTGTTTCAAAATAACCATCAGTCACTGATGCCATCTTAATGTTCCTTTCTTATAGATGATGGCGTTTTCGAAGGTTCTTTTTTGATAACTTGGTAATCTTTGACACATAGTCAGTCCTCTATACTTGGATTTTCTCTAAATGCATAGGCAATATCTGGTCTGATTCCAGTCATGATTTTCTTCTCGGGACTCGAGAATTCTCGACTGAGAATTCCCGGGAACTCGAGAAAAATTCAAAATTTTAGAGAGACTGCTGATAATATGAAATAAAATGTGTGTTAATAATCAGTAACATTTATTACGTAATCAGTCTTCCTCAATTAGGGATAGAAATAAAAAAATAATTCTCGTATTAACTAATGACGACAATTCAGTCACCGAGATGAAATCGCTTCTCTTATTGCCCACAAATTATTAGACTTTTATTACCTCATCAATACAAAACAGCTTTAAATTTTTGAAAATCAACAATTTCTAACTTAAACAGCTATTTTTTAATAGACTAGATGTTACGCTGTACTAGAGCTATGCTGTCGTTTAAATAATATAATAAAGGAAAATAAAATTAACAAAAGTATATCAATTGGATGAAATCCGAAAGGTAGAATATTTACAGGTCTAAGGGTTTTTCTACAGGTCTTCACCCACTCTCTTTGTTTATAAAGTATGCTTTAAGAAATATAAAATCATTGTTTCCACTTAAGGAAAACGTACGTTACAATATTTCCACTTAAGGTAAACATACGTTACAATGTTTCCACTTAAGGAAAACATATGTTACAATGTTTCCACTAAGGAGAACATACGTTCGTTTCCTGTCAAAGAAGGTTTTACAGTTATCAAAGCTTTGTATAAGCTTTCGAGATTAGGGGTCTGCTCTCCAGTGGATTCAAAAAACTTAAATTCCTTTTTTGTTAAGCTTTTGAAAAGATATATTTCATTCCTTTCACTATCAGCAGCTGCTATTTCTATAGCCATCTTTAGATGCAACTCAAATAAAGTTTTAGAGATTTTTTCATCATTTTACATGATTGGGATTTGGGCGTCACTATCTGGAATAACTGAGGTGCTGGTATTAGGGAAAAATTTATTAAACAGTTCTTCTGTAAATTGGGCCTATTTTTGTCATTGTGGTACATCGTAGGATTGTGAAGGTAATTCAGTAAGGATATTAAGCTCACATTTCCATGGTCATTCATCCTTGTTCTTTAGGTTATACAAAAATGTTGTGGCTAAATTGTTTTCCATTGATTGTAATTTTACTCAGACGTCAAAATAGTAGTGTCTTTTCTGGATAAAGCCTCAACGCACAACTTTATTAGATGCAAGATGTCTAATGAAGATTCAAGAACTCCAATATTGTCATCATTTCACTTTGAAGACAGATTTGAGATTTCTCTGATTCTCAACCCTGTTTTTCTAGTCTCGAGTGAGGCCAAATTTGATTCGAAGCGAGAATTCCCAAGAATTCACAACTCTCGTCCAGAAACCCTAGTCATGATGTACATAAAAGCAGCAAGAGCCTGCCTATATAGAAAAGTTTCTTCAATGTTTTCCTTTCCTGCTTAATTACTTCCCTTGAGAACTGGTTACATCAATCCTTTCAAATGTCTCAAGAACCTTCTTTCTATGAGCACATTAACAAAGTATAATGTTGCCATTATCTTAGTGTTGGATCTAGAACCTGAGATAGTCTGATGTATTCCCTCAAGTGAAATTCATTTGACGACACCATTATTCATATATAAAAAGAGGAAGAGTAATTGAATTGCCTTTCTGTCGAATGACTAAAAAACATAGAGCAACCTTACTTTTCCAAAATTCAAGAAGTAGCAAGAAATTAGTGAGGGTCTCATTCATGAGGTTGACAGACATTTAAAATGAATAATTGCAATCAAGTGTTTCAAAAAACAAAACTGAAAAATATTGTACTAACTAAAATTTTATCTATATTAACTATATATTTATTAACTATAAATCTTTAAGATGGACTTTAAGAAAGGAAGTTAAGAAATAAAACAAAATAATACTTTAATTAAATTAGTTTAGTAAGGCCATAGTTATATAACAACTAGCAAATATTTTAAATAAATATTTATTATTAATAAATATTAATTTGTCTTACCTTAGGAAATAATGTGTTATATTACCAGGACACCTGTGGTTTCTGCATTTTTACCATTTAGTTCAAAATTTTATAATCACAGATATTCAAAATTAAATCATCATTATGGAACTTCAAAATCAAATTATAATACTGAACAGCATAAAAAATATCTATAAATTTTTCAAAAAGATTGTAGGAGCAATCCTTGTTTCCTGAAAACTTTCTTTTCAAATGTAGAAATGTTTATCTTTTTAAACTTTGTGTCCTACAAAGCCTAATTATATATTATTACCAAACATATTGATTACAAATCTCTGATTTCCACAATAATATTAAAAGCAATGTGTTCAAATTGAATATATCATATTTAACAATAAAGTGTTTTTATTAATGAAACATTTCAGACCATTTCCATTATTTAAAAACAATGAGTAAATATCAAAAAAAGTTATTCACAAATTTATAACACAAAAGTTAAAGTTATATCACATGGGAGCCATCAATAAATTATACCATATTTAAATTAAACATGGGAGTAAGTTAAAGGAAAAACAGATATACTTATAAAAAATTAAGCTTTGACTAAAAGTATTGTTAATTGTCAATTCATTGTGAAAAAATTTTTTCATTTCTAGTATTCCATTATTAATTAAACCACTAAAATTAAATTTTAATACTGAAGAAGCTTCAGCAAATTGTTATTAAATATTTCTACATTTATATTATTAATTTACACGTAAAATTTAAGCAAAACACATTAAATAATATTTATGCATCATATGACATTATAGAAATTAATACCTAAATTATAATGAATTGGAATTTTGTAAATAACTTACAATTTCTTATTTAAATTGAATACTATGCCATTAGAATTACAATAAATTGTTTTGAAAAACTAAATCGATTTAATGAAAAAAAGTATTTTTTGGAACATTTTTTAATAACACCATAATCAACCAAATATTTTAGATTAGTAAGGTTACACAAAACAAAGATTTTATATTTAAAAACAATAAAATAAAGTAAATAAGTTAGGCGCTTTTATTACTGGAAGGAATTCTCAATCAATATTTGTTTCCTGAGGCACTCTGTTTAAAAATACAAAGTGTGCAATATAAATGATTGAAAGTTCTTAGAAAGCCACGGAATCAATACAAAAATGTTTAATATTTTTTGGATGTACATTTTGTACACACAAGTGAATAAAAATTAAAAAGAACAAGACAATTCTATAGGTATGAATGTAAAATTACTCTAGAAATCAATGTGACAATTAACTAAAAATAACAAACATTCTAGAATGTATAAAACAATGGCAGTAGCTAATAAAAAAGTACAAATAAGGATTGAGAAGTTATCTACAATGCATCCATTAATATACTTACGTACAACATTTATATTAAATTTTATTTTTCTAGAAAAGTAGCAAATCACAACAAAAGCAATATATAAATAATTTATTTTTAAGGAAATCATCTGTTAAACTTCTTATTCTATCTTAAAAATTTGCAAAATACATACTTTACATTTCCCAAAAAAAATTCAGACGCAAGACATTCCTGCATCAATTTAAAAGTCTATAATAAATTTTTATTTAAGAAGATATCTAAGGAAATCCAGAAGGACTTAATTAAAAATGTCTACTTGGGGTGTTTTCCTCTTGCTTATAGCAATTCTCAAAATGCTTATTGTATCGTACCATTTCTTGACCGCGATCTTTGTAGTAGATCCAAATAGTGATTGATGACATTATTCAAGACCTCTGCAATCTCATGCCGACCTATGTATTGAAGCAGATCGATGTGGTCGTTGGCCAATTTGGTATGATTTATATAAAGTTTAGATACGGTGACAGATAAAATTAGTTTATTCAGCTCTGAAAGACGTGTAATAATTCAAATAGTTATTGCACTAGATGATGCAAAACATGCAGAAAAATAAAATACTTTATGAATTTAATAAAAATTTCTATGTATTAATCGGACTACCGTTTAATCAACTTTTTTAAAATAACATAATTTCTTTACTGATCAACACAACATTATTTGATTTCAGATTTAAATTACTAAAATATTTTTATTTTCAGATGAGGTTTTCATTACTATAGCTAATATTGATGGCAGTATTCACAACTTGTACAGCTAAATGTTTCTATGGCATATAAAAAATTTGGCTGCATCAATTATAGTCAATATTTTATATTGTAAATATTGTTAGTATTGATTATCAAATTATTTCATTGATATTAAATTAAATGTTACTTTCACAACATAAAAATGTTCCCTTATCAATTATTATCACTACACTCTTTTGCATAAAAAACGGACAGTTTTGATTTTGTAATATTATTAACAAAATATTATTTATTAAGAGGTTGTATTAATTGTAATTGTTGCTGGCAGGTATAGTGTATTCTGGCACATAAAAACAAACGTTCTAAATTTGAAATTTATTCTGTTTTAATGGAAATTCTCTTTCACTGACAAAAACATATTTCTTGGCGGTAAATGAAATCCAACTCTTATTAAGTTCTTTTTCATTTGTTAGGTTTTTTATTTTAACGAATAAATTTTAATTAAATTTCTGCTGTTTGCTGCATTAGTTCACTTCTGTTTGCTGTTCTCAGTATAGTTGAAAAAACGATAAGAGCTAGTAAAATTATTACGCTGCTTGAAGGCTGTAGTCAATGTTATGTGTCTCAGCAATATAATGTGAGCCGTTCCTCCGTCCAAAGGACCTGGCAACGATACCTAGAAACGGGCTCCGTCAGTAGAAGGCCCAGTTCTGGAAAAAAAAAAGATGCACTGAGCCACGGGACAACCGCTTCATAGTCAGTCAAGCGCTACAAAATCGTCCAAGTTACGTACGTGGATCTCAAACAGAACCTCGAGGACGTCAGAGGTACACGAGTAAGCCTATGGACAGTTAGAAGGAGACTTCAGGCCGTCAATATATGTAGCTATCGCCCAGCTCGGGGCCCTACATTGCTCCGTGAGCATCGAGTTGCCAGATTGAGATTCGCTTAAAATTTTTCGTCATGGACTCAATAAGACTGGAATAGTGTTTTATTCTCCGATGAAGCTCGTATATCGATTAGTGGTGAGGATCGACGTCGGCGAGTCTTACGAAGACCTGGAACTTTGAGAAAATCACCCCTTATGGTGGAGGCTCCGCAATGTTTTGGGCTGGTATTAACTTAGATGACCGTACTGAGTTAGTTTTTATTGAAAATGGCACACTTAATGCGCAAACGTACATAACAGAGGTTCTTATTCCGCATGCCCAACCCGCATTAAGAGCAGTTGGAGGCGAGTTAATTTTTATGGACGACAACGCTCGCGCCCACCACCCTAGAGATGTTGATGCGTATATGCAGGAAGCCGGAATTCGTCGATTAGACTGGTCAGCTAGAAGTCCCGACCTCAATCCGGTAGAACACATATGGGATAATCTCAAACGACGCGTCAGGGCCGTAAAACCAGCTCCAGAAAACATTCAGGCCCTTAAAAATGTGATCGTCGCTGAATGGGAACGTATGAGGAAATGATAAGAAACGTTGTCGAAAGCATGCCTAGCAGATTAAGCGCATTGACTTTAGCTAAAGAAGGCCATACCCGTTACTAAATTTTTAAATTTTATGTTAAATTAATAAAAAATATTCAAAAATAAACTTTAGCCATTTTTAATGTACCCGTATGAATACGCTCGTCTGTAGACTTTACATTGTATTTTTTTATTTATTCGCATTTTTAATGACTGAAGTAGGTAAAAACAATATCTCAATAATAAATAACAATATTCTCATATCGCCAGATAAAAGGCATCAAATAATAATAAAATAACTCTGATATGGTTTGTTCCTATAAGTGCCTGTTTTTTTTGCAAAAGAGTTTATAAATTATATTATTTACATATACTATATTTCCTCATAATTACAAAGACTCATTGCTCATAACCTGTTCCACTTCTAATGACAGTTGTAATGCTGCCAAGGTAGGAGAATAAAAACGATTGTAGTCGTTGGTTTGAACGTTGTAAGCGACTAGTTGAATGCATTCTTAGTACAAATATCTACTCAGAAAGCACATTATATCTAATAGATTTGCATAGCAAGCCAGCTTCTATAGGTTCATGCACATGAAATAAGACGATTGTAATCAAAAATAATTCTTTTCATGTCTTATACTGTTCTCGAAATACACTCTTTCAAAATGATTCCGAGGGTTTAGCGTCCAGCAGAGCACGCTTACCACACACCGTGTTATATCATCAAATCGGTATACAACAAGATGAACCCTGGAAACTTTTTTCGTTTTTAGTATTAATGCAATGAACGAACTTGTCAGTCACAACTTGTTCACTTCATTGACGGTACGATTTTTACCTTAAGTCTAAAAGTCTCTAATTATTGTTTTTGTGAACTTTGCATGTCAAATGGTGGAAGATTTTCCATCGAAACATGAAATATGCTGTTTAGTGTAAATAAAACCTTAAAAGACATGACTATAATTGACACAACAAACTTTTGCCATATTTATGGTAACAAAGTGAGTGCGTATATTAAGTGTTTTAAAAATTTAAGTTAGGAAATTTATATCTATATAATGAACACCAACATGGAAGACCCATAAAAATTGATGATGAAGTGTTGTCGTGTTGAAATTAAGTCCAACCCAGAATTAATAATTAAAAAATTATGTAATAAACTTCAGTGCACAAATTAACAAGCATGAGAATGTGTGAAATAAATTGGAAATATTTAAAGAAAAGGTGTTTCGGTACCACATGACCTTACAGAAGACAATAAAGTGATCCAAATAAACAAATGTATGTCATTCAAAATAATAAATTCTCTGCTGATGACTTTTCTTACCCTATGCCAAGAAAGGTATTGAGTTTATCAGCCTGTGTATGTATGTGAGTGTATCTAGATGTTATTCTGTAGGACCAGGATAAATAATCCAATTTAGACATATGAGATATTCAGGAAATCTTTAGATAGGTGATTTCACAATCCATAGAATATGGCAACTCCGAGTCGGCATTTTATTCAGTGTAAAAAATAAAAAATTCGAAAAGGCCATCAAGATATGTCCCAAATTAAAAGTTGTCTTGACCAGATTTTAATAATTTATAATATGTTGTATAAATAATTCTGATATTTAATCAAAAGTGTCTAAAAATTTGTCAAACAACATTGCTTAGAACTTCAATTTTTTTCAGTCTTAAATTATTTTAAAGATAAAGACATAGTTCTAAAAAACAAATTTTGAATTTGTAAAATAGTATAGAATTACGACAGATGATAAAATTTGTTTCGTATTTACTTTCTATCACAATATATCTTTTTATCACGATAAGATTTTTTTCTCTTGTGGCCATAACTTGTTTAGAGTGAATTTTCACAGAGGATGAAAAATTAATATTGTACTAAACAGAAACTATAATAAACAATGACTGTCTCAAAAAAAACCCACACTTAAATACATTTTGACCAATCAAAAGGTATTGGTTTATGTTTGGTGGGACTGTGAAGGAATCATTTGTTATGAGATCTTGAATTCGAGGCCTACTGTTAATTCTGATTTCCACTATGAATCCCTTGAGTCAAAACTTAACCAGAATGTGGCCAATTCCACTAAAAACAAATGGGATGGATTGTAATTTCTTATGATTAACCATGATACCGAGATCCCAAAAAAAACAAAATTTATTATTACAAACAAATTAATTAATTATTATTAAAAGTAACAAATATTTTTATTTTTCAAAAATAAATTCAGCAAAATTATGAATTCTGTCAGTGAACAGCAATCAGAAATTGTTACATCACACCTCACGAAAAACCATTTAACAAGTTTTGTAGAGTTGTCACATAAGGTGTAATTGAGGACAACACAGTTGTCACTTTTAAAGACAAGTACAATTCGCAACAAAATCAAGTTTTAGCAAAGTTAACGGTAATAATTTGCCCAAAATTAACCCTTGGTATATTTTTCATGTTGAATGGTGACTTCTGTTCATCAGAATTTCGGAATGTTAAAACTTCAATGTTACTTACATTGTTTATTCACAAATGTAAAATATGTATTATAAGCTGAAGTAGTATAATTTCAGTTTCATAATCAGT
The DNA here is from genome assembly GCA_039881145.1 of Druceiella hillmani. NCBI lineage: Eukaryota > Metazoa > Arthropoda > Insecta > Lepidoptera > Hepialidae > Druceiella > Druceiella hillmani. The sequence goes on along the minus strand of JAYKKI010000021.1, from coordinate 17,656,088 downwards.
AAACGTATGTTTTTACACACATATTGTAAGGTAATTTATACTATTTTCGATGTTATATTTGCGAAGTATAAACAACTTAATCTCAACTCTATACTTCTTATTTTATTAATAAACTGCTAAAAATAGTCGCCACCATGGTGTGTTGGGTTAATCACAATGCATACGGCCTGTGACGACGCAGCACACCGCGGAGTAATATATTCTTGAATCTGTAAATAAACTACGAGCTCATTGAAAGTTTTAGCAACTTTTTCCGTATTTATTTATTGTTTGAAACATATATAAATGATTTACACTGGGGCACACACAGTACTTGTAACAAAAGGAATTCATTTCTATTTAAACAAAAGAAGTAACTGTCATACACAGACACAATTATTTTAATTTGTTTCAGGAGTAGTGATGTCGTTCAAGACGCCGTGACAGTCTTGAATGTTTTCGAGGTAAATTTAAATTGTTTTTTTTTTTAATGCAAAATACATAAAATTTAATGTCTGATACCTAGGAAAATATATTTTTTGGGTTAAATAGATATTAAGGTAAATGACACACGACAATATCCAAACTCACACAGTACAGAACACATGAAAATATTTCTGAGCCCGTTTGGGATTTCTGCTCATTGGACATTGCACCTTCTATCACTTATCTTAGCCACTAATACTTAGATACTTTTTCCTTTTGATTTGTTTTTGTTATATTTACCAAAAAAATCTTTACAATACCCCAAATATACATATGTTTATAAACATAATACCATGACTTCTTCAAGACAAAGACTTGTTGATATTTTAATCAGTTGTTAAATGTACTAAATACAGGCTTTTGAAGATTTGCAGAAACATTGCAACAAATCACATGCTGAAACCAGCAAACCTGTTCAGACATTAGAAAATTATTAACTTTATGCTATTTGGGAAAAATAATATGTATTTCAAGAATAAAACGTTTACAGGTAACAAATAAATTATGAACACTATACATATAACCTATTTACAGCACTCAATTGTATTTGTGTTATCTTATTACTTTCAACAGTAAAGCGAAGTGTAAAATTGCATTTGTAACAAAATCTAAGTAAATAATGCAAAAATCTTCAACAAAAGAGCGTATATTTCAGTATGTAATACCGTTACTTATTAAGCACACTTCGTAGTGGTAGTATCAATTACAATGTTTAAAAACGTAGTAATTCTAAACACCAAACCATGAACATTACCATTATACATTCTTACTAAAAACTTTTAAGTAATTTATTTTATGCTTTTGATGCTACCACAGTACCCATATAGCTAGTCATATGTAGCTATGTATTAAGTAATTTTAAAAAAATTATCAAAAAAGTTGTTTGAACCCGTTAATCAGTGTTAGAGCAGAAAGTTTACGTAATTAATACCTTGGATGTCTCAATTACAAAAATTTCCTTACTCTGCAGATTGACAATTGGAAAAACAATTGATAAGACAGACTCTCTAAGACCTCAGTGCCTGTAACCTGGACTGCATTTCTTCTAATTCACTCTCATTTTCTTCAGGTTCGGGTTCTGGTTCTGCTTGCTTGCTGCTGGTAGGCACGTCGACGCTGGTTGGCGGGGCTGGCGCCTCTCCCAATTTACCTTGGGTCAGTTCCCATAACACCTAAAATATAATAAAATAAAGGATATTTCATTAATATGTTCTTAAAAGTTTATATATTCGCTGGGATAAGTACGTTATTCAACGTTGAGCGCTTGTCAGAAAAAATAGCACGTTATAATGTAGCACAAACTGCTAGAGGTCTTTTTATTTATTATTTACAGACCAAAGATAGAGTACTTTTTATTTAGTATCTTTTCTATATTTTATGAGCAACACTTGCACTCTCATCATTCAAACGTATATATATAAACGTATGTATACGTATATACTTTGGTTAAATTAAGATATAAATATAAACAATCATATATCATAGGAAAGAGAAAGAAATAACGAATCGAATGGTGTTTGATACATTCGTCTATAGCTTACAATTATTTTTGCCACCGTGATTTTCGCTTCGTGCGAAATGTATACGATTTAAACGAAAACATATATTGTTATTAGGTTAAGTGATTTATTTATTTATACTTACGTTTAATTAATGTTTATACTTTTCTATAATATTAAGAAAAATTATATTTTATAAAGACTTTTCCTTTACAAGTAATTTTCATCTTGTTTATTATTTTTTACACCCCAATTATACATACTTTATCGACAGGGTGCGAGCGCCGATGTTATGTAACGGTAGTCTGTGCGCTAGAGGGTTTAATTAACAAGCGAGATACTAACATAATCAAAAAGACGTAATTAATCACACTGATTCTTGCAATTATTTTCTGAAAATGGCAATATGTAATCGCATTCCTCATATACTCGTGTTCTTAAATATAAAATCACAAATTTACAAAGCATGAATGCGCAGAACAAGATGTGCTGTGCAGACAATCTGTAGCTATTTACTGACCAAAAAAGCAAGTTCAGCGAAGATCAAAAGTATGACATTAAATTTACAAAGACTTATTGTTTCCGCTGTCAAGGTATGTTTATGATGCTTGCTGCACTAATAAGATCCGTGCAAAATGCCATCAATGCAGTCTAGTGAAATATAAAAAAAATACTTGATCCATATTGTATTCAATCAAAACTATATCTAATCTCTAAATTTGGTGGCATGGTTTATTTTATCAAAAATCTATTATTCTCTTATACATTGATAACAATCTTTTTTATTTAACTATTTTCTGTCAAGTATGTAAAAGTGACAGATATGAAACATGTAGTTCTATTATGTACGATAATATTGCTCCTTTCTTCCCAAATAAAACCATTTTTGTCAGATTTAAAAAAATTAATGTTTAGTTTGTTATTTTCATAACAGCTTCATTTAGGCACTCAACTTCAACTGGGCATTTATCGTTGATATTAGCCTGATATTAATGACCTATTATATAGATTATTATATTAATCAACTTTAAATGGTTTATTCCTTTCACTTGTACTTTTTCATAACTTCATGTAAGTTGTCAGTTACTTTCAGAATTTTAGCATTTGAGATAAAAAAAACATAAGATATGATAATTTTATCATAAGAGCAAACTGATCAGAAAATGCTCCTACAGTAAAATAAGAAAACCTCTACTTACAATAGCACTTACTAGAAAAAACATGTTTGCATATTAAAATACAATATTATAACAAACATTATAACGGCAATCTTTGCTGAGCTGGAAGCGATTGATTTTAAAATAATTTTATAGCAATTCTAAATTTATTATAATTATATTACACAAATAAACGACGTAATTTAAATCGTACCTTATCAATTTCCGACTGCGCCTCATCTTCCATTTCTTCCTCATCCTCTACAGCTGACATGGTCTCATCAAGCATCTCCTCAATAATGCCTGCTTTCATCATTTCCTTAGACATCTCACGCATCGTATTCGCCACTTCCGGCAAACGAACCAATGTTTGCATGGCTTGCATCACCTGTGGTCGCCATCAAACTTTTGTATAAACATTTTAGAGATCCATATCTGTCAGTAATATATATGTATTGTGTGTGTATATATATATATATATATATGTGTGTGTGTTTTGTTTGTTTGTGTGTGTGTGTGTGTGTGTGTATGTATATAATGATATTGTTTGCCTTTAATTATCATTTTTCAATTAGTTTAAAAACAAATGAATAATTATTTGCATGAATAAAAAATAATAAAATGAGAATTTATTCCAAAAAAAAGATAAAATCTTTGTAGTAACATTTTGTAATTTTTAAATAACCATGTAAATACGTTACCTCCGTCGACTTCTGCAGTGAGCCTGCCACCCTAAGAGTTGCTGGAAGAAAGTGAATTATTTCATAAATTAACATTAATAAGAAAAAAAATTATTAAATACATATATATATATATATATATATCAAACCAAGATATGATAAACTATCAGTTCTAATAGGAAGGTGCCGCTTAGTTCGAATTCATATAAATATAAATAAACAAGTATTCCAGCGAAAATTTCACTATATAAAGCCTTTTGAGATATATCTTATATGATAAAGTAACCACATTAATTAAACTGTAACATAATCACAATTTAACAATAAATCAACCAACATCATATTAAATCGCAAATATGGTTTGAGTTATAAGTAAACTAGTAATTTAACATTGTGGCTAATTTAACATTCACTATAGACATGGACCGATTCACTGAAGATACTCGTATGTTAAAGCAAACTCACAATATACTGTTTGCAAAGTAGCCATAATCATCTGACAAAAATACGTCAAACATGCCTTGATAGAGACATAAAAATGTGTATTTTTTCCTGTTTGATACTTCATGAGAAAAATGAAGATAAACATTCAGGGAGCAAGGGTATATATAAAGCCTCCAACTGTGGCAAAGCAGCTCTTTGTCCGAAAAAGGTTTTTTGTTTTGAATCCCAATAATGGAAGAAATAAATTACTGTCATTTAACTACAATATTCTCTCTAATCCGCTACTGTCTGGAAATTGCCACTACGAATTATTATTCATTGTTTTCAATAAAAAATTCTCTCCATATAAAATATTTAGTTCAATAGTTGGTATAAAAATGCACCTGGGCCAATATTTTACTAACCAACTTCAAAAGTTTTGGGAATGTGGCATTTGAGGCTTCTAAATGGATGGAGAAACGTAATAGATAAGAATATGGGTCGTATATAATTCAATAAATTATATTTCTAAAATTTCTCCTCTTATTTATAACTTGATCTGTCTAATAAATTGATAAGGTTGCTCCACTCTAAATAAGATTTATTTATAATCTATACATGCAATAATAAGGTTATAATGATAAATTAGGCAATTATTGAAATTTTTGCCCGTTTGTGTGTTTGTGTATAAACAAACCACATAAAACCTGCAAACAAATATAAGCGGAAGTTTCTCAGTTGTATTCCTTGCAACCTGAAGAAGAGAGAAGCCTATTGAGCGTTATTCAAATTTGTATACATCAATCTATTTACCAGATGTGTTTAAGTCAATTTTATCGATAGAAACAACAGATACAATATGAAGGCAGACCCAAATGAAGTGCTAAAACAAGTGGAGTAGAGCCTTACCAAAAAGTATTATGTATTGCTTTCAATTTAACATAAAATCAGTCTTTGAAAAAAAATTACTATTATAAAATAAAAGTCATTCTGCCATAACCGGCAAGCAGAAAATTCAGTTTTCTGCCCTTACCTCTTGAAATACTTTTTCCATTATAATTAAAAACAAAATGGTTTAGTGAGAAATTTGTTTTTTTTTTAATGTAAAAGTCAAAGACGGAACAGATTTCCGAGCATGAAAACTTATTGTTTTGTTTTTTCCAAAGAGCACTATTGAATAAAGAAACTCTGTAGTCAATCAGATGCTCACTTCAGATTTTTTAAGTCTTCGAAGCTAACATACAAACATACACAACAAAGTCCGATGTAATTCTACATTATCCACTAATATCTCCACTGAAAACACATTTCTTTCTTTATTTTTATTGATTTCTCTATTATGCGAACACAATACTTTCAATGTTTTAATAAAAGTACAAATGAATGACAATGAATTTTTCAGATTAAGAACAAGAGTTTGTATTTAAAGAAATCCATTATTACGAAGGAAAAAACAGAAAGTAGTAAAGATTTTTAATTTTATTGAAAAATACATAAAACCTAGTTTGCACTAAGAAATAAATTTAATAATGTTCTAAAGCAGGGTTTTCCAACCTTTTTTTGTTGAGGCTCCCCGGACTATAAATTATATTTCATGCCCCCCCTTTACTTTTTCATGCCGCCCCTTTGAAATTAAAGAAAAATGGTAACTGAAGTTTATAAATACACAAACTTACCTTTTAACAGTGAGACACAATAATTTTACACACTTAAACTGATTTCTCAACAAAAAATGTACACCAAAACGTCAAATTTTTCTCAAGTTTGTGGTAATAATAGTGAATATGATATTTAATTTCATTAATTTTATGCATGTAAATTAAACATTACATTGTAATGTTATTTATTAATGTTGTTTGTATATTTTTTGTTTTTTCTTTCTAATATGCAAACGCTTTCGGCCCCCCATGACATCTCTCTATGCCCCCTTGGGAGGCGCATAAATTTGGTTTCTTAAAGTATTATTTGTTTTTACTTGAATACTACTATTACATCAATAGTAACAATTATTGACAAACAATTAAAAGAAAAACTAAAAAATGTTTTTATGTTGGAATGTTTCATATTGATTTTTTCCAACAAAGTATATAAAATATATTATTTGCAAAAAAAATTATTTATTATTCACTGCATTTTAGGATTAACAACTGTTTAATTAATGAACCATTTTAATGTTTTATTACAGAATTTAAGGAAGACATTTAAAATTTTTGAAAATAATGCATTTTCAAATACCCTAAAATGTTATTAAATTTGCTGTATTTATTATCATTTTTATGAAATCTGTGTCCTCATCTAAATTTATCTACTTGCATTATGTAAATCAAACTCTTAAACAAAAGTTGGTCAATGTTACTAATTATAATAAATCAAAAAAGGTGTCATTTTGAATAGTTTCTTATACAGTGATTTATTATTAAAATTTAATTACATGTTAAAATCCAAAACAGGATAAAAAATATTACTTTGTAAATATGTTATCCTGTAGAAATTTTTTTAAAACAAATTGCAACCATAATGGTTAAAATGTTCATCAAACAGTAATAACGGAAAACTTGTGTCAAGAAAAAGGAATTTGAGACAACTTATCAATCATACTTTTTTAACAGACTATGAAATATAGTGTTAAAACGATGAATTATGAGAAAAAATACAGACAATGAATTATGTGAGAAAAAATATAGATGGGTAACATACCAAGTTGATTCTTCATTTGCATTTGGACCGAGTTTATATGAGCCTTACTTGTGTAAATCTTGTTGATTGCTTTGCGAGACCTGATCACTTCTTTGGCCAAGATTGTGCATACCTGTTTATCATTTTTTGTAGCAGCCTCTTTCAATGACTTTTTTATTTTATCCTCTTCTCTTTGAATTGCTAAAAATTCAAAGTGACATCTGATTTTAAAATATTTTTTATAAATGTTATAAGGACGTCATTTGTTACAATACTACATTATACAAATCTGAATACTTGATTTAAATAGTGAGAATAAAAGCATTTTTCCTAACATTTATTAGCAATAATCTAAGCCCGGCTATCTCCCACAGGCAAGGTAAGCATCATATGCTACACAAAATTCTCATAAACTTAATAGTCAAAATACAGCAATTATAAACTGTGAGACAAGACTAATTCAATAAAAGATAATTATCAAAAGGTCAAGACACAAGTCTTTAATTATTTCATTGACACAAGTGTTGGACCTATTGTTTAAACTTGTATTCAGTAGCAACTGTGTCCTTCAGAAGAAGCGCAATCATTTATGACTTTCTTATGTACATGTTGAATAATTATGGCTTGCTATATATATATATATATATATATATATATATATATATATATATATATATATATATATATATATATATATATATATATATATATATATATATATACACATATATATACATATATATACATATGTATGTATATATATATACATATATATACATATATATATATATATATATATATATATATATATATATATGAGGGTACACACAAACAAATTGGTTGCTTCCCAGCTATAGCCAAATAAACTGTTGCAGTTTTTTATACACTGATAGCGCTATTCTCCCAATTTCAATATATATGTATAAATTTATATATATAACCAAGGTTTAGTAGTATTTGTAAAAAGAAATAAGATTACTTCAACAGGTTCTTCAACATTTCAACAGAGATTCAACAGGACTATTCATCAATTATTATTGAAATTAAACATCTTAGTTAAAGGTGGAAATAAAATGAAAATCAAATTGGTGAACATTATGGGTAGCAGTAAACAAACAGGGCAAAATTTTATCGTGTTAAGAATTTTTACTTCATATGAGCATTTGCTTAACACCCAGTTTTAAAAAAAATTTCTATAAAATGTAAATTAAAGTTTCATAGTTTAACTTTACAATCTTTTAACAAATTATAAAACACAATGATTATATGAAAATGTAATATCTATTGCTATAGTACGATGTGGTATTAGTTATAACTTTTTATATATATGAGCCTTTTATTAAAAAGATGTTTACGTGTGCAAAAGAAATAATGCTATAGCAGTAAGTTCATGATATGCACATAAGTTCAAATATGTATTAAAGCTTTAATAAATAAATAAGAAATAGTGTTAAAAACAGAGATAATTTGTAAAATAAAGAACCATTGATTTTAAGAAATTTCTCTAAAAAACTTTAGTAGCAGTTCCACATTAATATCCTAGAGCTTTATAACATAATATTATAAGACTAATCTCCTTGCCGATAATCTTCAGTATCTACTGCTTCACATATAATGGTTTAAGGCCAAAAGAACAAAAAATTTAAGTTTGTTGTACGGTTTGTATTAATAAGAAACAAAAAATCAAATGATAAACCTTATCTCCAATTACTAAGGCTGGTACAATACCCAGTTGTTGAATGCCGATGATGTTTAGTGACTACCAAAAAAGCTATGTTACGCATAGAGCATACATTACATATTACAACTTAATGTCAGGGATTATGATTCATTACTTCAAAAATAGATTCCAAAATATTGTCACATACTACATGTGTCTCTTATACATAATATCGCAAAATCTCAAGGGTTTTTCTTCTTTTTGATATGCTGTAACGATTTCATTTAAATGCCTTATAGTTATCTTACATTCGATATATCAAACAATTTTGTTTAATTTTTATTTTGTTGCGCATAAGTTACGGCAAACCTTTTATCAGTATTTCAGTCATATTAATATTACTTCAATTAGGATATCATACCTCTTATTTGTCTTTCCAAATTATAACCTTCTTTTCTCAGTTTGTGAGCCCACTCATTTACCTATAAATGAACGCAAATTAATTAGATATAAACAGAATACAATCTGGCCTTGTACATTATCATATATATGTATAACTTGAATTTAACTAACCAAATCTTTAGGATTACGTTCCTGAGATTTCCCAAATAAACCCATTGTGAAAAATTTCGAAAATTAAGAAAAATGAAGATTTTCCACTTTTATTTTTGACAGCTAATGCAAAACATTGATGAGCACATACGTCAAATATGCAATTTATTGTTTAATGCTATAGTTTTGATACCTGTGCCATATATCGCACGGAAATATATGTCAAAACATGTTAATTCGGGATAATATGGCCACTCCGATAGGATAGCCAACATATCTCAATGTTTTTTCATTAGTTATTTATAGTTAACACCAATAAATGACGGCTACTAATGCTTACTAGCTACTGTAAGTGTTAATTTTTTAACTCAACAATTTGGACCGATTCAAGATTTTTCAAATACTCATCGTAATTAGATTGTAATGTTTTAGCTGGACAACGATTATTCCTATTTATTCGTCAAATATAATCGGTTACCATGAATAGATCGCAGATTAAAAAACAAAGCTAGATTTAAATATATGGCATTGTCATCAATATGATTCAATATAATGATAATTCTTATTGAGGTGGTATAATCATATACAATCTAATTTTCTGTACATATTTTTACATCAAAATGATAAATTATTTAATTTTACATCATGGTATAATTATTTACTATGCCTCTCTCATTTTTAGTACATGTCAGAAAAAAATTATAAATAAAGCAAAGGAAATTAGGACTTGGCTACGTAATATCAGGATCAAACGATTACTCAGAACTTATTCATAATTGAATATCCATGTTATCTGCACATATTTGATAAAATGGCCAACAGTAAAGTTTTTCAATATAATTTTCATTTCATTAAAAGTATTAATAAAGCCTTTGCTTTACTAAATAATGAAAACATTGCTATACTGTTTTCACTATTGTTCTTTTAAGGTACAAAATTATTTCCTAAAATGCATGGACGTATTACCCTATTGTACCTGCATGAAAATTAAAAGTTGAACATTTCAATGATGAATGAAATTTTACACCTTGTAACACTCGATTCAAAATTACTGACATAAATATCTAGGACGTTTTTCTCACTTTTTTTCGTAGGTATTTTCTATATAGTTTTGTTTACGTTTACGTCCATTTTTTGTGTTAAGTGAAGTGTTCAAATAGTATGAGAAATTTATACTATTTTAAATATATTTCTGTATAATAAGTTAAATTCTTTAAGTTCATAGTGAAATTGTGTGATGTGCAAATAGTAATCGTAGACTATCGGCTAAAACCCGGTTATTCGCTAAAAAGGTAATGTACCAAAAGAAACTTTTCATTTACTTCATAAAAATGATTTTGGTAATATGAGCTGTTAACCTGAAAACCGTTTGAAAAAGTCTCCGTAAAAATTTTTGATATTGTGAAATTTATTTACCAAATCTGAATAGGTTATTTCTGATTTACTCGTGCGGTTTTGTTTTTATTTATCTTACGTATATATGACTAGGTTATGCTGAAATATTATTGTTTGTACTTGACAAATTCTGTCAGAAAACATATAAGTATATGCACTTTATAATAAGTTAATTCCTCGTTTCTATCTCAGTTGAATAAAAACTTGTAACAAAGAATATTTCGGGTACAGGAATAAAGGTGTACCCGATTTAATTTAGTGAAAAAGAAATATTAAAAAAAATATCCAATGTATCTTAGAAGCCTTAACAATCAGGTGTAACTAAAGAAATAATTATTAAATTGGCTGTCAATATAGTATAAATATATTTCTTTTGCGTTCACCTGTCTGGTTTATTTACTTACTTATACTATACTTTTAACTATCCTTAAGATGAGAAGATTTATTAAATGGAAATATTATTATGATATATTTTCACTATGTTATTATCTTATCCTCATTTTACTTTTGTTCTATATGTAGTACCAGGTAATATGGTTAGAAAATTCTATTTCACTATAGATAATGAGTCATCATTGTAAATTAATATTTCATCATGGAAACGTAAATTTGTTATGATGAAATGCTGTCAATTTTATTTGGAATTATTCTTGTAGAATGTATCAATGGAAAATAATTGTTTATTTTGTATACATTTGAAGAACTGGCAGTCTACAGTAACACAGTATAGTTATTTCATAATATATTCCTATTCTGATTTATTTCTTTTATATTAGTCCTATATATCAGTTCCATAACACAAATATATTTTATAATATTTGAACAAATTTCAATAAAATACAGGAAGTTAAATTAAACCATCTTCAAACCACATAGGAGAGGAATCACTATGCCCCTTCATCCATTTTATTTACTGTAGAAACTGTTGCGCATACAGTTTTACTTACCTAAAGCAAGAAGTCATGATAAAACACTATGAACCTCTTGATATACTTCTTTCAGTGTAATTAAATGAATGAATGTATGTGCGTGTATGTGTGTGTGTCTGTGTATATATATATGTATGTATATGTATATGTATGTGTATGTATATGTATATATATATATATATATATATATATATCTATATATATATATATATATGTATGTATATATACATACACACGTACATTCATACATACATACACATTTATGTTTTTATGTATATTCGTCTGACAGTAAATATATCAATTTTTGACAAATTGTTTTCAGACTTGGCTGAGAAATAACCCTCGGGTAGTTGTATGTTGTTATTTGAAGAGGGAAATATCGGGCAAGGGCAAGTGTCTCAATTTGTACTGCAAAATTGTAAAAACTTGACAACTTTTCCGTTCTTCCTAATGTCTGCAAAAAAATAGCTAACCATATACACTTTCAAAAGCAAAGCCCCAATTTGCTTACATCCAATGATTTTGAGAAGTTGGTACACAAAATATATGTATTGTAGGTTTGCATACTCATAGCTATAAATTGAAAATGGAAATTCGCAACAATTTCTAAGCTAACATGCAGCCTTTTTTGTTTACTTCCCACTTCCAGATGTACCTTTTTTTGTTTTTCTTTTACCCACCAAATCATAACTTCCTTTTCTGTATCTTCATAATCAAATTTTGTAGTTATTTTCTTAAATATTTTCTGTTTCTTTCATGTTTTACTTTACTTATGGTCCACTTCCGTGTTATTATTATTAATTTCCATAAAGGTACATTACTTAATTGTATTTATCTTTTTTTTAAATAATGTTTTCACATCTCTAGGCAATTAAGAATTACTTAATAAATAAATAGATAAATCGACTAGTTCTTCAATCTACTAGATCAGTCTGCTAGTAAGTAAATAGATCAATCTACTTCATACCAAAATTTAACTATTCTGTACCATTTTGATTTTGTCATCTTAACTGTTCACCACAAAACTTATCAGAATTCATATGTGGCTATTTTCTTAGGCACGGTCCAAATGTATGTGGCACTACACTGTATACATATGTCATCAGCAGACACCTAATCTGAATGTTTGCTTTTGGAGAATAAAATAAAACTTGTTTTTTTTAATATTATGTGCTCTTAATACATCTATCTAATATTGCAACTTATAATTTATAATACAGTAATTTGGCAATGAATTCCTTAACAAACATTATGTATGATATTTGCAAAACGAATATTTGCAAAAAAAGTTGTGCAATTTTATGGTAGTTGTATGATTTCTGTCAAAATCAGCTGTAAAAATATAAATAGTAAGAAACTGACATGTAATTGATGGACAATCAATGATAGTATCGATTTGAAGCAACCTTCAAAACAGCATTCTCCTAATCGATGCAAAATGTTGAACTTAATTAAACAGATATTTAAAGAACATTTTTCCGTTTGCATTTTTACCAATTTGTTATCTAAAGTAATGAAGTGGCTAATAAAGACAATGATTGCAGTTATAAATGTATAAGTATGCAGTGTTTCCTATTTACTACGTTTAAGACAGGTGTGCTGATAACACAGATAAATATCTTTAGGAAACCCACCAGGTGTGTGCTTTATTAACAGCTAGTGCGTCAACCTCGAGTTTTGATGGAGCAAGTGACTATATTTAGTTGGGTAATTTTACAAGTAATCAAAGTTTAATATAGCTTTTTTGAAAGAGAATACCTTTTTATAAAAATTATAGCATTCTAATTTTTTTTAATATCTTATTTTAATTTATTTTTTATTAAATTATATAATCGTATATGATAAAATTATATTAAATTTAGCTATATAAAATGACATCCATCTCTGTCCGTTGGTCTGTATGTACGTAACTATGAAAATATGCTACAGGTCATTAGTTTTGACCAATTTTGTTGATTCTTTTTTTCACAGATTGAGATTCTCAGGATCTGCTAGAGATATTGCATTTAAAAGACTTCCAAGTTTGTTGAGATCCACTTTGAATAGGGTCCATATTTCTGTGGCGTAGAGAAGGGTTGATAAGATAAGCTTCCGAAAGAGACGAATCTTAGTCGGAGTGGTGATGTTATTTTACCTCCACAGACATCATTATAGCAACGCGAACGCTTATGGATGTCAGCAGAGGAGGCAATTTGCATTTCCTCTACAAGCTATACGAGGTACTTGAAGACTTGGGCTTATTTAAACTGCCTACTGTCGAGGTGAACGAAAGTTGGCGATCCGTCTTTCATAAGCACCTTTGTATTACCGGCATTTATTTTCAGGCCGTATGACACTGAGATCCAAGTGACGTTAGTTAGGACGCGTGGATCCATATATATTAAGTTCATTGTCTATTTTAAGATGTAAAATGTATCTCCATACATATACATTGAAAATTTACGGGATTCACAGATGTCGGTTTGAAAGTACAATATTAGCATTTTTAATATAGTTAATATGTTTGGCTAGGCTAATGTATATAATTCGTTTAGTTTTATCTTTCGACACTGCGTTCGACTTTCGATCTACGGAAAGGGATATGGCGATAAATACTTAGTTATAGAATGAAAATTAAAATAAAATTTAGGTCAAAAGAAGTTTTCGTAGGTTTTTACACTATTATTTTATCGGAGATTTAAAAAGTTGTTATTACTAAGTAAAATACAAATTTATTTTAGAAAGTGTTATCGTAATGATTAGGCCGTACATAAAGACGCAAATTAAAGCAAAGAACAATTTTGAGCCGAATTCGATTGTAGGATAATCGTTATCCAATTTTATAGTCTTCTAAATTCAAATCTAATATTTTGATTGGCAGCAGTCCGGCAGCTCACCAAAGTTACGTATTTTACGAATGTGTGAACGTTCGGTCGCTACACACACACGCCTTCTAGTACAGTAGTCAACTCGGGTATATGTAGACACAATTTGATATAAAGCTACAAATATATGTCTTTTAAATTTATTATTTTTTTTGCGCATTACATAATTTAAATGATCACATTTATGATGCAACTATAAAAGTAAAGATGCATGTTTTTATACTCATTTTCCAAAATTATATCTTCTATAAAAAAACTACCGGGAATAGTAAATGAACCGTTTAAAAGGAATCGGTAATTTTTTTGTTTAGTTGGTAGAACTTTCTTTAATGACCGAGCCAAACGTGAACACGATCTATCACCTAGTGTGTTTATAACAGCTCTCGTAATAGGTCGACCTCAAAGTTGCTCTTCGAATTTTATTATGGATAAATTAATCGAACAAAACTTAACTTTTGTATTTCAAACAAAATTTCTTATGTCGAATGTTAAAAGTCCAATGATGATTCGAGTATGTAGAATACACAGGCATACGAGTGGTACAAATCGTTTAGAGGGGCGTGAAGTGGTAGAAGATTTTTCAATCGCTATTTTTCAGTCGATCATTTCAGTATTAGAGAGTTGGCTCGAGAGTTGAACATTGATAAAATGACCGTTTATTGAATTTTAACCAATGTATTGCGCTTAATTTCTTGCAAAAAGAGCATCGATTGGAGACATCGATTGAATCAATTGAATTGAACGAATCGAATGAACGATTGGATCGATTGAATCAGCCTATTGAAAACATCGATTTAATTGAATCGGTTAAATCGGCCGATTAAAGACATCGATTGATCGATTGATCAATTCAAGACATCAAAGGGAATTCGTAGCGAGAATTAAAGGTCACACCACTTACGGCCTTTGAGAAGTGTGTGGAAGAGTGGGTGCCGCGTTATCACAGTTGTATTGCAAACAACGGGGATTACTTTGAAGGTGACAAAATAAATTTTGATGAATTCTTAACGATTCCGGGCAGTTTTTATATAGAATGTAATTGCAATAAAACACCATAACTTGACAAAGTGTAAGGTTTATAACACAGACCATTTACAACATTGAAATTTGTTTCAATGGGGAAAGTGGTGGTACCTTCAGCACATATTTTGAATTTGAATTATTTTCAAGATCATTTGACTATACAAATTTTCCAATGTGTGTATATTTGTATAAAGTTACAATTTGCCTATTGTATATTTTTTATTCTAAATTTCATTGGCGTAAATTTAACATTCACTGAATGCTATCGGTTCTTAATCATCTCTAATACAGAAAAACAAAAAGTTCAATTTTTAGTTTAAACTCTCACACTTAAAGTAAGTTTTATTGAATACGAAAATGATCAAATTTTTATTGGTCTATATCAGTGTAAATACTCGAAAACGTAAAAATTAAAATTAAATCAGTTTTTTAATCAGCCTGCAAGTAAAGAGGA
The DNA here is from genome assembly GCA_039881145.1 of Druceiella hillmani. Classification (NCBI taxonomy): domain Eukaryota; kingdom Metazoa; phylum Arthropoda; class Insecta; order Lepidoptera; family Hepialidae; genus Druceiella; species Druceiella hillmani. Next base: position 17,640,311 of record JAYKKI010000021.1, on the reverse strand, counting down.
GTATAATAATTTACCGTTATTTACTATTTGGCCATTAATAAATATAGGTAAAACCATCAAGCAAAAACCATTCTCTGCAATAATATTTTGGGATCACGATTTACGTCAGTATAATATATAAATGATTTGTCCCTTATTCGTCCGTAAGTTATTATAATGTGTATTGATGTTCCGAAGTCCATTCTATGTACGAAGCACAAAATTATAACAGTCTGTTTTATTAACACACCTGTTTTAAATGCAGCGATTAGGAACCAGTGTATATTATATTGATATACTGCAATCACAATACCTTTATTAAGAGAGATAACATTAAAAATTTCTCGACTATCATAAATGTAATCAATTTTTTCAATTTATGTATTGTTTTTTAAAACAGTCTCCGATAAAATATATAAGTGTGTCGTTTCATTCGTTGGAACCAATAAGAGAAGCAGTCGGCACACTCTTCCCACGGCACACGCTTTCGAAAAATGCAGTCATCGCTTCATCCGAGAATCCTTTTCCTCGTAATTTCTCTTTCATTCTTGGGAATAAATAGAAATAGCACAGGAAGAGGTCGAGACTGCCTGACGGATGGACCCATAATTGCTACATCCGATATAGTTTAATATTTGGTCGTTCCTCTGGTTGAGTGCGTTATCGAACCGAAGGCGGTAGTCGAACTTTTCCAAAATAATCTTTACATAATAGCCAGTCTCTGTAAAGAACGAGACGACCAATTTTTTCCGACATTTTATCCTTTCAGAAAACATAGACTGCTTCTTAGTTTCGGGTTCGCAACAGTATATATAGCCTTCGTCACCCGTGGTGACGTTAAATATATCATTTTGAGTGACCTCAGTTGAGTTTTCTTAACATTTTGCGAGGTGATGTTTTTGAGCTTCAATCAAATCGTGGGGTATACTGTACTTGACTCATGTCAATACCTAAACTTAACCGAATCGGCTACTACGTTATTCTCTTGTGACTCTTTATTATGATCCGCACAGCATTGATGTTATGTTCAGTTGGCGCTACTGATTGGACCTCACTCAGATCATCACTGAGAATGATACGACGATGCTCAAACTCGTATTAAATCAGTTGTAAACTGTAACGCAAGATAGGGCTTTATTCATAAAATGCTAATCGTAATCGATTGTAACTTTATTTTTTTAGACCGCAATAAAAGTTGTAAAAATCATGGAACGAAAGTGTTCCTCGGGTTAAATTCATCCAATATTCAAATTACCGCCAATTTTTAAAAACAAATGGCATATTCAAGCCATGAATTTGCAAATTGACAAGTTATTACGGACATAAAACCAAACAATATTGCCAAAACAAATTAAAATAATCACCCATTACGAACCTACACTTTCGGATAATTTTACTGTATCAGTATTAAATATTTAAGGTACATGAGGGAGTAATTGACACTTAAACAAAATTCTATAATTTAGAAAGGTATTTATCAAAATTTAGCACAAAATATAAAATAATTGTTTTTAATTATAGTTCTTTAGACTATGTATTTTCATAAAATTTATAATAAAAAAGCTAGTCTGCAGAATACTTTTTTATTTATTAAAAGAAATATATCTACACACGAACATCAATAGTCGACATAGCTAATTAAAGGTTGATGTCATAAACGACACGTATGGTTGCAATAGTTGACATTAAACAATTTTTGTTTATTTAAGATGCTAATATTTTAGTTTTAAAAGTAAGCAAGTTGCAATTTTTCATTATAACAATAATCACAAAATTGGACATTTATTTTACACAGAAAAAAAACAAATAAAAATTAGAAATCAATAAATATTAAATTGTTCAAAATAAATCTCGAAAATCAATCTTCTGTCCATTTGCGATGCAGATAATATCTTAACTATGTCATCAAAAGAAACAATATGCTTGTCTTCCACTACAGGCCACTTAAATTTTCAGTCAATACGTTTAAGAAAGGAGACTTCAATATTTATTTGTCCTCAATTGTGAGACACAAAATACTTATTTGTCTTCTTACACATAAATTTAACTATCACAATATCATTAACATTTCTATATTTAATATTTTCATCACTCAATAGTGGGTTATTACTTAGTGAAGTAATTATAACTTTGTCATATTTCTAATGCTTCGAAACTAACATCGCGTGTAGAGGAACAAGATTCAACCCATTCTTTCCCTGATCCACTGTTTGATTCAGCCATTTTCTTTTTCCTTTTTGTTTGGGTTCTTATTTTTTAGCTTCATTTTCTGCTTTCTTTAGTTTTCTTTTTTCTGCATCTGCTAGTTTCTTACACTCTTTTTCTTGTCTCTGGTATTTTTTTAGGTAATTTTGGTACATCTCTGCACTCACTACATCAGGCATCTTCTCTTTTGATCGTCTTTTTGGCGTGCTAGGCTTAGGGTCGGTCCAGAAAATGTAGATGGTATTTGTGTTATATCTGATGTATACTGCAGTTTTTATGGATGTAGCATACCTGTCAACTACTTCTTTTATATTTGACCCGTCGTGTATTTCCTCTACATTTCAGAAATTTAGGCGGGGTGCACAGGTTGGAATTAATGTATTGGCTGTAGCAATTTGTCTTTGAACTACTGCTCGTGTATTTGAAACATCATCTCTCAAATGTAGTGTAACTACATTACTACACAGGATGAAATGATTGTATTCCCATGGCCCGCTCTATTGATGACATTTTACCAGATATAAAACAGAGACCTATCAGATTTTTCGTCATTGTAATTAGCAGAACGACTTTGAAACAATTTGTGTTTATCTTCACCGATTTATTTTTCTAGAAATGCCAGACTCTGCTTATCATCAGTTACGTTGTTCGTGGATTCTGGTTGTGAAGACGGAACAAGTACATCATTATATTTTTCTCGTTGACCTTTCCATTTTGTATAGTCTATGGCATTCTTATCCCAGGGTACTTATCCGCTTTTCCTAAAGACATTTTTCATCATTTGTGTATCTAAATCGTTTGAAATTTTATGCAATAGGGGAGCAAAATTAGCTTTTCACAAATAAGGTGATTGTAAGTTTTCGATTCGCCACGCATAAATCACTTGTTTCCACTTTGTCTTAATCGGTTTGAAAAATCCAAGATATAGTGGCTGAACAATGTGAGTAGAGTTCGGGTGTAAAACTACTAGAATTATCCCGTTATCGAATTCAGAATTGGCTGTTATGTTGTGTTATATAGTATAGCAGTTTTTTGAAGACCTTAGATAACTTATATATCAATGTAGCATCAATATCAAACACTAAAAAAGCATGAAAATAGCCACTATATAAAATAAAAATACTTATAAAATTATAATGATCTTGTTTTTAAGTAAATCAAATTTGCAATTTTCTTGACCTTTCTTTTTTCACATGTCAGTACAAAATGGCTGCACCATGTCATACGAAAATATATATTGCATAAAACCATAGATTATACATAAATTAAGTATGTTTTCTAAGTTGAAATGTGTCTGAGATTGTTTTAAAATTGGATCAAAGAGAATAGTGTCTATTATATATATTACTACCACCGTGTTAATTATACCCCAACCACCTCAAAATACACCTGGTAATTTGTAAAGTATGAAACATCAGTAGTTGACCAACTTTTGATGCTTTTGTTGCTTATTTTTGCCAATAATTAAACTGTTGTATAAAATTCTCATTTAGAAATAATATCAGTAATGATTATTTGTATCTAATAATAAACATTGATTATATTCAGAAGAACGTGTAAATTAGCTATATGCTTAAATCGGGAAAATTGTCATAAATTGTATCGATCTTTAGTTAAAGGAAAATCGTCCAAAATTTCAGGTTTGTATCTATTAATAAACATTGATTATGTTCAGAAGAACGTGTAAATTAGCTATATGCTTAAACCGGGAAAATTATCATAAATTGTATTTGGTCTAAAATTTCTGGTTCGTATTGGATGGTTACTTAAATTAACTGTTTGGAACAATATCGTTAAGGATCAGATTTATTATTTTTGTTGTATCATCAATAGTTCGCGATATAATTTATTTTTAAAGCCAGCCGATATAGCATAATCTTTCAGACCGCACCGACTAAGTATATTATTCGGAGTGTGATCCTTCTTGGCATTCTCAAAAAAATGTACTTAGAGTAAACGTGCAAAACATCTTAAATTGTAATGAACGATAAAGTTTGCAAACTATCACTTTTATACGATATTAAATATTAGAAGGACGGAACCACATTGAAATTAAACGGGAACGGGTCTATATAGTGCTGATGCCTGTTGCCCCACCCCAATTATTGACTGACAATGAATACAGTGATGAACTTTATAGACAATCTTCATATTATTGGTAGATTCCAATAAAATCAACAGTGTATGAAAATACATAGCATTATACATCACTGCACAGCGGTGCACAATGTGCATTATTATGCCGGGTGTCGCGTTGCATTTCGCAAGCGCTGACCGCGAGTGCAATGCGGTCGCCCGAACTCGATGCACCCATTGCCGATGTGCAATACGCACGTCACAATCCTGTATTTTTTGTATCAATTTTCAAACTAATCGTTGATGAGTAACAATGTTAGCCCTAAGGGCAGGAGAACACAAATTACTGGATTAGGATTGTCTCATTACTGCTCTCTGTTGTGCTACGAGAGACAAGTCATACGGACCATAGTTAATAAGGAATACGAGTAACATTTTTATTACGTGTGAAATGTGATCAATGGGCAGATAGAAATGAGTTAGAATAGACAATTTTTATGAAAACATTGCATATACGATGTATCTGAAGATCCAAACGTTCAAAGGAACGAAAAAAGTGTAGAAACGGAAAGAACATTGTTTAAAAAAAATTTGTTTAATTTTAACCATTTACATGGGAATTTAGACCCACCTCCCCAAGCTTCGGAACACACCCCTTAATATTTTTTTTGTATTACCCTCTATACTTACAAGTGCAAATGAGAAGCATGTAAATTTTTCTTATATATTTTTTTATTAATCCTAAACATCTGAAACAAAATTTAGACCTTCCCCTGACCTTCGGAATCCACCCCTAACCTTCAGAACCCAGCCCTTAATATTTTTATTACCATCTATACTTCCAAGTGCAGGGGTGAAATACTTTTAAACCCATCTATATTTTTCTTAAATATTTTTTTATTAATCCTAAACATCTGATGCGACATTTAGACACACCCCCGACCTTCGGAACCATCCTTTAATATATTTTTTTATTACCGTCTATACTTCGGAACCCACCTAGTTCCGAAGGTCTGGAGTGGATCTAAATTTTGTTTCAGATGTTTAGAACTAGTGAAAAAATGTTAAGGAAAATTTAGATATGTTTAAAAGTATTTAAGGGGCTTTTCTCATGCACTCGGAAGTGTAGATGGTAATATAAAAAAAGATTCACAATTAAATGAAACTATGTGATGTAGTATTATTTCTACTTTTTTAAATGTCTTTACCACGAGCTAGGTTTCGTTGTATTACAACATCTTCAGGTGGGATATTAGCAAAGATAAAAGATAGATAAAAGATCAAAGATCTTAGAAGAGAAAGAGAAACCTAGGTCGTGGTAAATAAATTTCAAAAAGTAGAAATAATACTACATCACGTAGTTTCATTTAATTGTGAATAATGAATTTCTACAAAATTAACGCCAAATATATTCAATAAAAAAAGATATTAACCCATCCTGGGTTTTGAAGGTCGTGGATGGGCCTAAATTTTGTTTCAGATCTTTAGAATTAATAAAAAAAATATTTAAGAACAATTTAGATGGGTTTAAATGTATAATAAGTACTACTCTCTTGCACTTGAAAGTACAGATGGTAATACAAAAAATATATTAAGGAGTGGGTTCCGAAGATTGGGAGGGGGGGGGGATAGGTTTAAATTTCCATGTAGATAGTTAAAATTAAACGACAATTTATTAAACAATATTTTTTCCACTTCTATAATTTTTTTTCGTTCATTTGAATGTTCGGAATTCACATACGTGAATTAATTTTAATATCATCGTCCATCTTGGCTTTCAGAAACTTACCCACGTAAATAGATACAAATTCATGGCCCATTTAAAAACTAATTTATTAATACAATAAGATACAGGAGATTAATAAATGTTATTAATTCTCAAATAATGTTTAATGAAATGTTAGTCTGATTTTTCTTTTCAAAATACTATTGGAGATAAACAATATTAGTTTAATTGGAAATTATATTGGAAATATTTTCATTTTAATAAGTAAACTGAAGTAACGTGCGAATTTAAAAGATAACGATGCATTTTTAACTTTTATCGTAGATTATTCAAGGTGTCGCATTTGCTTACCTTTCACATTAAGTTCATGCTATGCGATTATAACAGAATGGTGATAGATAGAATTGCGAAAAGTTTCATGAAATCTTGGTATACATTCAGAATTTACTTCTGTTTCATATAGTTTCCGCCAGAAAAATCAGTTTAAATGATGGTAACTAAATACTTTCTGGCACTGACTAAATTTGATAAAAAATATGTTCTTTATTGCTTAGATAAAGTTTAGATGTTCTGTGAAATGGATGAATATATACTAAAATCTTCTATACCAAGCGCGTTTTTGCGACTAAAAAGTCAAGCAAAACGTTTTGTTTTTACTATTAAATACTACACATTTTGCTATTGCAATAAATCAGTTCGAGCATGGAGTTGTTATGACGTACACAGCCTTTACATTTTGTTGTTTTTCACATAATCAGTTGCGTTACTTACGCAAATTGATAAAAACAGGATTTGTTCGCGTCATCTTTCTTATAAGATAATCTACATCATCTTTACTAGCAACTCAAATTGAGGATAGAATGGTATTGGACATAATGACGTTATATTATTATACAGACGTGTCATTGGCGCTCTAAAAGTGGTCTTCAAAACTTTAGGTAAGCTGAAGATGACTTCAATAGGACTATCTCTTTGATATACGTTATTTCGTCGATTCTCTATGTCTTAGATCGTAGTTCGCGCGTGGCGCTAATTGAGACCATATTTTTTGTTTGTCTTATATGGGTATAACTTGCCTTTCGAGTATAACTTCATTGATTGGACATGCAGTTTTAAAGACGTTTTCAACAGATGACGTGATGTAACATCTTATATTATTATCTATTTGCCTCAAAAATCTGCTTACGTATTTTTTAAACTACCCAAAAAAATTCAAGGCTAATAAAAAAAATAATTTTTTTTTAAATAATTAATATTGATATAATTAATTTAAACGTACACTTATAGTTTTCTCAACAGACTGACATTTATTAAACCATAGCTAATGCAAATGTCATAAACATAGATGCGCAGTTAAACTAGTTGTCTACAGATGTTGCTACTGGTATATTAACTTGTTTTGATATAAAATCAATAACTACGTCTAATACACAAGAAGTGATTAGATATGAATAAACGAGAGCTCGTTTGGAAGCTTGTGATTTTTACTTCTTTCTTTTTCTTAATTTTTTAGATAAAAAATCTTTTTCACCTTTCACTTTCCCATACCAATGTTACAATTTTTTTGAGTAATTGACTAACAACGTTTAGGAGAGGCATTTTGAAGGGGATATTTTTAACTTTACTCTTTGAATTATTATTTCAAAATATCGAGGCGTTTAAAATCTCAAGTATCTATTATTTGATCAAAAAAGCTCGTACAGGAATTTAAAAAAAAATCCAAGAGAAAAGGACCAACTTCAAAACACTTTTGTTAAATTGCTTGAAAGAAAATGTCTGCCCTCCACGAACGTTGTCAAAGTTCCTAAAATGTGAAAGGATAATTTTTGTAATTTTTTTAACCTTTGGTACAGGAAGGTGAAAAAGATTTTTGATATTTTTTTTAAAAACTAGAGGTATACGCTTTAATATGAGCTAGCTTTTCAAATCTAAAAATTTTTCACGTATATATATATACGTTTAAGAATTTTAAAATGTGCTGATCTTTTTTGGTTATCCTTTAAATTTTTTGGGGAGTGTATAGCTTGTTGTGGAGTGTATAAAATGTTACTTAAAGTCATTCAATGAAAATTTACTTACACCCATCTCGGTTAGCGTTGTTTTCGTCATAAGCCGTCCATTCACAATAATATTACCAACTTCGTGAATTATGTGGCTGGAAACTTAGCCCTTTCAGAGCAAAGCGTTTGGCCAAGTTAACTTTGATACGCAAGTCGTTTGTTGTTATATTTTAACTTTTACCCTTTCGGGCGTAAGTGCACTAGACTAGAAGAAGCTTTAATGCTACCCCACCGTGGCGGTAACATACTCTGTTTACGGATTTTCTCAATTCATACTTTTGGATAACTTAATATATTTATTTAATTTTATTAATTTATTTTTATGGAATAATTCATCATATGAATATTTCTTAACAATCTATTAAAAATATATTTTTAATTTTATAAAACTGTTAGTCGACAAGAAGCGAATCTGGTCGACTTAAGTCGGATAGAGCCGACAAAACGCTAAGCTGGTCGAATTACGTCGGAAAGAGCCGACAAAACGCCAAGTTGACCGAATAGCACGTCGCAACGTGCCATAAAAATGTTTCAGCTTCCACCAAAATGCGCCATTAGATGTTTCACATCAAAATTTATGATTGGCTCTTGCAATTTCCTTACGATACATTCAAATTTTATGTGAGTAAAATTAATAAGAATATTGAATATACTATATATTCACAATTAAATGGAACTACGTGATGTAGTATTATTTCTACTTTATTTAAGTTCTTTACCACGACCTAGGTTTGTTTGCTAATATCACACCTGAAGATGATGTCATACAATGAAACCTAGGTCGTGGTAAAGAACTTAAAGAAAGTAGAAATAATACTACATCACGTAGTTTCATTTAATTGTGAATAATGAATTTCTACAAAATTAAGGCCAAATATATTCAATATTATATTTATGTTCGTGACGTGTCTTTCAACAATCTATAAATTAAAAGATTGATATGATTTTCCTAAACGATAACAGTTTCCAGCGTTCTAACTTGGAGAAACTAAGCTATTGTGTATATGTCTAAATTGTGTCACTTCTATTACTAGATCGCAGCTGTTCTTAATGAACTGATAAAAATATGTTTATTATTGGTTTAAAATTACTGAATATGAAGAGTGACACGTCAAGAAAACTGCACACGTAGCCATGATGGATCTTCAGGTAAAATGGAAGTTAGTCCTGAAATGGACACTTAGCGTAAGTTGAAAAAAAAAATAAGAAAACTTTAAACACTTTTTGATATCTTAATTTAAAAAATTGTAATCCAAACTTCGGGCACGGTTAAAGCGATCTATAAATTTGAAAGTATCTATTCTGTACTGTTTGTTCTTGAATTAAGAATTTTTCCTTTTAACAAAAAGTAGCAAAAAAAATTTAAATATTCTCTCAACAAAGTGTATTTATGTATTAAAATAATTTTTTTTTGTTTCAAGTAATCCAGCAAAGGAAAGTCATGTTTACCGCATACCACCTGACAAAATACTTAAATACAGCAGCTGGCAATTTGCTATTGTTTAATATTTTTTAATAAACAGTTGACTGTGAATTGTTGCTTATGAATTTTTAACTAAGCAAATAATTGTGAATAAAAGTGTTCAGTTTTCACCAAAAAAAAATGCAAAAAATCACAACACGAACCCTAATATAATTACTGTTTCATTCTTCGCCTTGTGGAATATTTATATTTTTTGCTTTTCGCTATTAAACGTCGATTATTCAATGTCGCAGGGCTCATTAATTACGTTATAAATATATTCGTTTCCTATTATAGCTTCATTACCCTGGAAATTATTTCATTTCTTGTTCCATCCACCGTTTCGAAGTTAGATGATATATCGAGACAATGATTAGTACCAGAGATTCCAGGTTTGCTCATTTGACTCGGTTCTATTTTTTTGAAGTGGCACTATAAATATTATTTCTCCTTCCACAGTTATTTTGACTTTAAACCATACAAGTATGTACTTCCTTTGCAAATGGCCTTCCCATTCTTTAGCATGTTCAGCAGATCTGATCTCGTCAATAGGATTACTCCTTCATAAGAAATTCAAAACGTAAATGTTCTGGTCGTATATCAAGGGGTTCATTAAATAACTACTTTATAAGATAATCTATTTCGAATAATACATAGTATTTTATTTAAATGGCAATAAGCTACATCTTCTAAAACCTCTGATATTATTACAGCAGTAGCAGCTTATATATAGTCGGCTTATATATATATATATATATATATATATATATATATATATATATATATATATATATATATATATATGTATATATAAATTTGCAACGAATATCGGCCTAAACCGAATACCAAATATTCGCCAAAATTAAAAAAGTACTGTTACAAGGCTAAAACGTCACATCTTACACCAAATTAAATCCATGGTACTAACAATGCTACAAACGTCAAGAGAAGATTTGAAGACTTCATAGGGATAAAAAATGTTTATAAAGATAAATTAATCCATTAGTACATTTTAATCGAAGACCTTATCGTACTGTAAAACAAGCAGTAATCGAAGTGCAATCTCGTTCCTTGTTTCTGAGTGCTTAGACGTCTTTCTGTCGTTGCTATAAAAAAGATATAGCTGAAAGAAATATAAACGATGACGCAAACAGATGAATGTGAACAAGACCTCATTGGGGACAGGCTGAGGGGATCTCATAGGTGGCTAGACCTCGAGGGGATCTCATAGATGCCTTGGGTATCTTATATCGTTTTCGAAAGTCGACATACTGTTTTTGCGCGTTTCGTAATCGACACACCACCTGGGCGCTAATTTTCCGAAAACCGTTGAACGCGACGAGCTGGGATCGGCGTCAGTCAATATTGTATGTGAAAGTCTAAGCAGTTTAACTAATAGTCCACAGATTTATGATTTTTTGCAACTTTGAAGTGTAACATCAGATATTTGTTTTCGCCCGACTGCCTATTAGTGACATTATGTAACAATTAGAGAATTAGTTATACTCAGGCACACTGAAAATGTTTTGAAAAACTGTTTTACGAAAGTGACATCTTGCAAAGGTAAAAGAATAGACTTCTTCTTAGTAACAAAAAATACCGCTGCTATACTTTTTTTTATAATATTATATAAATGTTTGATAGTGACACGAATCATAAATTATATACATACTAAATAAATTACTAGTGTAATAATGTGTTAATTAGTGTAATAAATCTGATTTACGAAAAAAAATGTGGAATATCAAATAAATGCCGAATATTCGTTGCAATTGTAATATACGTGTATTTCATCTTTGGACGTTTAAAATATTACTATTTAAAATAACACATTTAAACTAATAGACCACTGCCACCTAATCTCCTCTCCTCATTGGAAAACAACAGCTACAGTAGATAATACACTTGTTGTTGACCACTCTAATATGATTATAAAGAACAATTATTTTCATAAATTTGCATAATATTTCTGCCAAATAAATGCTTGCGCAACACACGCTCTTGAGACGCAAATAACTTGATAAGTTAAGTTTTTTTTATATCAGTGAGATTGTTTGAGAGAACAATGGCGTGATTGTGATTAGATACAGATTAGATCCAGTCGGAATAAGTTCAGTTGTAAGTTTAGCTTAATGTAAGGTTAGGTAAAAGACTCTGGCTAGCACGATTAGAACTCGCAACACTAGGGTTCCGTACACATTTTGGCACTAATAAGCATTAAGGGTACATAGTACTTCTAATATTTAAACAACTTACAATATTAATTTACACAGCGTAAATATATTTTAAATAAATGTAATTATTCATAGGCGTAAAAACTTTTTAATGTTTCAAAAATTATGACCTCTAGAATCATCGCTATAGTTTGTGTAGGAAATTGGCTTCGAAAACACCATTTTTTCAGAATTTAGGTTGAGTAGTTTCGGCAATAGGGGGGAGGGAGGGGACATTTTGCATGTTTTAGTATATCTCTGAATATAAACTATTTAAAACTGAATATTTTTAAGATACACATAACTGACTCTTCCAAACGCGATCACTCTATACCTGGAATTAAAAACTTATTTTATTAGAAAAGCGGCCAAGACAAGACATGCGGACACCGGAGTGATCTTATAAGGGTCAGTTTTTTGTTTTGAGTTACGAAACCCTAAAAATTCTTAGTATTTGTTATTCAAGCACAAAATATGTACAGCATTAGAGGTAAACGACGGCTTGCTATGATTTTCCGTTTTTGGGTTCGAGCTCGTAAAGAAGAGGTATTAGTCTACTACATCGTTATCTTTGATTTAACATAGTAACTAATGATCTCAGTTCTGCTGCGCTTTGCCATTATGGAGCTGTAAATAAAAAGAAAGATAAGAATGTTAAAATATGATTTCATGAAGCCGACAATAATTAATCCGTCAGAATACGTCACGTACGAATAAAGCTTAGCGATGTTTTCCGAGGCTGATGATGGACGATTAATTATCAAGTGGAATTAAATAGCAGAAGTTGTGCATTTCACGTAGCATTTGGAAGATCACTTGTTTACTTATTCAAGTCAAATTAATAATACGTTATATTTGGCGTTAATTTTGTAGAAATTCATTATTCACAATTAAATGAAGCTACGTGATGTAGTATTATTTCTACTTTCTTTAAGTTCTTTACCACGATCTAGGTTTCGTTGTATTACATCTTCAGGTAGGGTATTAGCAAAGATCTTTGCTAATTGCCCACCTGAAGATGTTGTAATACAACGAAACCTAGCTCGTGGTAAAAGAAAGTAGAAATAATACTACATCATGTAGCTTCATTGAATTGGTAATACATTATTGTTATTGGCATATTACAAAGGATATGCGAAGAAAGGACCTTTCCTACGAAAGAACAGTTATCAGGCCATGTATTGGTATACAATGAAGGATGGCTTGGAAAAGGAATGAGACTCAATATGGGATTTATAAAAAAAATTACGTATTCATATTAAAAAAATAAAACTACTTGATCAGTTTATTTCCTTGCTGGAAAACGCCCAAATGAGGTCTCCATAGTTGTCTATGTCTTTAGAAATAAGTTCATTTTAGATTTTTTTCAGATTTATCAAACCGATGGTAAAAAGATGAGGGTATATTGTACATCATTTTGATGCTTAATATTTTACAAACGAATATTACAAACGTCACTTTCGTTTTAAAAACCTATCCAATGATACCGCACTGGGTGGCGTGTGCTGAAAATGTTTTGCTTTCACTTTACATATTGGGCGTAAACATCCCACATTCAACATTTTTTTTTATGATTAATACAAGACATGTCGATTGAAATTTACATATCAAGCAGCTAGCCACAAGTACGGAAAAACTAATTACATGCACGTAAATCTGAAATTGTACACTTTGGTGCTGCGATAATTACATGTTACTCAAATTGTGTATTTATATATATATATATATATATATATATATATATATATATATATATATATATATATAGGTGTGAGTATATTTTATGAATAATTATATGTAGATGTAGATTATTTGTACATACTCGGTATTTGCATACACAAGTTTCTATATATATCCACAAATGTTTATGTTAATTAATGTTATGCTTCAATTAGTGAAGCGGAACGTTAAACAGCGCAGTTTAGTACAGAAATAGAGTATGGTGGCCAATTATTGACGAGAAATAGAAAACTTCAATTTTCATTCTGGGTTAATTTCATGGGATAAATAGTGAAAAAAATCCTATCTTGTAGGGTGTCAATTGAAAACTTATTGTATCATTAATTGAACAATATATATATATATATATATATATATATATATATATATATATATATATATATATATATATGAAACGTACGCGCACACACACACACACTATATATTAACTTTTATTTTTATTTCAATATTTATCGAGAAAAATACTTACAAATTTGCTGTCCTTCATCCTTATCAATAAAATGATCGTTTAGAAAAATCTGAAAAAAAATTATGAACATTGAGAATTAGGTATAGATTGAACCAAAATCAGTATTAAAAAATTCTAACGTGTTTGTTATAAAGAGTTTAATTGTTTATATCATAACTTCTGAACCATTGGTTTTCCGACAAAAAATATATCTCACGATGTAAAGCACGACTTTTGTTCTCACGCATTTTAAAAAAAAAAATTATTTGCTTTCCTAAATTGCTCCACTTACCTCAGATACGACATTGGTGCGGTCGGCAGTAGGTAGTCCGGCAGATGGACTACTTTTAAGCACCTAATCGGAGTGCATTACTGTTAATACATTAGTGGAGGAGGAGGGGGTACACTAATTGCGCACTTGACCCATTTTTTTAGTTAATATTTTCACAAAACAATGACAATTTCCTAATTCTCAATGTTTTTCATTACTAAAGAAAATGGGAAAAGTTAACCAATCAGATATTTGATAGCTGTGACCACAAAGAAATGGCAACAACTTGAAATTAGAAACCACACGTTAATATTGGATATTCCGCCATTTCTTACAAAATTGCGATCAGATTACTAAGAAATGATAAAATTTTGTTTTTAACGTGTTTTTCGGACTAAATTTATTGAAGAGAAAAATTGTTTTTTTGTTAATATATGCGTTTCGAAGGGGACGTTTCTTTCAGCCATCTAATGACACCCTGCCGATTATTATACGATCATTATTCCAAAAGATAAGGGCGATTAAGGCGTTCAAAATGGAAAATTCTTGTTAACGTAGATATCTATTAACTCGGTCTAAAAAGATTGCACAAGAATAAAAAATAGAAAACAAACTTTCAAGAGAAATTAATAAGCTCTCAAATGCTTTTATTCAATTGCTGGAAAAATAACATTTTCCACTCCATGGACGCTATCAACATTTATAAAAAATCAAGGGACAATTTTCCTATTTTTTTAAATGTTTGGTAGAAAAAGGTGATAAGTTTTCAAGATTTTTATCCAAAAATTACAAAGTGTATGCTTTATTCAAATCTAAACATTTTTCGCGGAGATAGAGTCGTCTAAACACATGAACATTTTTTGAAATATTTGATTGTCTTCTAATTTTTTTTTTGATGTTTAAACGAAAACTCCAATTATCCAGCGATCATTGCAAGAAACGTCATAAAGATCACACTAATTAATTTTTCACTCACGAGCCATCACTAGGAAGCCACCAATCTTTTTATCCGACTTCTGAAAGAAGTGTCATCACGATATTTTTTATTTGCTAGTGGTTTTTCTACATGTTTTTCTCTAACTAACTTGCCAGTTTTCTTGCAATATAGGGCAATATTATTATATTATATATATATTGGTTATCTTTAAGGGATTACATTTCGAAATATCCACAAGTACTGAAAGAAAAAGGAAAGAAGGCTTAAATTTCTTGTTTTCTACCAGTTATTATTTGCGAGTTTATGTTGTTACTCATGATTTTGT
Source organism: Druceiella hillmani (assembly GCA_039881145.1). Taxonomy (NCBI): domain Eukaryota; kingdom Metazoa; phylum Arthropoda; class Insecta; order Lepidoptera; family Hepialidae; genus Druceiella; species Druceiella hillmani. Next base: position 17,624,869 of record JAYKKI010000021.1, on the reverse strand, counting down.
TTAGAATTTTATTTCAGATCCATTTTTTTTCTTTGGTTTCTTTTACGTTTCGTCTCGTTTCAGAGTTCCATATCTCAAAAAATAGAATCTTTTTAAGATCACTCCTTTGCTCGTCCGTTTGTCACGGCGGTTTTTATTTAAAAACCGTTTGACTAGAAAATTTATAATTTGTCCTAGTTATAAAGCATATCAACCCTCACACATCTCAATAGCTAACACTGGAAGATTTTGTAGGGGGTAAATAAAGTCTCGATTTTTTTCTTTTCGTGTATGGTTTGGAATGTTAATTGAAAGAGCAAGATATCAGGATTCCAAACCCATTTGTAAATTATAGAGGTGATTCTAAATTTCATAATTTTAGAGACATTCACCATATTCAAGAATATGCAAAGATTTACTAGGCAATATATTTACAGAGTGAATAAAAATTATATCAACATTTCTAAATTATAGGGTGATTCTAAATTTCATAGTTTTAGAAATATTCACCACATTCATGCATCTTCTAAAGATTTACTAGGCAATATATTTACAGAGTGAATAAAAATTATATCAACATTTCTAAATTATAGGGATGATTCTAAATTTCATATTTTTAGAGATCTTCACCACATTCATGCATCTGTAAAAGATTTATTAGGCAATATATTTACAGAGTGAATATAAATTATATCAACATTTCTAAATTATAGGGATGATTCTAAATTTCATATTTTTAGAGATCTTCACCACATTCATGCATCTGTAAAAGATTTATTAGGCAATATATTTACAGAGTGAATATAAATTATATCAACATTTCTAAATTATAGGGATGATTCTAAATTTCATATTTTTAGAGATCTTCACCACATTCATGCATCTGTAAAAGATTTATTAGGCAATATATTTACAGAGTGAATATAAATTATATCAACATTTCCAAATTATAGGGATGATTCTAAATTTCATATTTTTAGAGATCTTCACCACATTCATGCATCTGTAAAAGATTTATTAGGCAATATATTTACAGAGTGAATATAAATTATATCAACATTTCTAAATTATAGGGATTATTCTAAATTTCATATTTTTAGAGATCTTCACCACATTCATGCATCTGTAAAAGATTTATTAGGCAATATATTTATAGAGAGAATATAAATTATATCAACATTTCCAAATTATAGGGATGATTCTAAATTTCATAGTTTTAGAAATATTCACCACATTCATGCATCTTCTAAAGATTTACTAGGCAATATATTTACAGAGTGAATAAAAATTATATCAACATTTCTAAATTATAGGGATGATTCTGAATTTCATAGTTTTAGAGATATTCACCATATTCATGCATCTGTAAAAGATTTACTAGGCAATATATTTACAGAGTCAATAAAAAATGATATCAACATTTGTAAATAGTTTAAACCCAGTATTGTTGAGGTGAAATAAATACCCACAAACTAAAATTTTAATTTATTTATAAATTTTTTAAACGATTATTACAATATCCCAAATATAAATATTTATATAATATATATATAATAAATATTTACAAATACTTTAGATATGTTTGGTCTAAAAATTAAATAATGTGAAACGTAGGAAATGAGCTTTTAAATATATAAAAAACATTATTTAAAAATTACAACGTAAAAAAAATTAATTTGCCTTTATACTCTTTAACGCAACACGAAAAATACTATTCTTAATGGAAGTACTATATTTTTATGAATCATATTTGAAAATTACAAATAAATTAAATCTGTATTAGATAATTTCACGTCATACCTAATCAGTGACGCCAGGTTAATACTTATGCTGTGCACCTTTAACTGTTTATATGTACCTAAATGTGTACCGAACCCTCGTAGTGGAAACTACTTGTAATTGACAGCTTAGTTTTATAATAATATGTATTTCATAACGCTCTTTCCAAGATCAATCGTACCTATTGGAGGGCTATTGCAGCGTGTTTGTTGGATCTTCCAATGGCTGTTGTTGCTGAGTGTATATGACGCTATCTTTCGACTGCCCGTGCTCTTTTCAAGGACGTTATAACTGGTTCATGCGATCACCAGTTCACACGCCAGTCTTTGAATAGAGAAATATCGTATGCTAATCAAATATACTCTTTATAGTATGTATGTCGTATAAAATAGAAATGATTCACATGCAAGATCACAGAGGCATATGCAATCAGCGAAGGTGCTTAAACCGACTTTTAATTTATCCGGAAAATAATCTTATTATAGGTGAATTTTTGAATAGATCCCAACAATGTGTTAAGATGGAGACGTAAAGCGGCATTTAGCGACTTCGCCTGCCGACAATGACGCGTGTCATACGATCGTACCTCAGTTTACAAATATTGTAGTTATACGAAATATTTAACCTCGCAGATAAGCTTGTTACAGATGTCATTGGATTAATTAGCTCATGCTGCACCTCCGTGCGATGCGGTGACATGTTTGACATCGTGAGTGGTGCATGGCGCAAAGGCTGATAAGTAGTAAACACTGCGTGTACGCATGTTGATTGGTGACTCCATTTTTTTTTTGCTAAAAATGATTCGGTTAGTCATCTCAGTTGAAGCTGTGACTCTGCATCAGGCATTATTTGTTTTCTATTCGTTTTCACTCTAGTATTCAATCTGCACCCTGTCAAAAAGACAACCAACGTAATTTCACTCTGTAATCAACGCAATCGTCCAAAAAGTCAAACGAATGATTAAATTAAATTTCAAGTTATCTAGACAGCCTATTCTCTTAAGAAAATAATACGAAATAATGGTAAAATCTTTAAAGCGTAGTCCCATGTGAACGGGATAAGAACAAACGTTATAACGAAATCGTCATTGGAAGAAATAGATTCAGGTAGCTGAGTTAAAATATGCATATCGCACTCACGTAGCACATCATTTCTGGAGGGCTTGTAATCTTTGGGATTATATTCTTGGCAACAGAAATTGAAAAAAATTGCTATTGCCATGTGTGTGATTTGTTATTTCAAAGAGTTTCAACAGGGCGGAATGTTTGTCGAGAAAAAACTGTGTTCTTTAAAAATATCCTTTTTGTTGACTATGATTCATATCAATTTTTTAATATTATTAACATTGATATCACCATTATTGACATTGTACGCGTGGTTTCCAGATGTTGAAATCGTTTTTCTTTTGTTTTAATTTTTTATATCGTCAGCATCACTTAACAATTGTTGGCAGAGTTTTTTGATAGTGTTTATTTCATTATATAATGTTGAATCGCTTGATTTTTTTCCCCTTAATTATGCATTGTGGTCAAAACCAGTATCTGCATGCAAAAATGGGAGGACTTTACGGAACTGTATACTATGTTTTCAAATAATCCTGTGCAAGTCTTTTTCCCATTTCTTTCGCTGCAATTTCCACTTAATTCTGCTCTTTTATGTGAACAAAATCACCATCAGTTAAAATAGTTTCCTAATTCTTGGAGTATTTTATAGCATTTCTTTAGATGTGGTTTTTAAATATTATATGTTATAAGAATTTAAAATAGCTAGCTAGGTACTCTTATGACTATTTTGTTCAAATTTAGCAGCTAGTGATTGAGAAATACTAAAATGAAAAATAATCTAATAATTTTCTTTGGCTGATCTTCGATCGGTTTATCTCGTGCTTCGTATGAGTGTTTTGTTCTTTTTCGGTATCATGTTAAAAGTTAACATGACATTTTGTCAGCCAATTCTTCTGCACCAACATCAAAGCTTCATATTTTAAAATAATGCCCATTGAAAATGAGATGTCGAAAAAATAAAAATAAATATGTTTTTTCAGCATCTAGTTTGAAGGAATTAGCGGCTTCTAAATATGCTTTTGCCGTATAATTAAAATTTAATGAAAAACTACTGGAAAGTAAGATGTTATCCATTAAAATTTAATGAAAAACTACTGGAAAGTAAGATGTTAGCTAATTTAAAACTTAATTCTGTATTACACTCCTGCTTTATTGCTTCTCATATGGGACCCGTTGCCATATTCCTGCCTTTTAATATCCTGCAAATTTGAGCCTAAACAATTAATTTCTCCAACTACAATTTCGGATATTTGTTTCCTTATGGAGCTTTCAATGGAAATTAAGTCCAAAATGCTTTTATTAAAATTATTTGAAACTAATTGGAATCGTATTTATTGACTGACACTCATCTAGTTACAAGAATCATTTGCTCCAGTTTACATCAGGAGTGGAGCAAATGATTCTTGTAACTAGATAAGTATCAATCAATAAATACGATTCCAATTAGTTTGGAATAATTTTAAAGTTGAAATAGTTTTAAAAAAGTTAGTTTTAGTTTGAAATAATTTTAAAAAAGTTTGTTCTTTTAGTTCCATTACGAATGCGGGATTTAATACTTTGTTGCGACAGGTCTGTTATCTCCTTTAGTATATTTTTCCGAGATAGTGGACTAGTCTGATATTTTTGGGCACTCTGTACATAAGTTCTCCCACAACGGAATCAAATTCAGATAGCACTTCAACTATTTTTATAAACTTACCGTTATGATGCTTAAAGTGTTTGTACCTTGTACCTGGAAAAGACAAACAAATTTTACCAAGCTTTTTAGTCCTTGTTACGATTCTTAGAAGCATCTCGGACTAATCATCTCGTCTATAGTTTTACGACACTAGAACTTTTGACTCGGTTCTACCATGATTTGGCCGTGAATATAATATTTAAAAATTGTATAGTCTTAACATTTCAACGAGATGCATCTAACTTTTAAAACCCATCTATTGGAATGTAACTGATCACACAGCCCAACAATTTTGCTGCAAAAGCAGTAAGAATCCGAATTTTAATATTTCTTCATTGTAAGGAAATTTCTAATTATAAAAGGACGTAATGACATTTTCCCTTACTAAAAAGGGTGCAAGATTTTAGTGGATTCCAAGCTTGTTTTGTTATTTAATTAAACATATCGCTCTATTATTGTTATTTTCTTTAATATTTAAGATTTCAAATATTTGTTATTTTTAGATAAAAATAGTAAATATGAAATGTGTGACTAAATTACGTGGCAATTTTAGCTGAAGAAGAAATTGTTAAGTATAAATGTCAATTGATTGGGTTTTTTATCAACATTTTGTCACCTAGGCGAAATGCCGCCCTTTTAATACCCCGCCCCAGCAAATCTAAAGGGAGGCATTGATTTTAGAAGCGCAATCATCCGGAAGTTAAAAATACTTTTCATCAGACATTATTGTTTTCAATGTTGGTTAAAAATTCAACAATTGTTTCTTTAAAGTTATTTAGGCTTTACTCTCTACTCTGCGTTTCCCCAGTCGTCTGATGGCGTGTACACATTTCCTGTCGTTTTTGTTGTTTAGCGTCTTTAATTGATTGTGATCGATATACAAACACCTGTAAGTGCGAGTAGGACTTGCACTGCGGGGTTTCCGTACACATTTAGGCGCTTATAAACATTTAAGTGTACATAGTAATTCTATGAAACTATTTACAAATATTAATTTTTCACAGCGTAACACATTACTTACTATATGTTTACAGGTGTGAAAATATGGTGAATGTTTAAAAAAATGTGACATCTAGGATCATCGCTATAGTTTTCCAACAATTTTCGCGTAGACTTCTATTTCTTTCTTGATTTTAGGTTCAGTAGTTTCAGAAGAAAGGTGTGTGTCTATATTTTTGGCATACTTTTCAGTATATCTAAGAAGATACAATACTTGAAATTATGAAAAAATATATATTTTTAAGACCCTTGTAACTAACTATTGAAAAATACTCTACACTAAATTTTTTCGAATAATTAATATGGGATATATCCTACCAGCCCACCCTCTCCACCCATAGTCTCCACAATAGTATTTTTGCGTGTATGCTCTACTGAAATATGTACCGGGTTCATATATTTCATTATTATACTCTATTTCAAGTTTCTGCGTCAAGCGGTTTCTGAGAAAAACGCCTGTGACAGACACGCGAGTAATATTAAATATCCTATATTTTTCTATTGTAGTCCGTAATCCTAACTCTTAATAAATGAAATTCATCGATTACGTAAACTTCTTCGTTAGGGCATCCATACTGTAGAATACGTATACAAAAGTGTTTTATATTGTAAATCCGCTAAAAGTAGCAATTACAATTATTTACGCGTATACAAAATGAGCTGCATGTATAAACGTCCTTAAATAATGTTCAATCTTACTTCGCGGATAAATTTGATCGAGCAGGAAAAACTACCAGGCGGTGGCGTGAAAGAGCGAGGAAATTGAAAAGGTTTTACTTTTAACTTGGCGTCAGTTTCTTTCTTTAAATCGATGCGTGAGAAATATTCCTTGGGATTAACCATTCTTCTCGGTCATCACCCACCGAGATATCACGCGGCAGGCCATTTTTACTTCGATACACTAATTGAATACGATTAGATGAATACCCTTATACTCTTTAACTATGCGGTATTACAGTCTAAGGTGGGGTTTGTTCGACCGAACTTTCTCGTACTTTGTTTCGAGAAAGGGGTTGTTCGACCGAACTTTCTCGTACTTTGTTTCGAGAGAGCGGTTGTTCGACCGAACTTTCTCGTACTTTGTTTCGAGAGAGGGGTTGTTCGACCGAACTTTCTCGTACTTTGTTTCGAGAGAGAGTTTGTTCGACCGAACTTTCTCGTACTTGGTGAACAGTTGCTATATAAACTGAAATTTTATTCTATTCAATAGGTACTCCGTTATTGCAGCTATATAATTGAATGATGCAGTAAAAAAAATCACTGCATTCATCAAGTGTCTGAAGTACTGCTAGATAAGCGATAACGGGTTAATATTTATTATGTGCAGAGGTTTAGGTATTGCTATAATCTGTGACTTAATTTGTCTTCATTGTGGCCAGTTATCTATTTCGCTGGACTCAGAACCGCCGCGCAATTTGAATTCTGATTTGAGTAAGCTGCACTCGTAACCTCTGATAACCTCTCGTTACAGCTGTGCAATAACAATTACAAGCGGTTATCTGTGTTCTGTAACATTATTGTATAATTAATATGTTAAATCTGATTCATTACGCGTGTTCAGTCTCGTGACTGCGATATATCGATCATTTATTGCCAAATGGTTTACATCTCATTGTAAACCGAGGATAAAAAATATTTTTTATATAATTTAATTTACCCATTAGCTTCTAAAAATAAATAAAATATACAACAAAAAATTCGCAGGAAACGCAAATATTATTATTATATGAAAAAAAAAGTAAAATAAAAATTTATTTATGGTAAAACAATTTTATCGCATTATAAAGATAAATAAAAACATTTATCTACAAAAAACACTTAGTGGCAAAATGAATACAGTAATATCAACGTATGTTTTACTGACAATATTCATTTTAATTAGCAAGGCATCATTGTTTTTTCTCTCTATTTCAAAACAAAGAACCCTTTCTCGTTCTCCATTCCGCACCAATTCCGGTTTTTTTGGGATCGCCCGTGAAACGTGAAGAATCCAAGAAATTTGTCCAAGACGCATAGACGCGTATCTATTTTTCAGGAACTTATTTGAATGGTTTATTTGCATCTGTGAATAAGTGTTCATGCAGACTGGTTGGCGCAGTCAAATTATGCTATTATGGAAACAAAGTATTTTTTCCCAAATTAATTAATTCTCAAATTATTCACAAGATGATTAGTGGAAATTACTAGAACTCACTCTGATGTACGCTTAACCGATTACAGGTCCCAAAATAAAGATTTGCTTGTCAGCAGTCTGCTGAAACTAAACACTTTTATCTGATTAACTTTCACTAGAACCTCCTATATTGTAAGTCTTTTAACATGTAGAAAGACTTAGTGATAGATTTATCTTATTTGAAAAGAGTCATGAAGAACGTAGTTCACGTACACTATTACCTTCGGCACCAAAATACATTTTATAGCAGAGCAAATAAAAGTTAATTTTGCATCTCCCAAATCATAAGACCTTATAATGGTTGATTGCAGATAACGTCACTGACTTCGTCAAAGTAACCCATTCTTTAGTTAAGTAAAATTATTGTTAAAAACTTTAGCCTGATTTAGGTTAACTTTGGACCTCCTCAATTATAAGGTCTTATAACGGTTAAATATAGATTATAGGCCGAAGTTAGCAACTGTTGGTTCAATGAGAAATATTCTACAGAAAAGCTAAATACTCAATCCATAACATTCGTACGAGACGTTCTACCACCCAATAACAAATTAATACCTCACTTCGAGGCAGCCCCACTCGTTTCTCTGAATGAATAGGATATATTCATATATTAGAATCTATGAAAACAGAAGATAATGTAGTGATTTAATAATATATATGTACTAAACATACTGTACTGTATAGTAACTGAATAATATGTATGTACTAAACATACTGATTTTATTACGTAAAGAAAATATGTAAAAGTTATTGTAGAGGAATGTTATAATGTAGGCGGCAGAACACTCGTCAACTCGAGAGGGGAATGAACTACGTCATCATTTTTAGTAACGTATCAACATTTTTTTTATACTAAGAATTTGAACAATTTGAATTTATAATCATATATTATCTGCATTACGACATTGTCACGTGGAAGTGTACTTCAATTTTAATTATAATATATAACATTATATAATAATTTCTGTACTCTACATTACTTTTAAGCATATTTTAAGATTTTTGTAATTCAGTATGATCGCAGCAAATCAGTAGTTTAATAATCTATTCAGCTAAATCACCTGTCCCATCGAACACTAAGATATCACTTTTACGATTTATAATTAACTAGGTTTAAGTTCGATTAAATAATTTACTTTTCGTTCGTACAAAACTTATTTTTTTAACAAATTAATCATTACTAATAAATAATTAAAATTACCTTTTTTCAGATTGCTGCAACCCTTGGACCAGTTTCGTAATCGGTGAGATATTATTTACAAAGAAAACCTGTTTATAATACATTAGGCATACAACTCCTACTATTCATGCTGATTTAACCATCTAATCTGATTAAACCGAAGTTTCCTTGAAAACATGACTTCCACAAACTAAACAGTCCGATGTTTTATTTTGCCAAAGCAACTTTATTTCGACTCCTAAAATAGTTTTCTAGTTATAATAGCAAGTTCTTATTTTTTTCCACTAAGACTCTTCAAGTACCGGTGACGGAACGCTCTATCGCATTTACATAAACGTGTTTCTATTTAGATTTCTCACCTCCAACCTTTATTTTTATCTTTGTTATATCTTTAACTATTTCATCATTATACATACGCTTTTCATCAATTGCTCATTCTCCATTTGTCGTATGTTTTCAAAATAAGCTTAAGAAAATTGAATTCTTGAATTTTTATTCAGGATTTAAGACACCTGTATTATTCTTGCTGGTTATCTTAAAATTATTTCTAATCTATCGCTTTGACGTTCATTCGTAAGTCTGTGTTTTTACCCTCATAAACACATTTTAAATGAGGTTTAAAGTTAAAGACGTTATATTTTTTGTATCAGTTACTTAATGTTCTACATTAGTAGGATTGGGCTATATATTTATTTCATTTTTAGTGTTCCGTGGCAAAAGTACCAAAACGAAACACCTATGGAGTCATTACTACATCCGTGCGTCCGTCTGTATGTAACAGGCGATTCTCGGAAACTATTCGACATAAAAAAATTGAAATTTAGCATAGAAATAGAGTATGGTGATTCATTTATAGATGTGAAGCATAAAATTTTAATTTTGAGTTTACCCCCTGAAATTAACCTGAAATAATTTGTTTACGGTCTTTGTAGGGTATCAAAGGAAAACTTATTCTAGTATGAATTCAGCAATACCTGTGATTATATATTTTTTATGAATATATTTAAACTTTTTAATGTAATTTAAATGTTTAAATAAATTCATTACATCAATTCAGCATATTAAGAAAAATTTAGAATAAAAAATCATAATCGTTGAGAATTAGGGTATAGATTGAACCAAAGTCATTACTCAAAAATTTTAGCGCATTTAATTGTTTTGAATTATTTGATTAATTGAATATTAATTGAAATTTAATTATTCATTTTCTTATAACTGCTGGAACTATTAGTTTTGGAGAAATTTTTTCGATAAAAAATATTTTTCACGATGTAAGGATGTCACTCTTATCCTTACACGTTTTTCAACTTTTTTTGAAATAAATATGTTCACCAACGCACGGCAACACTGTCGTCTTCTTTAGATACCGATTTTTACTTCCACTAGCATCCAACGTTTGGAGTAGTACTGCACATAGTCGGAGTGCTGTCAAACACGTAAGTGGGTGGATAGATGGCGCGGAATATTAATTCTGTACTGATTTTTTAAATTAAGAATAATGTAAAACCGTTTCTGAAACAGTCATTAGTACTCTTCATCAACGTGCCATTTGAAAAAATAGAAATGGTAACAGAGTTACCATGATCGACGATCAATTCTGTGGGCCACACATATATACATATGCATATATATATATCTATATATATATATATATATATATATATATATATATATATATATATATATATATATGCATATGTATATATTTGTGTGATCCAAGTTGCATTTAATCACGGTTTATTCGTTAAGCATGATTTATAAAAATAAGTACATCCTAACTAATATTATAAATGCGAAAGTTTATTTGTTAGTTGTAGGTATCTCTAATGACCAGAAATTAGTTATAGGCTTATTGCTTAACCGTTTTAGTGCCATGGTTTTTTACTCATATATACTTAAAAATGCCAAAGAAATCTTTTGTTTTTGATGTCATTTACCCTTGTCTCGAAAAGAACTGTGTCTCTACCAAAAAATATTTACTTTTAATAATTTTTTCGGTGTCTTCTTAATAAAAACTTGTACGAGGATAATAAAATACAAAGAAAATTATGGAAATATATATTGTGAACAAAAATTATAACAAAAACTAAAATCGAGGTCACATCGTATTTTCACAGTCCGGTACATCCTCCGTATCAGCAAAATAGTTGTTATCGCCACTATTATCACTATCACTCAAAATTTGCATTACGCCAAATTGTGAGCGCACCACAATGTCATTCCCACTATCACTTTCTTCACAACTTGAAAAACCATCATTTTCACTCGAATTATTTTCGTATTCCGACATTATGGGTTAAACATTTTCTTTTCCTGGATCCTTTTTATTTTGAAATTACTAATAATATTATAATTTGAACTTTATGTAACACGTAGAAAGATGAAAAATTAGCGATGCATGCGAGCGACCTCCCCTACCGCGCGCTAAACAGGAACTGATTTCGCGAGCGCCATCGCGCTCGTGGCAAATTTAGTTAGTACGGGCACGAGCACGATGGCAACAAAAAGGGCTTCACAGAGCGTAATAGTACGTAGGAAACTTAATCAATTTCCCGAAAATAAGTTCTTCAAAAACTCCCTTAAATATTTAACAACGAATTCCGTTTTTTTTATAAGCAAGCTAGGCAACACTAGGCAACCTTATTTATCTTATGTTTAAGAAACTAATGTATTTATATCAACGTGTTAATAAATGCAATATCACCACTATCTATTAGACTCTAAGAGCACCTTCCTAACTGCACCCCAGAAGGACAAGAAATGTGGAAATTGGCACAAATTTTCTCCCGCGAAGTGCGAACAAAATTGCTAAATACATAAATTAGCGAATAATAATAAGCTACCTAAATATACAAATCGACTTGTTATTTTACCAAATATTATAAATACAGTATGTAAATAAACTAAAGTTTGCCACTTCAATCCTTAATCAACCAGTGCATCATGGGTAGATTCCAATACACCTATTCTTTTTTTTAAATCATACCACTTTTTCTGAAATTTAAAAAGTATGATAAGTTATTAACATGGAAACGTATCAACCTATATCTTTTATTTCGATAAACTTAAGAAATTTGGCAATATGGCATAATTATCCATCTTGGCAATCGATGGCGAATTGACATTTCTAACAATCCCTTTCTTTTGCATCATTTTACAAAAAGAAGATTAGAAAAAATAAAAGGATAAAATAATTCAATTGCAAGGTCAAATTTGTTTACAGTTCGTAAATCAAAATTTTTAAATCAAAAATCATCCATAATTCGCCTAAATATTTAAGAATATAAAAAATACTATCATCGATTTTTAATATAAACTTATCCAATAAGTATTAATAAGATATTTTTCATTTGTCATATAGATAAATTATTATATGCTTCTTTTCAATAATATTATTATATTTAAATACGATTTGAAAGTTAATATTCACGGATTATTTATTATTTAATATGGCAACCTCACAAATGTCATTTAAGCCGTCAACGTTTGAATTGCGGTTAGAATATTTTTGAAGATAATTGTTGTTTAAATGTGAATTTGTGTTTATTTTTTGTAAAATGTAGATTTGTGCGTATCAGGAATTAGTTAATATGTTGTTTTTAGTGCGAGCGAATATTTTTGGGTATACCGAATACAATTATAATACTGGAGAAGCACTTCAAATGTGTGCTGTGCGGTATCAGAAGCGGAACTTAAAATTAAGGTAAGTAGAGAATACATTCTAAAATAAAATCATTCAATTTTTTTTTGTATACACGTGCACAAACTAATTTTCAATGAATGTCAGTAATTTTCAGAAACATCGTGCAACAGCGTAGGTACTTAGTAAACAAATTAATCATAAAATGAAGTGGGGATTTATCGAATTAAGCGCATTATTTTGTTAATTTACTATTTATTACAATTGGAATATTTAAGTGAAGTATGCTAAATTAATTAAAAACGAAACACACATACTTGACAGTTAACGTAAGACGTTGCCAAGCTGAGATTTCGCGCTATCACAGAGCATTAATTAATTACATATAATTACGATTGCATACAAAATTTAAACTTTAATTAAGCGACTAATTTAAAAAAATAGCATTTTGCCGGATTACATATGGTTAATGTGACAAGCGCTTGAAGTGGTGAACTTTAGTCTATTAACATACTGTATATTATGTTCTATAAATAAACTGTTTCGTAGCTTTTTATTACTTTTCCCGCTAAGAAAATAAGTAAATTATTAGCCACTAAAACAAGATGTAGCGAACATGACTACTGCGGATTTTTACCAGTTTTGTTCCGCACCTACATATACGATATTCAATATAGCATGCAAATCTTGGGTTCTGACAGCTGCGAGGGTTATCAGGCTCACGCCGCGAACTAGTGCGTAGCTGGTGGCATTATTAATGAAAAATTTGTTGCGGGCACACTTAATTAACTTCGCGATTACATATTTATGGCAGATAAAAATAAACATCTTTTAATGCATTTTACTGCCTTAATGATCGTCGTCGAAGGTTACATCATTGTCTATTAATAGTAACCGACTACGTTAACTTGATAGATTACTTGGATGTCTCTGCGTCGAATTGCGATTGCATACTGAATGGGATGTGGCAACGGATTGTTGTATAAAGTGTCGATAATTTCGCGTTCAGTGACTCCGACGCGGCCGGCGATTCGAAATAATTTTATTTAAAGGAATTTTTATATCATATAGTTTTATTTAAAATAATTTTTATATGCTATAGCTTAAATTCTGAGTTTTATCGTCTGCGTTTTAAAAAAAATTGTTTTCCATGAAAAGTTTTGGGAAAGGTAATAAACTTGGAAACAATTACTTTATTTCTGAAGAAGTTAACATCCCTTAAGGCACGAAACTCTAAAAAAGAGTTTTTAGGGAATCTGAATAGCATCCTATTGTTATCAAAATGCTATCAGTCTGTTCGTCTTATAGAGATTTCTAATTCCTGAAGAATTTTATTAATTGTCAAGTTAAAACTTAATTATAAAACATATATATTGACTGTTTACTTAATTTATTATTTTACACATATTGTTTAAATTTTTTCAGTCAGAATTGAAAATGCTGTGTGTTTAAAATTATTTACAATGTTGTTTTAGGAGAGTAAGACGTAATAGGCTGACAATTCAATTGTTAGATCATGTATAATCTTGCTTCAATCGGGTGATTCTTCGTAAAGTGGCGGGTCTGAAAAAAATTGATATGACTCAATTTAGTCCTAAAACAAAGTGTGGGACTAAGTTGCTCATTGGGTATGACCCAATTAAGTGCCAAAACATTAGTTCCATCACAAAAATGTCCTTATCGAAATTCATTCTGCACTTAATAATTTTGTACTCAATTTGGACAGAAAAATTTCACATACTGAGCTGATTAAAATGTTTACTGGGTAAAATTTTTAGATTTTGTAAATTGGGTTCGTCTGCCGTATTATGTGCCGATTCTTTTTCTTACTTCATACCTTTTACCATGTAATCTAACTTCAAATAATTAATTAGATAATTAGCAAAGATGTAAGTATATTCTAACATGTTTATTGAATCCCATTCTTGTTATACATATATTTTTTTTTAGTTTTATTTACGTTTTTATTAGCTCGCTTTCTTTTCTATTTGTTTGTTTATCCGATACAAATTTTGCAAACTGTTTTAAACTAATTCCCATTGAGCTAGAGACTTGTAATATTAAACATAGCTCAGAACTGTATGACAATTAATTATTAATTAGCTTTCTTGTCGGTTTGTTTGTTCGTCTGTTCGGCATAAAGAAAAATGTCACAAAATTGCAAACGGGTTTTAAACTGACTTTCCGTTGAACTAGAGACTGGAAACTTTAAATATAGTTCAGAACTGGATGGAAATGCAATATTAAGTTGCTTTCTTGTCTGTTTTGTTTGTTTGTCTGTTTTGTACAAAGGAGAATACCCACGCGACTAACCTAACCCACGCTCATAGCGAATTTTGTGTCACAATGAAATCTTAATAACGTTATTATTATGTTATTGGTTTGAAACTATTATTATGCTATATTTAAATGTTATTGCGTTTAAAACTATTATACGTTATTATTATTATGTTATTACGTTATATACATTTTTATTAGCCTGCCATCTTGTCTTTTTGCTGATTTGTTTGTCCAGTACATACCACGTTTTTATTAGCTCACTTTCTTGTCTGTTTGTCCGGTACAAATTTTGTACTTTCCGTTGAGTTAGAGACTTGAAACTTTAAACATAACTCAAAAGTGGATGACAATGAAATATTAACTTGTTTTTTATCTGCAAGTTTGTTTGTCTTTTCGGCACAGAAATTTATTATTTTAATGATTTATATGTTTTATTATAAATATTACTAACGCTAGTGAAGTACTTAATTTACTAACAATATATGAACTGTTAATGTATATAACGTAATATGTCTGAAATAAAGAACTTATTATTAATATTATCATTATCAAGATATTTAAAATCGATTGTAAATTTTCACACACATAATACTAAAAACTAGATAATTATTCACATAATTTTTTTTAATTTACCACATTTTGAAAACAGACTAAACAATTTAAAATAATTCCTCCTTGTCCCATAAAGATTTATAACCCGATACAAATTTATAATCCCATACATATTGCCTTGGAAATAAATGTGAATTTTTAGCTATCGAAATACTTGTAAGATCTAAAACGAAAAACGTGGGGCGCACGTTTACCTAAGTCATTAACAATGTTCAGGCACCACAAATGATGTGACCTGTTATGTAAGTATCTCAACGACAGTTATACTATATTATCTGTTGCATGCGCCCCACGTTTTTGGTTTTAGATCTTACAAGTATTTTCATAGCTATTGAAAATTCACAGTCACACATTTCTGGGACAATATTTATGTGGTTACAGATCTGTATCGGATTATAAATCTTTATGAGGCGAGGAGAAATTATTTTAAAATTTTTAGTTTTATTTTAAAAAGTGGTAAATTAAATAAATTTATATATACAAATGAATTATTTGAAATTTATTCCTAAGTTTCTAAGTCAAAATCTCCAAATTTTTTTTATATTCTTACAACGTCTTCACTTCCTCAATAATCTCAAGTCTAAAGTTACTCTCGTACTTCTTTACAACCGAAAGAGTTACACCATTATGAACGAGCGGTACTACTTTTTTAATGATGACTTTCACTCCGTGGATTTAGTTGCAGTGGACAGCGATAAGCGCTCCACTTTTGTGAGACACAGTGAGAAGTTTGATCAGCCTATTCGAAGACCCGGAATACAGCAAGAAGCGGTCTGTGGCCGGCATTAATGCATAATTGTATAGTCGAATAGTAAAGTACTTAAAGCGGGCTTATGGTATGGATTATTTGAGAAGTCAAAAAGTAGCGAAAATATATATGCAAATGAATTTGCTGATCACAAATAGGAGATATCCTGATTTTCAAGCACTCGATGAACCGCCCCACCTATACTGCAAGCGGGACGCCGAATATCCCGCTATTTAACGATGGAGAATGTTTTTTTTTATTTTAAATTCGTGACCACTTTCTAAAAATAAATAGTTTAAAAATTAAAAAAAACAAGCCTTAATTGCGCTAACTAATTATTGAACCTGTTTCACAGTCTACTCAGTAAGGACTTTAAGACTCAGTAAGACTTTTTATTTTCTTAAAATCTAACTGAAATATTAAGCATTTTCATTCATATAATATTAAAGAAAATCATTTATTTTTGACAAATAGGAGTCCAAACACAGTATACGTTGTTTCGTTATCGAGTTTAGTTTAAAATTGCTGGTTCTATTTCAGTCCGATGATATAATTTTATTGTGTTTTCATCAGAACTACACACAACTGCCAAGTTTCGTGACGATATAACATTTAGAAGTCCAAATACGATTAGGATACGTTGTTCGTTATCGAGTTCAGTGTCTAACTTCCAGTTATGTTTTATTGAACCAGCTCAATGGTACCATTTTATTGTGTTGTTATCAAAATTAACACAACTGCCAAGTTTTATGATGATATAACAATTAGAAATCCAAACACGGTTAGGATACGTTTTTCCGTTATCGAGTGCGGTAACTAACTTCCCGTTCTGTTTCATTGAATCAATCCGATGGTACCAATTTGTTGTATTATCATTAGAACTACACCCAACTGCCAAGTTTCATGATGATACAACAATTAGAAGCCCAAAGACGGTTAGGATACGTTGTTCCGTTACCGAGTCCATTGTCTAACGTCCGATTCTATTTTAGTACTGAGTCAGGCCGATGGTACCATTTTATTGTCTTGTCATCAGAACTACAAACGACTGCGAAGTTTCATGATGATACAACAATAGAAGTGTATGAAATTTAGTTTCATAGGTTTTATTTCATAGTTATTTAGTAACAGGTCGACTTAATCACAAAACATTGAATAGATGTTCTGTGGACGTAAATGGTATTGCTCTCTTAGACAATAAATCGTAACCATTCTTTACTAGTGTATTACTTGTATTTAACTAATATTGTAATTAGTAATTAAAGTTTTGATGTATTTAGGTACTTATGTAAAAAAAAAGGTTACAAACCTTTTTTTAATCATATATACCGATCTTTATATATTATAATTTCGAAGAACAAAAATCTAGTGTATACAAATTTTGAAGCTTGTTCAGACCAAGAAAGTTGTCAATACCAAGATAGATGATATAGTATACGTCTGCATAATAGAACAACGATTATTAAGTTACCTAATATTCTTAAGATGTATTAGAGCCCCAATTCTGCTAAGACTCGACGGTTGACGTCGTATATCTGAAGCTGCTAAATGATCGTTTATTACACTTATTCGCCTGATAGGCTCATGTCTCTCAATATAATTTTATGAAAT
The DNA here is from genome assembly GCA_039881145.1 of Druceiella hillmani. Taxonomy (NCBI): domain Eukaryota; kingdom Metazoa; phylum Arthropoda; class Insecta; order Lepidoptera; family Hepialidae; genus Druceiella; species Druceiella hillmani. The sequence goes on along the minus strand of JAYKKI010000021.1, from coordinate 17,607,126 downwards.
TCCCATTTTTTACATTAAAGATTAGGGACCTTTACTGAACAACAAGTACCTGGGCAGTATTTACTTCAATTTTCACGTGTTTTCTCTACCACGTTTTGATGCAATCTTCTGATGCACATACATATACTTAATATTACTCGGGAAAGTATGGAATTTTCTTGATATAATTTACGATATTCATATTGTGGAAAATAAATAGCTCTGAAAATCGCTCCCAAGATTTCCAATGTTAGGAGAGACGCTCATAATATCACACTGAGGTGTGATTACAGATGAAATTACATGCGCCAGCCAACAAATCCTTTATAAATATACTAGCTTTTGCCCGCAGCGCTGCTCACGTAAATTATGTGATGTACAACTTTAACGGTTTTGTGATTGAATGATTTCCACTTCCGCGTCGCAGCGTCTCCACGCACTCTCTATGTATTTATTTGCGTTATAGGACACGAATATCAATATAACTACGTGACCTGAGGACATACACTAATATTGAATATATTTGGCGTTTTTTTACTTTATTTGACTACCGTTTTAATGACTTGGCTAACCTGACACATATAACACACTTAAGTTTTGCTGTACTCACCTTCTTCAACAGGCGTCAAGGTTCACTTGACCAGAGCCCTTTACTGAAAGTGGTTTTCCATCGGTCACTTTTATCGTCTCGATAGACGCACTGTTCCTGCCGCTGAGTTCTGATAATCTTGCTTTGTCATATGCATGGAGGCACCCGAATCTATGTACCATGGCCTCGGTATCATTGCCCAAAGCGATGAAAGAAGGAGCATAACTTAAATTCTCGTTGTTTGAGTTACTCCTTTGTTTTTGCTCGGGTTTGTATTATGTTCTTATATGACCGAATTTGTTACAGTTAAAGCACCTGTGTCCTTTTCGAGGATAATTTTTATGTCTTTTCCCTTTGAAATTGTCCCTTTGAATGTTACGAACGTAAATAACTGACGATGATACAAGGGGTATCTATCATCGTCAGTTACTTTGACGTTTTATAAAATTTATTTTCTAACTTTAAGCGAATCTACACTTATTTTCATATCTGAGCATTTGATCGCTATGATCGTTAGTTTGCATGATTCCGCTAGACCTGAGAGTAACATAGTTTCAAGCTACTTACCGCCTACAGCAAACCAGATACTCCGGAATTTATGTGTCATGCTCATTATTTTACCTGACGTAGTCTTCGATATTTTGACATTCCGCAAGAGTTGTAAGCAATAAATGCAACGTGACATGGTAGTCCAGAGTGGTTCAAAACACGTGCCAGATTATTTCGCAGTATGAGCTTCTTGAATATGAACATAAAGCGATGTTCACAATTAAATGAAACTACGTGATGAATTATTTCTACTTGCTTTAAGTTCTTTACCACGACCTAGGTTTCGTTGTATTACAACATCTGTTGATATTGTAGTACAACAGATGTTGTAATTTTTAATTAAAAAAGAAGTTTCATTTAATTGTGGATGGTAGTTTTAGAATTTATTTAATAACTTCTGATATTAGACAAACATACAGACTTAAAATCTTAAATACAACTGCGGCATTATGCGGTTATAGAGTGATCAGTTTATATAAACATTACGAACGTATTTTTGTTTTCATGCGAGCATTGAGGCTAAACTACTTGAGCATTGAGGCTAAACTACTGGCTTTCTACTAGCAAAACAAAGTATGACTCAATACACCGACGTACAGAAGTCATCGTATTTTTTTATAGTTATTTTATTTTTGCAATCTTTTGATATATAGAAAAAAATAAGCCCAATATTATTTTTATATATTTATTACGAGTACGTTTGCCAATTATCATCATCGGCCAAACGTTGAACGAATTGTTGTTAATATAGGCGAATATTACCAGTTAAACAGTCTTATCATAGTCTAACCGGTAATATTAATTAAGGAAGATAATTATTAAATAAAGGCACGAGTGTAAACACAACACCCAGCATCGAATTAAAAAAGTTAATCATTCGTATACGTATTCACACCCAGTCTCTACAGTGCACAGACCGGTGCAAAATTAAGAACTTCCGTAAACCACATAGCCCGTTTAGGGCAGCGGAGGCGTGCTGCAGAAATTTTTGGTGGGCGGGAGGTGCGGTCGGTGTTACATGGTTTTACAGTTTTTCTTTTCATTTTAGAAATGTTCTTTAAAAAGCCAAAACAAATAAAGATTCTTTTAAATATTAAATTAATTTGCCATTTTCTATCGGTTGTATCAGTTTATTCTAATGCAATTAGAAGTAATTTTGACTTTGTTATATATGATTTACTCAGTGAAACCGCCTTCTAGAAACAACTCTACATACTAGGTTCCATTCTTAGGTAGGTTAAAACTAAGGCGGGTAAAACTGGCTACAGGCATCGTCGTAAGCGTTACAACCTTAACTGACGGATTCAGTTCGACAACTTAACGGACGGATTCTGTTCGACAACAACTTAACCGACGGATTCTGTTCGACAACAAGTTAACTGACGGATTCTGTTCGACAACAACTTAACCGACGGATTCAGTTCGACAGATCACTCTTGTCTCATTTGGGTATGTTATATTCGCTATTCGCGTTTGTTTTGTAGACGTACGTAATTTAAAATAAACCTAAAATAAATATAAAGAATTAAATGTTATTTGCGTATAAATGAAATGTTGGTCCTTGACTTTCACGGGTAGTGGCCGTGTAGTTTATAAATTTTCTTATAAACCAGGCGTTTATCAGGGATCCGTGGCTAAACTAGGAACTTTTATAGTTTCGCCATGTCCATGTCTGTACGTCACCGTTTACTTGCAGACTGTTAGTACTTATAAAGATGAAATATAGCAAGGTTACACATAATTATAACTCCAGCAAAGTTATGAAAGAAGATATGTTTTAAAAATCTTTATGGTACCACCCCTACCCGTTGTACACGATCGTAATATCATTGAATAAGTCTTTCAAAAATATTGGTGTATCATGTACACTTTCGGTACAAGGATCCATTTATGAAATATTAAGTTTTAAAATGGCCATTTTTGTTATAGTTACGTGTACTAAGTAAACCACAATTTTTGAGTATATGAAAATATTCATAATAATACTATATAAAAAGGAAAATTATTACAGCTAAGTAGGCTCTACTTGGTTACAAGTGAAAGTCGACCAACTTATAGCATGTAGTTGAGTCTGTAAAAAGTTGATAGAAACTCCGTACAAATGACTTAAATCAACTGCAAGTATAGTTTTGTATTTTAATATGTATATTTATTGCCTATAAAGATAAACTAGGCAAGATATTTCTGAGGCAAAGATATACTAGGCAAGATGTTGGTGAGAAAAATATTAATATTTGTAAACTGCTGGGAAACTATGTACGCTAAGTGTTTGTATGTATAACGATCACGGAACCCTTGTAGTGCGAGTTATGTAGACTCTACTAAGTTACAAGTGAAAGTCGACCAACTTATAGCATGTAGTTGAGTCTGTAAAAAGTTGATAGAAACTCCGTACAAATGACTTAAATCAACTGCAAGTATAGTTTTGTGTTTTAATATGTATATTTATTGCCTATAAAGATAAACTAGGCAAGATATTTCTGAGGCAAAGATATACTAGGCAAGATGTTGGTGAGAAAAATATTAATATTTGTAAACTGCTGGGAAACTATGTACGCTTAAGTGTTTGTATGTATAACGATCACGGAACCCTTGTAGTGCGAGTTATGTAGACTCTACTAAGTTACAAGTGAAAGTCGACCAACTTATAGCATGTAGTTGAGTCTGTAAAAAGTTGATAGAAACTCCGTACAAATTACTTAAATCAACTGCAAGTATAGTTTTGTGTTTTAATATGTATATTTATTGCCTATAAAGATAAACTAGGCAAGATATTTCTGAGGCAAAGATATACTAGGCAAGATGTTGGTGAGAAAAATATTAATATTTGTAAACTGCTGGGAAACTATGTACGCTTAAGTGTTTGTATGTATAACGATCACGGAACCCTTGTAGTGCGAGTTATGTAGACTCTACTAAGTTACAAGTGAAAGTCGACCAACTTATAGCATGTAGTTGAGTCTGTAAAAAGTTGATAGAAACTCCGTACAAATGACTTCTGCAAGTATAGTTTTGTATTTTAATATGTATATTTATTGCCTATAAAGATAAACTAGGCAAGATATTTCTGAGGCAAAGATATACTAGGCAAGATGTTGGTGAGAAAAATATTAATATTTGTAAACTGCTGGGAAACTATGTACGCTAAGTGTTTGTATGTATAACGATCACGGAACCCTTGTAGTGCGAGTTATGTAGACTCTACTAAGTTACAAGTGAAAGTCGACCAACTTATAGCATGTAGTTGAGTCTGTAAAAAGTTGATAGAAACTCCGTACCAATGACTTAAATCAACTGCAAGTATAGTTTTGTGTTTTAATATGTATATTTATTGCCTATAAAGATAAACTAGGCAAGATATTTCTGAGGCAAAGATATACTAGGCAAGATGTTGGTGAGAAAAATATTAATATTTGTAAACTGCTGGGAAACTATGTACGCTTAAGTGTTTGTATGTATAACGATCACGGAACCCTTGTAGTGCGAGTTATGTAGACTCTACTAAGTTACAAGTGAAAGTCGACCAACTTATAGCATGTAGTTGAGTCTGTAAAAAGTTGATAGAAACTCCGTACAAATGACTTAAATCAACTGCAAGTATAGTTTTGTGTTTTAATATGTATATTTATTGCCTATAAAGATAAACTAGGCAAGATATTTCTGAGGCAAAGATATACTAGGCAAGATGTTGGTGAGAAAAATATTAATATTTGTAAACTGCTGGGAAACTATGTACGCTTAAGTGTTTGTATGTATAACGATCACGGAACCCTTGTAGTGCGAGTTATGTAGACTCTACTAAGTTACAAGTGAAAGTCGACCAACTTATAGCATGTAGTTGAGTCTGTAAAAAGTTGATAGAAACTCCGTACAAATGACTTAAATCAACTGCAAGTATAGTTTTGTATTTTAATATGTATATTTATTGCCTATAAAGATAAACTAGGCAAGATATTTCTGAGGCAAAGATATACTAGGCAAGATGTTGGTGAGAAAAATATTAATATTTGTAAACTGCTGGGAAACTATGTACGCTTAAGTGTTTGTATGTATAACGATCACGGAACCCTTGTAGTGCGAGTTATGTAGACTCTACTAAGTTACAAGTGAAAGTCGACCAACTTATAGCATGTAGTTGAGTCTGTAAAAAGTTGATAGAAACTCCGTACAAATGACTTAAATCAACTGCAAGTATAGTTTTGTGTTTTAATATGTATATTTATTGCCTATAAAGATAAACTAGGCAAGATATTTCTGAGGCAAAGATATACTAGGCAAGATGTTGGTGAGAAAAATATTAATATTTGTAAACTGCTGGGAAACTATGTACGCTTAAGTGTTTGTATGTATAACGATCACGGAACCCTTGTAGTGCGAGTTATGTAGACTCTACTAAGTTACAAGTGAAAGTCGACCAACTTATAGCATGTAGTTGAGTCTGTAAAAAGTTGATAGAAACTCCGTACAAATGACTTAAATCAACTGCAAGTATAGTTTTGTGTTTTAATATGTATATTTATTGCCTATAAAGATAAACTAGGCAAGATATTTCTGAGGCAAAGATATACTAGGCAAGATGTTGGTGAGAAAAATATTAATATTTGTAAACTGCTGGGAAACTATGTACGCTTAAGTGTTTGTATGTATAACGATCACGGAACCCTTGTAGTGCGAGTTATGTAGACTCTACTAAGTTACAAGTGAAAGTCGACCAACTTATAGCATGTAGTTGAGTCTGTAAAAAGTTGATAGAAACTCCGTACAAATGACTTAAATCAACTGCAAGTATAGTTTTGTGTTTTAATATGTATATTTATTGCCTATAAAGATAAACTAGGCAAGATATTTCTGAGGCAAAGATATACTAGGCAAGATGTTGGTGAGAAAAATATTAATATTTGTAAACTGCTGGGAAACTATGTACGCTTAAGTGTTTGTATGTATAACGATCACGGAACCCTTGTAGTGCGAGTTATGTAGACTCTACTAAGTTACAAGTGAAAGTCGACCAACTTATAGCATGTAGTTGAGTCTGTAAAAAGTTGATAGAAACTCCGTACAAATGACTTAAATCAACTGCAAGTATAGTTTTGTGTTTTAATATGTATATTTATTGCCTATAAAGATAAACTAGGCAAGATATTTCTGAGGCAAAGATATACTAGGCAAGATGTTGGTGAGAAAAATATTAATATTTGTAAACTGCTGGGAAACTATGTACGCTTAAGTGTTTGTGTGTGTAACGATCATAGAACCCTTGTAGTGCGAGTTATGTAGTCTCTACTAGGTTACAAGTGAAAGTCGACCAACTTATGGCAAGTAGTTGAGTCTGTAAAAAGTTCATAGATACTTCATACAAATGACTTAAATCAACTGCAAGTATAGTTTTGTATTTTAATATGTATATTTATTGCCTATAAAGATATACTAGGCAAGATATATCTGAGGCAAAGATATACTAGGCCAAATATTGGTGAGAAAAATATTAATATTTGTAAACTGCTGGGAAACTATGTACGCTTAAGTGTTTGTATGTATAACGATCACGGAACCCTTGTAGTGCGAGTTATGTAGACTCTACTAAGTTACAAGTGAAAGTCGACCAACTTATAGCATGTAGTTGAGTCTGTAAAAAGTTGATAGAAACTCCGTACAAATTACTTAAATCAACTGCAAGTATAGTTTTGTGTTTTAATATGTATATTTATTGCCTCTAAAGATAAACTAGGCAAGATATTTCTGAGGCAAAGATATACTAGGCAAGATGTTGGTGAGAAAAATATTAATATTTGTAAACTGCTGGGAAACTATGTACGCTTAAGTGTTTGTGTGTGTAACGATCATAGAACCCTTGTAGTGCGAGTTATGTAGTCTCTACTAGGTTACAAGTGAAAGTCGACCAACTTATGGCAAGTAGTTGAGTCTGTAAAAAGTTCATAGATACTTCATACAAATGACTTAAATCAACTGCAAGTATAGTTTTGTATTTTAATATGTATATTTATTGCCTATAAAGATATACTAGGCAAGATATATCTGAGGCAAAGATATACTAGGCCAAATATTGGTGAGAAAAATATTAATATTTGTAAACTGCTGGGAAACTATGTACGCTTAAGTGTTTGTATGTATAACGATCACGGAACCCTTGTAGTGCGAGTTATGTAGACTCTACTAAGTTACAAGTGAAAGTCGACCAACTTATGGCATGTAGTTGAGTCTGTAAAAAGTTCATAGAAACTTCATACAAATGACTTAAATCAACTGCATGTATAATTTTCTATTTTAATATGTATATTTATTGCCTATAAAGATATACTAGGCAAGATATATCTGAGGTAAAGATATACTAGGCAAGATATTAGTGAGAAAAATATTAATATTTGTAAACAGCAGGAAAACTATGTACGCTTAAATGTTTGTGTGTATAACGATCATGGGACCCTTGTAGTGCGAGTTATACTAGTACTTAAGAACTTTGTTTTTAAATTAATTTTAATAAACAATGCGTACATTCATACTAAAGGACAGCTAAGTGAAGAGATTTAATAGCAATTATCTTGTTTTGAGGACAACTTTTGTGCACTAAAGGCATGCACCTTTAATATAACGTCATTGTTAAAAATATTTTTTTCGATGTCTCGATTTTAAGTCACCGATAAGGGTTTTCTGCAAATTGTAACTAGCGACAATAGCACCTACGGACCTGGCAACACAAGTCTCGTATCCCTTGTATCTATACATAAATCAATACATGATCTTGTTAACTCGACACGATTGTGTCTACCGTGGCGGTGCCATAAGAGTATATATACTCGCGCCATTGCGAGTGGCGTGTCTCTTTAACAATTGGCAGATTGCTCATCTGCGTCGAGAATTGTAATTCGGTGACCTCTGCGGGTGTCACGCACCGCCCGTCTGTTCAAATTTTCATTGGTTTATACTTTTGATATAGTTTTGATACTGAAGCCAAATTTGAAGGCTTATTTGATAATTAGGATAGGGTTTGAATAACTTATAATTTTTACTCATAACATCCTTACTGGTAAGAAATGATTTCATCTAAGAACCACATATTTAATACGATTCAACGTGTTTATAGCTACAATTTTTGCTATTTTAGGGTTCCATATCTCAAAAGGAAAACCGGAACCCTTATAAGATCACTGAACTGCCGATTATAGCCACTTTTCTCAGAAACTGCTTGACGTAGGAACTTGAAATTGGGCATGGTAATAGAAAATATTAACCCGCAGATATCTCAATAGCTAACACTGAAAAATGTTCATATGGAATTTTAATTTTAAATTGCTATTTGTAAATAGTTTAATAGAAGTACTTTGTACCCTTAAATGTTTCTAAGAGCCTAAATTTTTTAGAACCCTTGTAGTGTGCGTCCTACTTGTATTCGACAGGTTTTTTGAGTGTATTTACAAGTAATTGTAAATACACTCAAAAACTTGAGCTTAGTCTTGATTTGAGCTTAGTACTTGAGCTTAGTCAATAATATCAGTGTTCCCTGCAATATTATTGATTTTATAACTACTGTTTAAAAACGGATAAGACGATACTGTTTGCATAATGCTTGTTTTATGGTTTACGTAGTGAAGCGAGGAACTATATACCCACTTGCGAATTATTAAGCTCCATAGTACCAGTAATTTTCAGCTATGGCTTTTAAAAGTCTAAAAAATACTAGCATGTGATAAGAACTTTCAATTCAAAATTATTTCGATTAAGTTTCGTCTACAGTTTTTTAAGATGTAGACAATTACGAAACTCTACTTTGTACGTATTCTAACGCGTGCTTTATCGGTTTTCTTTGTTTTTAATTTCTATCGTAACTTTTGTCGGCGTTTAGTTTTTACACTTAATTTATTTTCTACCGTTGTCGCTTTCCAAAATATAAAGAAGTTGATCTATTCATGTTCTTCGATTTTTGATGGATATTTGAAATCTATGTTTTGATCAAATTAGGTAAATAAAGAACCGATTGAAGATACAAGGTGGCTGATGTAACGAAACCGATTGTTAAAGCGTAAGAGGAACAGAATTTTGAAGTATAAAATCACACTTTGGGCACAACCGTCTAGTAAATGTTGAATAAAAATAACAATTAGTCGCATTGAACTCGAGTCACCACGGGACGAACTCGAGTCACCATAAGCTGAACTCTAGTCACCACGGATCGAATTCAAGTTATCGCGAGACAAACTCTAGTCACCACGGGTCGAACTTGAGTCACCACGCGACGAACTCGAGTCACCATAAGCTGAACTCTAGTCACCACGGATCGAATTCAAGTTATCGCGAGACGAACTCTAGTCACCACGGGTCGAACTCGAGTCACCACGGAACGAACTCGAGTCACCACAAACTGAACTCTAGTCACCGCGGATCGAATTCAAGTTATCGCGAGACGAACTCTAGTCACCACGGGCCGAACTCGAATCACCACGGGCAAACTCGAGTCACCACGGGTCGAACTCGAGTCACCACGGTCAAACTCGATTTATCACGGGTCGAACTCGAGTCACCACGGTTGAACTCGGGTCACCACAGGCCGAATTGAAGTCACGGCGAGACGAACTCGAATTATTAGCAGACACAATTAATCAGTGGACTAACCAAAAGTAATAACTTTCGTTTATTAGTAATTGACTAATTTTCTTGTAGGACCTTTGCGACCTTCGTATATTTTTTTAACTGGTATAATTTCAAATGAAAAACAGGGGCAAGAAAAGGAATATTAGAGGAACTGTAACATATTTGTAATATCAGTTTGTTTTTTGAGAAGAAAAGAAAACGAGTTGAATTAGTCCGATAAAAATGCATTAAATTATTGAAAAATTGTTAAACTTGAAAAAAACAAAACACTTGAACCTTCTCAACATTTTTATCAAACTAAAAAGTGTGATTTTACTTAGAGTACAGATAATTTGGAATGTACAAATTATATAGTATTCCAAATTATATTCGCCATTTATTGACAATTGCTTACACTTTTACTTAGAAGCTAATAAATTTACACTTTTCCTTAGAAGCTAATAAATCTCTTATCTTTATTACGGTTTTACAGTCTTTAGATAGGTAACCGATCTTTATGTAATCTAAAATTTAAATATTTTTAATTCAAATTATATTCACTTTCGGTATTCCAAATTTACAACATGACATCCTAACATAAAATTCCATGTCACATTTTTAATTCTATAAATATTCACAAAATCAAAGCAATATCATAAACTAATAAGAACACTTACTACTTTAAACAATTACAATTAATTTTGCGTATCATAAAGTAAACGATTATCAGGGATTGCATTCTTACCGAAAAAGTTTTCAAAGTAGACGTTTCGTTCCCGTGTGGCTGTCAGCAGAAATGTCAAGAGCGACCTGTTCCTTTACTATTTATTAACTTACTATGTCAAGTGGTGTTATGTTTACGGAAAAAACACAGATGGCGTTTACATTAAGTTTCCCGACCGAGAATTTCAAATTTACTTGCAGTATTCAAATTTGCTGCAGTTCCTCTATGTTTTCAAATTTTATTCAACCAAATGTTTATTATTAAAGTTAATTATGTATTTTTAATTCATGATTTTATAAATTTTCATTTGACGCCTTACAATAGATGCGTCGACATAAATAAGCCAGCTAACGATGTTACATTTAGAAGAGGAAACAGAGAAATGCCGAAGAGTATTCGGCTTCTTACGCTTTACTGTTAAACGCGGTAAGAGTGGAGAGGAGGGTACGGTAAGTAGAGTAGGAGGCCAAAAAGAGAGAGAGGGAGAGAGAGAGGCGAGTGCCCTATACCTAATTAATTAGTACTTCTGTAGGTACCTAACGCTTTAAGCTCAGTGACAGTTCAGGTTTTCACAAGTATGAAAGGAGTAACTTGATATTAAAAGGTCGAGAGAATTGGGTTAAAATTGTCATGAAAATTTGCTAAATAAGGGTATTTACAGTCTTACGAGTTAACCATAAAACTTGCGAAGAATCCTGCATAATCATTATAAACATTATTATTGAATTAAAAGAGTTTTATTATTTTAATATATACAAATAAGTACATATATTAGCTAGTAAAAATTCATCAAATGGAATCGAAATAGGCGCAAGGCAGAATTCCATAGTTGTCTGTATATCTTGAAGTGTTGATTTTACAAATCTATAGTCCATTCAATTTCAAGAGAGACTTTGTAAACAATGAATTTGACAGTTAAAATATGGTTGGCACAAATATAATATTCGATCAACTGACGACTATTTCTAAAATTCATTGTATTATATCCAGAGTATTATTAAACTGTATACATAATCAAAATATTAACTTCAGAAAGTTTCACATTAAAAAATGTTATAAATACAAGTATTACACCATTATTTTACTGATACGAATTGCAAAATTTTACGCGATAAAAATGGACAATCCTCCATTTTTTTGCGAAATAGTCAGGCATTGGTGAATGGTGGTGCGCATAGTCAAGTTGTGAAAATATTCGAAATCTCGACGCTGAAAAAGCTTAGACCATAGATACTATTCATTAATTTTATAAGGCGTTAGAGTGAGATAGCTACAATGTATCATCTTACGATGCTATATTTCTAGATTTTATTACCTTATGTACATATATAGTTATGGTATATTTGGCGTATAGATAATTAAAGAAACATTGTGACTATGTTATTTTGTTTTCAAATAATTGTTGGTACTAAAATACTAAATGTAGCCTACAAATTGTATACGTACTTTAGGATAATGTTTTTATAATAACTAAACTTTTACTCTTATTTCAATGATCAATCATAATAATCTTAATATTAGACATATTTATTTCAAACCCATTAGAAAAAGCTTTAATGTTAAAATCCGTTAGAAGTTGGCAGCTCATGTAAGGATAAGATGGCCATTTAATTTCCGGGTAATTTTTCCTCTCCCTTTGCCTTTTCCGTTACTTTTTTCTCGTGTAAGTTTTTCTTTTCCGTTTCTTGTTTCTTCATTTTCTTGCCACAAGGATTGCAAGAATTGTTGAATGGAGTGCAATTTACTTACAGCCATTATTTACAAACAATTCATTGCAGCTAATCTTCTATTTGTTCAGTCTCGTAATAATTTTCACCGCATTCCACGCATTATATATATTATCTTCGGGGCCGGAATTTTCACTGGCTAATTCCATCGTTTCTTGTTCCTCAGAACTTCAATGTAATTTAATTGTTTGCTTTTTAATATTAAGATTTTTCTTCATAATCTTATTATTTTTACTTTCTCTTTCCTTTTTTTCACTAATGTAATCTAGGGATGCGAGTACCTTTAGTAGTAGTTAGAGTAGAATAAACACAATCAACATGATCTGGACACAAAAGAAATGATATGTGGCGAAAGAAAACACTACTTTTAAATTAAACGATGTCAAAAGATCGCTTGGAGAAATATAATTTAATAAGCTCCGGGGCATGGCTAAACAAACATTGTTAATGTTGATATATGATGTAATAGATAGATTTATTATGAATATGTTTTGCGAATATGTTCTGTAATATATTTGATATGCTCTATAATACTATTTCTCAGTGATATCGGCAAAAGTTATCGTTTTTAAAAAATATTTTAATGACTACTCCAAAATTAAGTATTTGTGATTACTTTGTAATAATTTTCTGTGTAACTTAATATTTACTTAAACGACTATTTCTATCGACATTTTTGGTATTATTTTATAATACGTCTTTTATGTAATATTAGTACTTTTAAATTGTTCGAAACACTTAATCTTCCTTATCTGAATTTCTCTTAGATATAAAACGTAACCTATATAATATAAATTACATAATTATTCAGTGTAAATATGCACACTAATAAAAATATATATTTTTTAATCACTCGTACTAAATAAATTCACATTAAATTACTAACTTGAATGTAAGAAAAAGGTTTACAATACCAGAAATGTCAAATCACATTGTTTATAAACATTCTCTTTTCAAATTGAATGGAGTGTAAGTACGGTTAAAAATTAGAAGGAGGGATGGAACGAAATGCACGTCGGATTCAATCTTAATATTTCGCAAATGGGGCTTAAAAATAAAAAAATGGTAAATGGAACCTCCAATCCAATCATTCTTAACAGACCGACTCAATGAAAAACATCCCACTTTTCACGTGTGGGGAGATACATTGTTTTTAAACATTTTGCTGTGATTTCCAAATGAAGCATATACTTTCATTCATATAGATCTGAACTCTAGAATGTATAACAAAAACAGGCTGCGACAAATAGAAGTGGACGAACGTGGCGAATTTATCTCAACTCTAACGAAGAATCTTCATTGTTACGGAACCCTAGAATGGTACAGTCAACCGCGAGTATAATTGTGAATAACGGAAGAATGCGAGAATATGTCGTAATATGAAATTAAAAGGTAACAATAAAATATGATTTGTCATTCAGATTCCATTTACAAGCAGATCCTGAAACAGCTCACAGTCGTGAATAATTTAGGTCATCGTCAACAGAAGTTATTTCATGCCGCTGATAGCTACCCATATTTAATTGATCAAAAAGAAATATATAAATGGGCCAAGATTAAAGGCAGCAGGTTTCCTATTTCATTTAATAATGACAAAGTTCGTTATTGTACACTTTCCTTTGAGAACGGAAATGATCGGAGAAAAACTAATTAAATCGTGGAAGAATCAGCATCCATTAATGTGAGGAATATACTTAGTCGAAGCGGTTATAAGCTATAATTTATATCACAGAATATAATCGAAAAATGCACTGAACGAAACCGTCAATAGAATACACGACAGTTTTGCTTATAACGTCAGTAGTTATGTCATAAATCAATGAACGAAAACATTTGCAGTCAACATTTGTTTAAAGCAATACACGTAAAACGGTCCACCGAGATTAAAAATAGAAAATTAAATTAATATGTGACATTAATGAGGTGTTTAACAAGTGTTATGACAGAACTTGAACGATTTTTTAATGTACATTAGATTATGACGCTCTGTAATTAAGAAATCGTTAATGATATCTGCTTAACATTGAATATTTGTTGCTTTCTTGTCGTCATCTGATCGTACTGAAAAACAGTGCGAACATTAATCAAAGTAGAGTGATATTCGTAGCTGTATCCGGAATATATTACATTCGGAATATAAAAACGTTGTTGTAACTTTATTGTAGGTTGAGATTCACGTGATATTGGTACAGTGGGCTGTAAGTTAATAAAATATTTTATTCACAGTACTATCAGAGCTAACGCTTGTCGCGTTCCTGTAAGGAGCGGTAAACCGTGAATACTACTGCGCTTGTAGCGCGCAGGGTTGCCAGTTATTTTCTTTCAAATATTATTTTTTACTCTTTCCTTTTAGTCAATATCTGAACTCTTTGCTTTTTTAAATTCTAAAAATGCTTCTTTTTTAATTTATATCCTATTTCTGTAACGTCAGGTCCATTTTCGCAGGTCTCTTTTATTTATCCTTTGTACCGCCAGCCAGATTCACGTCCCGTGATTATTTACGTGAGCCATTTCAAGCGATATTTCCCAGGCGATTTTCTTAACTGCTTTCACTTCAAGTTAGAGATACTAAATTTGTACAGTTTATTAATGTTTATTCTATCATTATCTTTTAAAAATGTATCAGGAGTATTTTGAAATTCACGCTTTTAATGTCGGACGCTTAAGAGATACGACTTCTGAAAATATTGAATTTTGGACTAATTCACCTAAACACCTAGAACGTTTCATCGCATTGTAGGTTCCAATATCTTTTAAGTAAAAATATAATTTGCTAGCACACGTCCCGTGAATATTTACGTGAACCATTTCAAGCGATATTTCCCAGGCGATTTTCTTAACTGCTTTCACTTCAAGTTAGAGATACTAAATTTGTACAGTTTATTAATGTTTATTCTATCATTATCTTTTAAAAATGTATCAGGATTATTTTGACATTCACGCTTTAAATTTCGGACGCTTAAGAGAAACGACCTCTGAAAATATCGTATTTTGGACTAACTCACCTAAAAACCTAGAACGTTTCATCACATTGTAGGTAATTAAAAAATAATCAATATCTAATATCTATATCCAATATCTTTTAATTAAAAATATAATTTATGAGGCCTTTATTTAATTTTACTCAACAAGTTTTCACACGTGTTAGATTTTTAAATATTAATCTAAACTGGAAGCTTCACACGTAACATTAAATATTAGCTAAAAAATTTTATTTTTTATTTAAAAAAAATAGGAATCTAATATGCGAGATATGTAACACATATGTAAATATGCGAGATATGTATGGATACATCGTAGATACTTACCTGCACGCCTCCAAATAAACTGTATGAAATTCTTGACTTCGAATTTAAAATTGGACGGACAGCTGACTAACTAAGATTTAAACAACTTTTATCACAGAACTTTAATCGGAGCAAATATTAGTTTGAATATAAATATTAGTTAGTGTAATAGAACTAGGCTTTTTTACATTAACTTTTTTTGGTAGAATATTATTCTCTTGAGTTTCTATGATAACTTACATGTTTATTAGTTTTGCTTTATAGTTTAATTATTTACCTGCACGCCTCTAAATAAACTCTCTATGAAATTCTTGACATAGAATTCGAAAATAAAAAGCTGACTTGTAACTAGGACTTAAACAACTTTGATCACAGAACCTTAACCGGAGCAAATATTAGTTTGAATTTAAATATTAGTTAGTGTAATAGAACTAGGGTTATTTACATTAACCTTTTTGGTGGAATATTATTTTCTTGAGTTTCTATGATAACTTATATGTTTATTAGTTTTGCATTACTTTATCATTTAATTATTTACCAAACCTATAACTTGTTCTGGAACTGCCGCTGTAATCTGGTCGGTCTATTTCATAAGTATATAAATACTTCTAGATGGGACGAGATTCTAACTGACACTCAGTAAAAGTAACATTATTATAATGAATCGGCATGGTATCCGAGCAGACAGGTTGTCGCGGTGGGGCAAATGACAATGACCGTTTTACTATTCAAATCACATTATTACGTTGTGAGAACGATTTGATTAAATTAATAAATATTGCTTGCTATAACTCTCTACATTTGAAGAGAGTTACACTTAGCTTTTAGTTACTTGCCCTAGAATGGGAATAATTTTTTGCATCGGATAAATAATTTCTAAATTGACATATACCAATATCCAACTACGATAGCCAATAATACTTGTGTTTCTTCTTCGTGGCCTTAGTTAAACTTCGATTTTCGAAGTTTCTTACTTCATGGCCTTAGTTAAACTTCGATTTTCTAAGTTTCTTACTTCATAACCTTAGTTAAACTTCGATTTACTTTGCTATTCAATTATTCTTCAAAACTATGCTAGCAGTCAACTAACTTTGCCGGGATAAAAAGGAACCGTAACTATATTTTGTTTTAATATATTTTAATGATTATTTACAATTATTTTACTAACAGTGATACTAAACAGTTGATAGCTGTTTATTCTACTCTTACGCATAAAATATTCTATCTATCTATTGACGTAGATAGCTATCTAAGGTAGTTGATAACCTTCCACATATCCATAGTTTGCCTCCCTCAAATATTTTGATGTTTTAACTGTCTATCGACAGTTGTAGATAACTTTCTATATGTGCACTCCCGTGCAAGCGGCACGTTCCATTAATACATACGACAAATTCGAAATTAAAAATACATACGCACCAAATAAATAAATACATACTAAACAGAAAATTTTAATTATATACAATAGGACGAAATTTGTTTCGCGTTTTGTGAATTGTTGAGCAGTGGGTGTATTTTTTAAATTTCAAAATCAAGGGTAATTTAAATAAAAGCAGTTAAAATTATGCATGGTTTCCATTCTGTCAAGTATTAAATCGGACAAAAGTCAGTATTAATATAATGTTTATAATTGAAGAAAGTAATAAAGTTTAATAAGTGGATAATTATTATTATCATTTATTATATACACAATAATACCTGTTAATGTGTGTATATATATATATATAATAAATTATAATAATAACCCTTATATTCTAATAATTCAAGAGAAATCTTATAATTCCAAAATCTAGTTTTAAAATCTTGCCCAATTAGCTCTCGCGTATAATTTACTCAGTGTTTATACAGGTGTCCAGTGGCAGATTTCAAAGTTTGAACAAACATAGTTTATGAACGCAACACGTAAGAGGGACGCGGGGGGCGTCGTTAGACGCGCAAGCGGTGCGGATGTTTTAGTAGCCATGGAACCAGAGTCCGGACACTCCATACTAATATATTTTTTCATACAAATTTTCTGGTGTGCATCGGCTATCTCTTTCTAACACAACCAACTTCATTGTACTGTACATTTTCTTGACATGCCATAGACTTATGCTATTGTCAAAATGCGTCTCAAAATGGCTGTTCAATCGTTTAAAATGTAAGTAGCTTCATCGAGACTTATGCTTTTTACGCTTTCTACTATTGTTTTTGCATTTTTTATTTACTTTTAACTTTGTATATGTATTAATAATATATTTGTAACTGTTTTAATATTATCTGCATCTCTTTTTATTCGTTCAACCCTATTTACGTAGTTGTCAAATCGCGAAATTGTGTTGTTTTCTTTTTATTATATTAATATATCTTTGTATTCGTTTTAATATTATTTCCATCCGTTTTCATTTATTTCATTTCTATTTACGTACTTTTAAAATCGTAAAATAGTTATTTTTAAAGATGTTTGCTATGTATGTGTATAGTAAATGTTCCAAAGGATGAAAAGATGGAAAAGATGAACAGTTTGGCTAAATATTATTGTACGTCAAAACATAAAAATGTTATTTATTGCAGGTCTGAAAAACTTCGTACAAGAAACCAAGTGTGAATATGTTTTGGAAGGTAAACGTAGTATACTTTCAATAAGTGTATTAACAATTAGTGATATTAAAGCATCCATTACTTGTGTTTATTTTTAGGAATTCTTTTACTACAATTTAGGAAGCTAAGTAATTATCATATATTTATCCCTTACTTTATGTGTCATATATACTCATAATTTAATTTTTATTTATGACTAAGGCATTTAATAAAAGAGTTTTTTTTAATCGAACTGTTTTTTATTTTAATCCAGTCTCGTATTATGTAAACAAAAGTGAATATAGGCACGTATGGCTAGGTCGTAAATCCGATGGCACATGCCATTTCTTTCTGACAGTGTTAAAAAATTGTATGGAGTGTCCCATCTATTTAGTATATTATCTATGCATGGAACAGTGGAGTGGAGAGCACCGCGCTTTTGCCGTCGAGGCGTACATTTCAAGTCGATTTTCGCTGTCTGTAGCACGCCGTCGATTTAATAATCGTTACAGTATTCGTCGATTACGTGATGGACCATCGATCAACCTCATTCAGTCATGGGTAGCAAGGTTCAGAGCTACAGGATCAACATTAAATAGGCCCAGGCCAGGACCTACACCATTGGTAGCCACGGATGAAAATGTCGAGCGTGTTATGGTTTCTGTCGTTGAAAATCCCCGTTTATCACTGCGTACACGTTCATCGATATTGGGAATTCCGAAATCAATTTTACAGGTAATAATGCGAAAAAAGCTCAAGTTCCTTCCATATAAAATTCAAATTGTTTAAGATTTACACGATTCTGACTTTGAATTAAGAAAAACTTACGCGGAGGTGTACTGCTACCCGGATGGGCAACATATTCTTTAGTGACGAAGCTCACTTTCACATTGGAGGATATGTGAATAAGCAGAACTTTCGTTACTGGGATGTCCACAACCCAAAACAAATGCATCAAGAACCTTTACATAAGCCTAAAGTAACAGTCTGGTGTGCCATATCTGCATCTGCAATCATAGGGCCTTATTTCTTTAATAATCAACGTGGCCAAACTGTAACTGTGAATTCGGAGAGATATGCCCAGATGTTAAATGACTTTTTCAGAGTAGAACTACAGAATAGTCCATCCTTCAACCAAAACACATGTTTCTTATGGGGATACTTAAAATCCGTTGTTTACAAAACAAATCCGAGTACTGTGACACAACCTTAAAGAAAATATTCGAGCCGAAGTCAGTAGGATACCCCAGTCGCTCTGCAAACGTGTTTTTGAAAACATGCGTGCTAGACTCGAAGAGTGTGTCAGACTCGATGGCCGCCATTTGGAAAACGTGGTTTTTTAAAAATTTAATCCGCATTTGTTGTTATAAAGTTAAAATAAACCTACTTTGTATTAGAGGTGTAGTTCTTTTTTACAATTTTTCAAATATTGAAATCTGCCACTGGACACCCTGTATGTACATAGACCTTATTATTTTCATTTCCGCTTCTCATCCCAGTATGATAAAGATTGCAAAATTTCTAAATCGCTAAAGGATATATATTTTTATTTACAAAAACTTTTTGCAACAAAATTGGATAATTTTACATAAGTCAGACCGTTGATAGGTCTTATTACTCGAAAACGACAGAAAGTCGCTTGCTTTTGGCAACTTAACATATCGGAGATAACGGTCCAAAAGTTATTGGAAAGCAAAATGTGTCACTTCCATACAACATTGGATAGCCAGTACAGTGATTTGCCCTCCCATTGGCAGATAGCGGGCGGAGATATTAATTCCTATCTCTTGATATATTATTGATATGCAAGACAAAAACGTCACTTAGATCCCTAGTAATACAAAAGTATGGATCGATAGAATTTTGGTTTTGGCCATTAGTTGAAATACATAACTTTGGCACAATCGCTTAAAAACTCTGGATTTTTTTTGTTGATTTCATTGTCGTATAGGAATATTGTTTTTATATTAGTTTTTTTAACTCAAAAATACTAAAAAAATACAATAGAAAACAGGTAATAACAAACAATTTGTAATAATTAGCAATACGTACTGTCGAACTTTTCATATACTGTTATGTTACCTACAATATCATCATATATCATTTAACTGTAATATTTTAGGTTTAGTTTTAATAAAAAAGTAACCGGCGCCTTACATCGTCGAACTTACATCGTAGTTGTTCATTACGCATAAGTTCTAAAAAGGTATTGTATACCGTATGCCTAACTAGATACCATAAATTATATGATAGTTACGTTTCAATTGACATTTTTATGACAAACCCTGAAAAACAAGTAAATAAATATATTGTATATTTATTTCTTCATATCATTACAAATTTTCGTGAATTAAATGACAATACGTCCAATTTCTGCGCGTGACATTGTGTATTATTTTTAGTTGCGGCTTTAGTTTTTTCTAGCAATATAATCTTCGTCGAGTTCATGAATACAAACTTAAATCATTATCCATTTGCTTCCGGCAACATCTTAGTAAGATTTTTTGCTCTTGTTGGTGGATGTAACCTGTTGGCAGCCCTATTTTCTGCTAGAGATATATATACGGAACCCACGTTCGACGGGCATGGTCACAGTGTGGTAAAGATAAGCTGGGTGGAATATTGGCGTGCGCGGCACGAGCTTTAATAATATTGCGTATAACGTTATATTTAGCGCACAGTGGAGAGTGTGGAAATCTATACTTTGTTGCATCATATTAAATCGCTCTTAGCTCTACGATGTCTATTGTAAACATCCAACGTATTGGATGACACGATGAGTGCACGTGCATGGGACGCCAATACGCATCGAGATGAAATCCATCTATTTTATCATGTGGGATATCATGCTGGAATTTTGAATCAAAGATTATTGCAGAGTTCTAAACGGTCTGCTATATCGAAAAATGTAAATTTCTAAATATAAGTAAACTCGCTACTACTGTGGAAAGGCAGCATTCGCGTGATATGTTTATCGCCGCATAGAGTTGTGGTTTGTCCCAAAGATGGATAAACGGCGATCAGAAATTGGACACAACAAAAAAAATAAATTCATGCACACATAAACACTATTTGGGTATTATGCTACAAGCGCCAGTGACTCAAGTGAACAATATTTCGAATGGTTTGCTCCTATCTACTATTATATGTATAAGTGCATATTAATCCACAAGTTTTATTACGTTACGATCACTTATATGCCTACCTTATTTATTGTGAACCAATTTTTAATAACTATTGATAATTATTATTAAAAATTGGTTCACAAATATTGTTATTTATTGTGAACCAATTTTTAATAACTATTGATAATTATTATTAAAAATTGGTTCACAAATATTGTTATTTATTGTGAACCAATTTTTAATAACTATTGATAATTATTATTAAAAATTGGTTCACAAATATTGTTATTTATTGTGAACCAATTTTTAATAACTATCGATAATTATTATTAAAAATTGGTTCACAAATATTGTGATTTATTGTGAACCAATTTTGAGTAAGTATTGATGATATTATTGATCATAAATACTTTTAGCTTTAATTATTTACAGTCAAAACCTAGTGCTGTCTTTAGTTTTTTGCACAGTTTTTTTTGCTTTACTTTTTTAAAAAAATACTTCAATAAATTCTTAGAAAACGCGATTTTAGGCAATATTATAGTGATGACGTTTCTCTTGACGTAAATTACTTTTATTTATATGCGTGGTTGGTCGAGCCAGCCTCGGTTACGTCAGTCACACGGTGATTTACATCAAGGTATTTATATATGTAGATATAATGTATGGTCGCTGAAATCATCTTCTCATTTATAATCGGTTCATGGCGATCAGAATTATTTCATATAGGTACTACCTTAAAGTTCATTTTATTTCATCACGTACTGTACGACTGGACAAATAATTCTGCTTTAAGCTGAATATTTTACATTGGTATAGTCCTATATATTTGCCTATCGATTCACTGCATAATAAAATAATCCAAAAATAGTCAACAATACCACTTCGCGAGATACTTGCTACGCGACTCGCATTTAGTACCATCTTGTACAATGTCTTGTTAGGGTTATCTATTTTGTTGGTAATTGTCAAGTTACCGGCAAAAATTTACTGATTTTTAAATATTTAATATAAAACAAAACACGAGTTAGACCACAAATAAATGATTAGATAGACAATATATTAGGAAAACGGGAACCTACCTTTTTACAAAATTTCAAAAGGTAGAGGTTTTCATAACTTCAGAATTTATTTTATTGTACCTAAATATATTTTCTATTGCCTCCTATGCTTACAGTATTTTTTCAGCCTGCCAAATTCTAAATATATGATATATTTGGGTTAGATTAATAAAATTACGTAGTATAATTGACATTAATAATCATATTTAGTGATTAAATTAGAAAAATAAAAGTTGATTGAGACTAAATTAGCAGACTACATAGTGCGATACATCATACGTATCATCCCAGGGATTATTTTTATTTATTTAATCAAAATATACGTGAATTCCTAATTAAGTTTATCACATCTCTAGAGATATACAGGTTACTGATTTGTTTTAAATGCTTTTATTTTAGTTCACCTGGTTAGAGGGTATTAAACGTTGCGATCATTGAGCAAATTTCCTCTAAAAAAATTACAATATTGAGGCCATGCTGCTGTTAGGAATTTTCAAAATTTTACTTTATCTTCGTCGACCACGTATACTAGAACTCAAAAAATGGATCGTTTATATAGATTTATATACATTCTAATCGGTTTTAAATTAGGCCGAAAAATAATTCTGAATTATTGTGTGGGTATTGTTGTGTAATGGGCATTATCGGGCAAAGGCAAGTGTGATTTTGCACTTCATATTTGCAAAGAATTCATAACATTTAGATTTTTTTTGTTCGTATTCAAAAGTTTACCATTTAAATTCTCTACAAATAATAGTCGAGCCGGTAAACTTCCAAATACGAAATTGATCGCCGATGATCCCAATTCACTACGGCCACTGGTTTTAGGGAAATTGGCACATAAACGGTGCGCCGATTGCGTAGCACTGTGCGCGAACGGTGCGAAACGTGAAGTGTTTGTCGACTTTCGTAAATAGTGATAGTTCCCCCAAATCCTCACCTTACTTTCTATTCGAAAAATTGGTGCATAAACGGTGCTCCGATTGCATAGCACTGCGCGCAAACGGTGCGAAACGTGAAGTGTTTGTCGACTTTCGGAAACGGTGCTGGATACTCAAGGCGTCCAGCAACACACGAGCTCCCCAAATCTTCATCTTCTGACGTATACGCCTGTACCTATCAATATTCGAGTACATATAGCATATCATATGTGCGGGTACTGTTGCGCGGAAAAAAAGAATTCGCTACGTTCTCGCGACTTCGCGTGACACATTCTATATTGTATCTACTTTTCCTATACCTTACTTACTATTTGTACAAAATGATATATTTCCGAATTCAATACAATTAATAGTCATTAATTTCATAAAGTAATCAAATAATGATTCAGTTTTAATTTGTTTTCATCATTAGAAAAGATGAAAGAGTGCGTGATGACTTATCTATCGAATCGAATCTCATCAAATCTTGCAAGTGAAATAGAAAACGCTTTCGTCTGTACAATTCGGCCGTTAACGTACAAATAAGTTTAAAAAAAAATTGTTTCTGAAGAAATAATTGAAAATTGAAAGAAAAAACTATGATAATATGAAAAAATATATATTATTTTAATAGTTTTGAGCTTGTTTATTAATATTTTGACTTTTATAAACGGGTAATAAAAAAATCATAACTATCTAAAGACTATAATGTATTTAATTTGAATTAAATGTAACGTGTTTTTTCTTTTTATACTTTATTCGTATTTTTTTTTGTTATTGAAATGATGTAATAGTGCAACTTCAGGATGAAAAAATTAATGTTCATGTCGAACCTTAGTAACGGCGACCCTACCTCTCGACGGTGGTGGTAGGAGGAAGCGCGTACACGGCGTCGCGTCGGCCGCAATCATGCTCATGATTTTGTAACGACTTGATAATCGCGCCGGGCCTCGCCAATGGACCTGTACGTGTCCCTGAGGGAGGTGACTGATCTGTGTCTCGCTTGACGTTATCTATGTCGATATCGTGCCATAATACTCACTGCCATCGTGAATCCGCTAGAGATTTTTTTTCTGTTTGACACCTTTATCTCGCGGACTTTGGATGCTTTTTGGACTGAGGTAAAGGCCATACCATTCAGAAGTTGAAATGTGCGTTTTATAAAAAATATCATTAATTAAAGACGGTTCGTGCAAATTGATGTAAACTTGAGAGAGAGAGATAAAAGAAACGTGATCCGGAACTGTTTTGTAGGTAATGTATTTTATTCTCACCCGACATATACGTATTCAATTTCTATTGTTTATAAATAACAATGAAGTTGACCGAGCAAGTAGCCCTTTTTCTGTAAATCTTCTCATTGTGGCTTCTTTGCAAATTTTGAATTACATGTCTACAAATTTCACACCATAATGGACCTACCATTATGGTCGTACAAAAATGAACAAAAAAAAATAATTTGTAAATTTTGTCTAACGACTGATGATATTTTTTTTACTCCAATTGCAATTGTAGTACAATACGTACTGTACAACAATTGCAACTTCTTGTACCGAACGTATTTTGACAATTAACTATGTATATTTTTAGTAATAACCTCGATAAAATATAAACACGTCGGCTCGGGTTATTTCATGTTACTAACCGGTGAACTGAAACCAAATAATGAGTGAAGACAGACAAATAGAAAAATTGCAGCCTATAAGTTAATATTTTAGACATTTTACGCCGATCCTAAAATTTGGCTGCTTTCCGGTTTATGTGTAAAGCGACTTACCTTCTTGTAGGGTAAATTATTGTATAACTGGCCACAATTTACTTCAACTTGAGATATGTCTAAGAGAGTGTAGTGGAAATAGTCAGTCATCTAGCGCATTCTCACTGACTTTTACACCTATTTGTATTGTGTTACGACTCGATAAGTGATCGGCGACGTTATAGGACGGCCTTTAGATTTTCCCAATCAGCGTCATGTTTTTTAAAATCAAAATCAGCTTGCACTGGAAGAGGAGGTCAGCCCTCCTGTGCTATGGAAAAGTCACTTGGTTGTTTTTCCTAATTTTAATATTTTGTTTACTGATCATTTATTTACTTACTTCCAATTGTTAGATTATTTTTATTTATTTTTTATCTACTTTAATGTATCTAATTGATACATATGGCGGACTTATCGCTACGAGGGCAATCTCTTGCAGCCAACCATAACACCAGTCCAGCCCCGTTCGACCGACGGCCGGGAATCACATAGTGCATTTTATCTTTTCAAAACCGCTATAAAACAGTTTATCACGCCGTAAGGGATTAAGCTATTCGTGCGATTATTTGTATTTTTAACAGTAACTGGCCAGGTACAATTTTATAAGTTAACAGTTACTGCCAGTTTATTCTCTCCTAACAGTCTATCTTTATTATTAAATAAAATTTAAAAAAACGGCAGTACTGTGAAGAAATTCTTCTGAAAGTTGTCTGAAACGTGTTCACCAAATTTAAATCTAGACTCCTGTGTATCCTGTCCTCTTTGAAGGAGATGAATCTACCTTAGAAAATAGGGTTTTTAAAATCAAAATGTTGTGTTCGCAAAACGAGGATTAGAAAGAAACACAAAACACAACAGTTTAACTTTTTTATAATTTTGTTTCTCCAGTGAGCTTTTTGCTATACAAAAAGCGAAAGAAAGAGACGATTATCACAAGATATGTGTCACTTTTAAAAAATACTTTTTATTTTATTTTTTACTAAAAGTGCAGCTGATTCTTATATAAGTTAATACTTTACAAATTTTTAAAGTAAACTGAAAACTATTAGTTCTAAATCTTGGTGATACCTAAAGCACATTGATTTTCGTCATTGCTACAAACCTAGCACATCTCAAACACGTTAAAGTTTTACAGTCCTGTATGATTCAGGATAGACGTTTAAATTGTATAATTGAAGGAAATTCAACGTACACCAGACCGGTTTGATACTGTAAACCATATACACGAAGACGGCGCCGACTGTCAGATATTTTGGTCATGCCCCAGTAAGTTGACAATACAAATTAGTATTGTCTGCGGTACCGAATTTACATAATTGCACGAGAATGCAATTCTGAGCGGCCGCTTAAACATTTTTCTACAGTATGCATTTAGCGTGTAGTTGACACCCACTGTACGTGACAAGCGACAAACTTCTGTAATTAAAAAAAACAGATATGCCACGATCGTTCCGAACTCCGCCATTGTCCTTACGAAACAAAGAAAGTTTAAATAATCGAACGATGACGAATTTGTGATGAGTAGTGTGGATAGCGTGTTTGGAGCTGATATTGTATATGCAAACTGATAAAAGATAAATATTATATAGTATAAAGTTGTAAAGATGTAAATTTTACAACTTTATACCATATAACTAAAGAAAATAGTGAGAATAGTTACAGAAAATAATGAACTTATGCTTTAAAAAATCAATTGTTCGGGTTCGGGTTTAAGTATATAATCTTCAACTGAATTAGTTAACCGATGAAATAGATAAAACACATGGTCCATTCTAAACTTTGAAATGTCTTTGGTTTGAAAAATCGAGGTTTTTTTGTTGGTAATACTGAATTATTGAATTATATTTTATAATACGAGAAAGACAGCTGTGGAAAATATGGAAATAATTTTCCAAAAACTTGAATAACTCCGGAATTTCCACTGTGCTTTTAAGAATTTGAAGAGAGTTATATCTCCGTGGTTTTGTCGCATTTAACTTTACACCTGTATATACTTGCAAATCTTTTTAGATACGGTATGAAATTAATTTCCACGCTCAACTTTTTTCTGTATTTATCAGTATTTAAGAATTGTTTAAATGTTCTTAATCCTTTCTTGATCCCATTCTTATGCGTCTATATTTTAGTATAGTATATTTATGAACTCAATTGAATCATTTCAAGGACTCATTTAAATTGTCTCAAAGAACCTTTTGGTTACATATTGTAATCAGTATGATCCGATGATGGAGGCGGAAGGTGGTAATGGGAATTTCCCAATAGCTAATAGTGTACCCATCGAATATGGGTTCGTTTGATTCGTCTCAGTGGCTCCTTTGTTACTGAAACGTATTTGGTTTATTTTAAACTATACATTATTTATTTAAAATGTTACCTGCTTGTCTGTCTATTTGTTTGTTAGAGTATCACATAAAAGCTAATATCGATTCCAATGAGACTTTAATTTAGACGTTGTTTGAGGTTTAGATTAAAATTTAGGCTACCTTTTGTCTCGATAGAAATTTTCATAAAGGGCTTAGATTAAATATTATAATATTAATTTTCATAAAGGATCTATATAATATAATATGTTAAAGTATATAATATAATATGGAAAGTTTCTTTATAATATAATATGTATGAGTACATACTCGTATTCAACGAGAGTCGTGCTCGATGTCATAGATGTGGGACCCATAAGACCCGCTTTTCTTTCAGTACTCTCCAAACAGTCCGTACATTATGGTTGTTATGCAGTTATAAAAAATAATAGTAATAAAAGCCTTTTTTTATCTATCATCCAATGATCATAATAATAAATATGTTAAACAAAGAGGTAGAAAATAATACAAAGTATGCGGTTGTTTACTTCCATTTCAGTATTTTGTTTCAAGATTTATGTTTTTACCCGGTATACAATAGAAGATTCATGTGATTTTAAGAAAATCAGGACCGTATCGCGGTCTATAATACGAACATAACGGTTGAAAATTAATTAATTTGTAGAAGACACGTGGGTGATTCTTGATATATTTTATCATGAGAATGCCGGACAAATAGCCACCGCAACACTCGATGTCGCCGAGCAGAAAAAGAAAGTACAATAATTTAGTTACGGCTTTTATACCCGCTAACATAGACGATAAGGACCGCACTAGGAAGGGACGACATTATCATAGCCTATTTCATGGATTAGACTAATCCTTTAATCATGGTTAAGTTAACCACGATTACTTAACCGGGGCGACATCATCATAGCCTAATCCATGGATAAGTTAAGTGGTTAACTTATCCATTATTATACATAGTAGTTAACTTTGTCATTATAAATATTCTTAATATAAAGCTAGCACTTTATATTATTTTAATAGACTTTTTTGCACCCAACGCACAATTTTGGTTACTTCACATACTTTCAAATCGGTTAATAGCCAAAATCTAATTGCGGAGATCAACACCCAACTTTTTTTTTATATCGAATTGCTATCATCAGCTTGATCTACTGTTTCTTATCCATTGGCTCATATTATCATCGCTCGTCGTCTAGTTTGATGAGCGATAGTCACTTTCATCCGGCCTCTTATATTCGCAAATATATATGTATATATATATATATATATATATATATATATATGTGTGTGTGTGTATGTATATATATATATATATATATATATATATGTGTGTGTGTGTGTGTATGTATATATATATATATATATATATATATACATATATAAATATATATATGCGAGTCTGCTAGCGTTACGCAAACAGTAATTTTTTTATTATTTTGTAATTTCATTTCGTTCTTGAACAATTTTATAATTTATTATTTTGTTCAATACATTAAATATTCTACGTTTAAAGTGAATAAAATTTTAAATTCATTTTAAAGTTCATATTTTGTGAATTTGAAGTTTTACTTCAATCGTGTGGTCTAAAGCACACTCGTTTTTTTGTAAACTTATTTTTACAGTTGGCATAATATATTATATATGGAAGAAAAGTCCAATGTCGACAATTTACTAAACCTTGTTATAACGAACGATGCGTCAAATACATGTTTAAGGCCAAAATTCGTAATATTAGTTTTCATAGGAAAAGTAGTGAGGATATTTCATTACGTGGAAAATATAAAAATTCTAAACATTTTAGAGTCCGGACAGCAATCACAATATTCTAGTTATACTCTAATTTAGTATGGGCCAACGTTGTAGGTCTGACGTGGTTATACAACATTGCTATTATAGCAGTATTGTGTTTATGTAAATGCCTCAATTTTTTCAGTTACGTCAGAAAGTTATTGTGGTGTAACCGTTCACTTTAGCTTGTTTGAAGATTGGTATTCAATACTCCAAAAACAGAACACATTCCATATTTCAGTTTTGTAAATAATTTTATCATATTTGGTACTCAACTGTTTATTTTAACATTGTACCACTTTATTATTTAGTACCGCACTTGCCTTTTGCGTAATAAATATATACACATAGTATCTTCGACTCACACAAAGATTGTATACATTCACCGTCACAGCACTATTCGCTGTGTCCCGTATAGACGGTCATTCGCATCTCCTCTCATCCATCCACATTCGTCGGCCGCCAGTGACCGACTGGCCGGCAACGCGCGTGTACGTGGCGCGTCCGTAACAGTGTTATCACATTCCATTTACGCGAGGTTTGAAAATTTAAAATTTGTTTTTATCGATTTCCAAATTCGACTTTATGCGCGTATTCCTAAATGGTGCTTTTCTTTTTTACTTTTTAGTCAACTTGTACAGAAGTGTTTTTCAATATGGCGTGCAATATATTAAACTAATAAAGTAATCTTTTTGTTCTAAGTGATATAATAATAAATAAATTGTTAATCTCAATGTGTTATTTCGATAAAATATGTTATATTTTATATAACTCAATTGCGATTTGTCAATCGTAAGCGATCTCCGTGGCGTGTTTCATCCGGGTACCGTAAGCGTTTTACTTAACATCGCATTTTTTCTATTTGCAAATTGGCATTTCATATTTTCTAGTCAATATTACAGATTTAGTGTAGGCTATGCTATATTCGGTGGTTATGAAATTACTTTCCCAGTCTGCAGATTTCGCATTGCTTCCGGTCACTATTGGCAAGTTAGTGACGTAAGGTTTGGTTGCCCACGGTAATTCCGTTTGTCCTAAATATATTCTAACTGTAGATTGTTAACGCACCGACCGCTTATTGTTTTTAGTGTTTAATAAACCAAAAATAGTGGAAGAGCTATCAGTGCATTTTTTTCTGAATAGTAAGTATTTTTTGAAGTTTCAATTATAAATTAGTTCCCGGTCTGTACAAAGTAAACAAAGGCAAACTTGACATACATGGTTCGTAATTCTTAGCGGCTATTGTTCTTAAATGTATAAATGTTATAGAATGTCGATATTGTGCTGATGTGTATATGGCGGTTATCCGTTGTAAATATCACTTGGTTCGATTACCTATAAAGATTGCTGTCAAGTAGGTACTTGTACTTGACAGAATGAACTAAACAAATAAATTCTTTGCAAAATGCGGGCATGAACAATATTTATAATTATAAAAAACGTATAGCAACATAACCTATGTTGCTATACGTTTTTTATAATTATAAATAATGTTCATGCCCGCATTTTGCAAAGAATTTATTTGTTTACTAGCTGACCCGGCGAACTTCGTACCGCCTCAGAGTCAATAAATGTTTAAACTTATTAGCTGAATTAAATTCAGTTTTTTATTAATTTAAAAGGAATATTCAAAATGAATTAAGTTCAATAAATATTGAATATATTTGGCGTTAATTTTGTAGAAATTCATTATTCACAATTAAATTAAACTACGTGATGTAGTATTATTTCTACTTTCTTTAAGTTCTTTACCACGACCTAGGTTTCGCTGTATGACAACATTTTCAGGTGGGATATTAGCAAAGATTCTATTTTATTATCTTTGCTATTTATTATCTTTGCCAATAGCCCACCTGAAGATGTTGTAATACAGCGAAACCTAGGTGGTGGTAAAGAACTTAAATAAAGTAGAAATAATACTACATCACGTAGTTTCATTTAATTTTCAATAAATATACAAATCAAAATGAAAACTATTTTAATTAAATTAAAATAACATTAAAATCTTGAAGAACTATTCTTTTTATTGCCGATTCAATATTTTGACACCGATCAAGTTGTTCCTCCATGCTGCCTATGAAGTAAATTTGGATGAATTTATGCTGTGCTTCATCAAGCGGTCGCAATAATCCAATTCGATTGTGAATTTGGCCTTGGATCTATAAAGTCGAAGGCGAAGTTAGATTTATTAATTATGATCTCTCTAGCAGAAATTACCTTAACTGTCAGATTGAATTCGCGTTCTTTGATAATGTCTGCTCAAATGAAGTCATTTGGAAACATCCCTTGTATCTTTGAATGTTCGATAGAAAATGTCGTGATTCTGGTGTTTCGGTACGAAGTAATGAATGCAATGACTCAGGTGGCAGAAGCAAGAATCGCCAGGCGTTTCTCCAGCGAACTAATTCAATGCACCGCCATGGTCGCACACAATATCCATTGGACCAATTCGAACGAAAGGATGCGAGCTGTAGTCAATTATGCAATCGTATTGTAATGCTACTCGATTCAAATCAACGTTTCAAGCATTTCTTGCGCGTCGAAGATTATTACGTTGTTGATCTGTGCGATAAGCTCGACGATTTTTCGTTGCCAACTGAGCTGTTTGTCTCGTCCTTGAGTCGGGCCATACTTACGCGCTTTTCCCGTGCAATTTCTTGTTCATCTGCAGTGGATTGATTCGCAATATTCCTAAGTCGAATTGCATTACGGCTTCGTTGTGAAAGATTAGACTCTCAGCATTATAAATAACATGTATTTGAAATCACTCTTCGCTAATGAATTTCGGAAAAAAATTGTTTAAAGAGAATTAATTTAATCAAATTTAAATGAAATAACGGTCGAAAACTGAATAAGAATTATTAAAAACCAATTATCATTTTCGTTCGGGTCTGTCATTTATGACTTCCTTTTTTTTCTGTCATTTATCACATATTACTTTTTATACACAGTTAAATTATTTGTGATTTTTTTACTTTTCCAATGCGCGAGGAAACTTCTCGAGATAAAAAAATATTCAATAAATATATAATAATCATATAAATTTTCAATGACAAAAAAATTTCAGTCAATCCGTTCTCGATATATCATCAACAAAGCCGTTCCATACAAAGTGTATGGGAAAATGAATTTTCTTAATACATTTTTTTTCGTGAATTTTTCCAATGTTTTAATACTTATTATCCTATTCCCGAGGAAGACAAATCCAAAAACACAAAAATAAAAAAAAAATGGTCCAGCCGTTCTCGAGTTATAAACGGTGTAACTAACACAACTTTGTTTTATATATATAGATTTACGAAAAGATAGCTATAGTAAGGTTATTGAACGTAAATAGCATGCATTCGGCGAATTTATTTCCAGGAGATCATTTTCTCAAGTACAATCGTACGAAAATTAGAATTGACGTCATAAAATATTGCAAAGTTGTAATTACTATAAATATTAGTGTAAAGTGTAGAAAATTTGATTATATGTTTCGGCAATTAAGGTGAATTTACTGAATATCGGCGCCGTCAGCATTTTTCTATTTTCATCTTGTCACTATTTTAAAATTTGCTATTCTAGGGTCAATGGCAAATTTTCCTAGAAGTATATGATTTAGTATTCAATTTTCCTAATATGATAAAATAATATGACAAAATGAAAACCGCCCGTTTTTTATGCATAAGAATATATATATATATATATATATATATATATATATATATATATATATATATATATATATATATATATATATATATATACACACACACACACATATATATATATATATATGTGTGTGTGTGTATATATATATATATATATATATATATATACCTAAATGTAGGACCTTGTCCTTTGTTAAATAACAAGAAGATAATTACATCAGTTTAAGAAAGATATTTAACAAAATTAAAAAAAATTCTTTCCGATTTATAAGACTGACAACAGGTGACAGGGAGAAATTTATATAGTGTTTAGCTTCTACAATCAGGTTTATGTACAGGTACATTCCGTAAGCTTATATGCTTATAAAAAAAATGGGGGTACATAGTTAGAAGTCTACTAAACTGTTACAAATATTATTTTTTGCAAAACCTAAATACGTGGCCAACTAGATCTTCCGCAAGAGCAAAAAACATGTTGCATATTTAAAAAATGGTAAGATGTAGGCTAATTGCTATGGCTTTTCTGTCACCATTTAGTCAAAATTTACCAACCCTGATTTTCCCACGATTTTCGGTTAGTAGTTTTTAGAATATAAAAAGGGGGCTGCATATTTCGGTATATTTACACAATATATTATTAAAGGTGAATAAAAAGTTATGGGTACTAAGAAACACCACAACTCTTTACTTAATTGAGATTTGTGACCGTAGACTAGCAGAACGACGGGTTTCTAAATGGTGTTTTTCCTTACACAAGTGGTCACGCTGTACGTTATGTACCTACTCGAAAAACAGACCACTGCTCATCCACCATCTTTCTGATAAGCTGATGGCGCATTAACTAAAATTCCACTTGATCTATTCCACCGCTGGAGGTATTGATTATCCGAACACAATTATTGTCATTATTTGATAAGGGCTAAGACATGATTTCATTAATCTTTTGACAATAATAATCAAACATAATAAGAGGTAATTATTAATTCAGACGCGGTGGATTAAATTTTTATAGCCGGCCGACTATAGGTATTTGTTAATTCATTTGTTAATTTTTCTAATATCTATATATTTAAAGTCGATCTTAGACAAAAACGCTTTACACAAAATATAAATCCTAAAATCGGCCGTACATAATAACACTTGATTTGCTTCTTTATTTAATATTTTATTTAAAACAAATATCAGTTAGAACTTTAAAAGGCTTTAATTTAGTAAAATCAGATATCTCAGAGAGTGGTTCGAGGACAAACGACGCTAAATTTGAAACGTTTCTGCGAGTCTTATTTTGGGGCACCACTAAACATTCAAACCGAGTCTGATCGCGATTATATTATTGACATATATGGAATATTCAATAAGGTCCATTGTCACACAAAAATATTATTATAAAACTGGATTGCTGTAAAATGATTACTGAATTTGTTTGAAATTGTCTATATTTGGTAGAGACCTATATAAGGCGAATCCGCCCTATACGAAAAGATAAAAAATGAGAAAGAGATAAAGGAACAAAATAAAATTTGATATAGTTATTTCTAGGACAGCATCTTCCCAAATCCAGTCGCACAAAAATTAGAATTGACTTCATTGTAACAGATCGTGAAATTGTATGATTATATTACTATAAGCATTACGGTAATATGTAGAACAGGGTTTCCCAACCTTTTTTTTTGTTGAGGCTCCCCGAACTATAAATTATATTTTCTTGCCCTTTGATTTAGTAAATTAAATAAAAATGGTAACTGAAGTTTGTAAATACACCTTTTAACAGTCAGACACAATAATTTTACACACTCAAACTGATTTCTCAACAAAAAATGTACACCAAAACGTCAAATTTTTCGCAAGTTTGTGGTGATAATAGTCAATATGATATTTAATTTCATTAATTTTATGCATGTAAATTAAACATTACATTATAATGTTATTTGTTAATGTTGTTTGTATATTTTTTTGTTTTTTCTTTCTAAAATGCAAACGCTTTCCGCCCCCCTTGACATCTCTCTATGCCCCTCTTGGGAGGCGCGCCCCCTGGTTGGGAACTCCTGATGTAGAGTATTGGGTTAAATCGGTCGGCAATTATATTAAAGGATAACAAAGAAGTAATCTCGTTGCCAAATTATATAATTTGATGCGGTATTTTTACACGAATTTTGAAACTAAACATTGGGAATGTATTCCAATGAAGAAAAAGTTTATGCAATGAATCAAAAGATTAAGATGCGGAAAAAAATGGAATTTACAGGTAAATAAGGGAATGTTGACACGTTGATCGTGATGGATGCATAGAGAAAGGCTGTTTGAGAAAAGAATATATATACAAGAAAAGAGAACGTATATACCAAGAAAGACATGGATGAGTCAAATTGGAGAACATAGAGCATTCATTCAAGTAAAGTATGTGTTAATAAAGCATGTATGCGAATGAGTGAAATGAAAGAGTGATGGAAGGGTGGCGTTAAGCGATGGACTCAGATAGATCCAGTTACTTCCTTGATTTTGCAATTTCGATGATCTCCGTGGTTATGAATTGGGTTGTTTTTTGGAGCTGAAATCCTTTCTCTAGAAAAATATTAAGATATTTTTCCAGAAACGTCGAGTAACGTTGTAAACGTGTACGAGTTACTCGACGTTTCTGGAAAAATAATTAGTTTTGTTTGGAGGAGGCAAATATAAAGTGCGTTAATGAAAAAAAAGTTTTCTTCAAATTTAGGCATTTATTTAAAATATACTTTTCGTGCTAGCCTTTGATTTGTTTTGAAAGTTTCACAATTAGTGCTTACCTCATTTTAAATTTAGATCTAAACATATGAATAACTCACTTTTCACTAAAACTGTGTACTCCCACCTGTCTAAACGAGTTGTAAACGATTAAATCGCTGACATTGACAAATTACGTTTTGTTCAGAAATTTGAATGAAAAAAATAGTAAACGTGTGCATTCCGTTTCGTCTTTGAGAAGGTATTTAATCTAGCATCATAAAATGGTTCGAGAATTGCCGTATCGATCTGTTCCATGTATTATTATAGCTTATTCAAATTTTTGCATACTTTATTCTTATGCGTAAGTGTTAAGTATATCGACAAAAATAAAGTATGATATTTTATTTTAAAGTACTATTGAGAACCCTAGAGTTAGATGTACGCTTGAATACTGTGCCACCTACGTGCACGCATAGGTGGTTGCATGCCCAAAATGATGAACTCGCATTTAATATTCATAGTTTAAATTTACCGTTTTAATGTTAGAATTGCAATGAAACTGTTACGAATAAACCGACCAAATGCGTGTCGCGGAGTACGACGAGGGAAAATGCACTACGATTGTGTCTATGGACAAACACATTTACACATTTAAAGATACTAGCCTTGCTATTAAATATATTTACAAATATTAATATTATTTTTCGTCATGTAAGTAAATTGCCTAATATGTCTTTTATAGATGTAGAAATATCGTGAATTTTTCAAAATAATTTGATTTTACTGTTCATAACTTTTTAATATTTCATATTAGTTATTTTTAGTGTTATTTTAGTTTATTGTTTTTTGTTTAAATGCAGGACAGAAGAGATATTAATAGTGAATTTCAGCTTACGTAATGGCGTTTTTGATATAATAAAACAGACCTAAACAAAATGAATCTTAAAAGGCTACTTTGATTATCTACAAAATCATACTTTTTTAGTGGGAAAACAATTAAAAGCGGCTTTATGGTATGTGCAACAATGCCCCACATACCTAGGCAGAAAACAAAATCAGCTCCAGTTTAGATGTACGGGAGCTCTTTCTTTTCTTTTCTTTTTATGTCATTTAGTTTAGAAGTTAGAAAGTAGTGATAGACAGACGTGCGACTTTGTATAACATTATTGCTCCATTCGGACTCTTCTAGTACGGAACGCTAAAACGATAATATCTGAAAGATTACTCGATTGCATCGACAATTACTTCGACAATAAGGAAAGTCACTTTTTGTCTATGTTAAATGGCTAATTTATTTAGAACGTTAAAGCGTTCAATATGAAGAAATTGCTTTTGTGGTCGCGGTCGTGACACGAAAGAGGTAAGTTGATATGTAGATCAAGATTACAACATATGAAATGTCGAAAGTAATAATTTTGTAAACTTGCCCGTACAACACGAACCTCTAAGATGATGAACTCGGTAAATAAAGACCTCGACTGACGCTTTGTTGCTCTAATTCTGGTAAACAATATGTCGCGTTTTCGTGTGTGTACATATATATAGTTCTTGTGAACAACAACAGGCGATGGTATAGAGCATAAAAGATTACAAAATATAAACAAATAAAATGAGCCATTAAACACATGGCAGTTCTTTACTTCCATGTGTTTAATGGCTTGTGTGTGTGTTTTTTTTTAACGCCATTAGTCAAAAAAAAATTGTCACTCCAACTCGCTTTTTGGTTTTAAGGTTCACAAACTTCATGCTATAATCACCTAAGCTTTTAGCCATACTTATACATAAAAGTGCTCACCACAATATGAGTTCTTCTCCACCGATCCCTCTGCGGAGAGGCCTTGCATAATGTGCGGGACATCCATCATTTTGGTATATCATATATCTCGTCAGATTTAATGGTATGTCCTCTAATAAAACAGGGGCACATTGGTCGTTAAAAATGTCAAACAGCTGCTGGGAGATAATGTGACCCAATAAAAGTATTCCAGCGGTAACTTCCGTCCAAATAGTATCTTTTTCATGACGCTTGTTTCTTCTTGTATGGATTTTGGCCTTTTTGTTTTCAGACATGCAGATTATGGAATTATTATTCGACTTTTGTAAAATTTTGACTTATTGTGTCAAAGAATTTTCTTAAAAAAACGAGAGTTCTTTAATATCTGCGGTTAAACAAATAGCGGCAAAAAATACAGTTGCTGGCTCGGGTTTAAACAATGCTAATAGCGTCTCGTCTGCCTCAACACCGTATTGTCGGTTAGGTGAACTTAACATAGTTTTGATAGCTATTCGAACACTATCTGACAAACTTTCAAAAACAATTACAGCCAGCTTTCGGCTTTTGTCATATATGGACACGACAAAAGCCGAAAGTAGACTTATTTAAAATAGTAAACATTTTCAACATGGTTCAAAAAGTAAAAAATCCGGTTAAATTCATCCGGCCCACTTTTATAGCGGCATTAGTCAAACTTACCTCAATAGTAATGAACTAGAATGTTCATTTAATTGTCTGATTTATACTAAACACGTAAAATTTATTTGTTTCTATAGTTTATTTTATTATTTTTTTCTGCAAACTGTTGTTTTGTTCTGTATTGATAACCTGAAAGGACGAGTTGGGAAAATGCACGTAATAAAACATAGTTATGTTTACTAAGGTAGTTAATTTACACTTCTTTCCTCAAAATTGACGACCGAGGAAAAAATATAAGAATGACACTTTGCACAAAAATAAAAGTATGACACTTTGCGTAAATGATGTTGTCATAAACATTAAAAATGACTATCTCATAAAATACTTTGTAATGTAATGTCAATATTTCTGTAGCTAATACTTGTTGCGCAGTGTAGATAATATTTATCAGTTTCAGCTTATAGTAATAAGTTGTTAAAAATATCGAGGTTGACTTGTTTTTGTAAAAAAAAGTTTTCAATGAAAACAAACTATATATGCAACAGTCTTTACCTATAACTTATTGTTGTCAGTTAGACAATAAACGTTCAGCACAAAAACCTGATAATGTGGATTTAAAACAATCAACAAAGTATTTCTGAAGCTGTTTCATACTGTCGCTTTTTTGTTCTGTAAATAATTTCTTCTACCTCTGAACAAGTGATAATCAGATGGCATAATTTCGAGTTAATAAGATGGAATAAATTAATCCAGCTTATGTAATTTTCGACAAGTATATTTTCCGGTATGTGGTCTAGTGTTCATGAGGGAAATATTGACTACTTTGGATTATTAACTAGCCTATCTAAATGCTGACAGTAAATCTCTGTATTCACAGTAGGTCCTTCTGGCAGAAACTCTCAATGAATAACGTCCTTGGAATTCCACCGGCAACTCAGAATTATCTTACTGGTATTTAATTCAGATTTAGGTGCTAAAACTTCTGCTGGTCTTGCACTAGATTATCGACGTTTGTTTCTGTGATTAATATATATAACCTATTTCTGATCACCACTTTACTAATTATTTTAGCCAACTGAAATTACATTTTAATGACAATAATCGTGACCTAGGTGGAACACATAAGCAGTCTTTTCTTAATGTCAACGATACAACTATCATTATCCGAGCACATTTCGCCCTATTTATGCCTTGTAATATACTATTCTGGAACTTTCGACATGCTAAGATATCATTTTGCGATATTCCAGACAACTTTTCTTCCACATGATAAGTTTACTGTCGGTTCACCCTGCACTTCAAAGTTGGAGTGTTGGAGTTCCGTTTTGATTAATTTTGTAATGGTGATTTTTAAATTCCCTTCAATTTTAACAACCTTCATTAACACATCATCAAACACTGCGTCGTTTACTTTTTGGTGCTTCATTCCATTTTATTTTATGTTTGTTTTTTATGCGATAGGCTCGCGCCTCGCAGGTTCTCCCATGCTGCACGCAGACGCTTTGTGAAGTCACCAAGTTACAATACCTGTCTTTATGTTGTTAGTACATAAGGTAAATAATAAATAAAAAGTTATGTTGCCGCATGCTATTTTCAGGTAAACATGTCTTTATTAGACCAATTTATAAAAGCGACGCTAATGTCTGGATTTTATGTACAATCTGTTTCAGATGTTTTTTTTTCGGTCCGCCACAAATAGACTTTACAAAAATTATTTGTTGACTTTACAACTTTTAAGGAAAAAAATTCTGCTTTGCATAAATAACTATACTTTGATCTATACCATGTGTACGTATACGTACTTAAACTCGCAAATATTAGAATTGCATAGTTTGCCATGGTACTTTCCAAATTTATAACTTAACTGATAGTTTACTTGACCTCGATTAGTATTTTATGTAAGTGTGTTTTTAGGTAGGAGCAAATGTGGTGCAATATTTGTCATAGTCATAACTTACTTCGAGAGCTCTTCATAGTAACATTTTCGTAATGTAAATATTTCAAAATTTCTATATCTGTGCAAATATGTCGCGTTATATTCATTTTAAAAGCGTATTCTCATAAGTAGTTCTTAAATTCATTCAAGTGTACATTGAATAAATGCTATGTAATATAACAAAGTAGCATGTCACTTCTAAATTAGTAAAGAGTAAGGTTTTGAATGTCATTCAGATCAAAAACGATTTAACGAATCGTTTGATGTCAGTTTCACAGCTTAACGTTTTATTTCTTCTGGACATCGTCCTGACATTTTAGATTTTCAAAATCTTGGCATACAGCGATGTACTCTGTAAAATATTGACTTTTAAGTTGATATTGTTGACGGCAGAACATGATAGATTAAATAGTGCGCCTATTCTCGGTTAGCTTTAATAACTTGACTAATTTAAATATCTCTGACACCTGTCATAAAGTATTCAGTCAGGGTAATACTATAGTGAAAGCAGTGGCGAGCAGTGATTTTTGGGTAGAACGATCTGCTAAGGGAGATACGAACATATATAAAAAGCAAATTAAAAAAATGAAATAAGCAAGAATGATGCTTAAAGAGTGGTTATAAATTCCTTGTTTGACAGCCCTTTCTTCATAGTAAAAGCACTTTTTTTTGTTGAAATCATCAGGAGAGCAATATTTTTATTAAGGACGTTGTTGTTTATTTATTCTTTAATTTACAGAATGAGAAATTATCACCAAGGCGAGCATATTTTATTCAAATGTATTTTGATAGCTGGCAAAAAACTTATTACACATGAACATAACGTAAGTTACAGTTATTAGGAATTTGTAGTTTCAGGATTGACTTCGGCCTATCATTTTGACTTACATTATTTTTTTCTATAAAATGTAAATAGAAAAAATCTCATTTGAATGATAGTCTACGGAGCGACCGGAGAAACCTTCCTGTCACAATAAAAGTGGACATTCACAATAAGAAACTAATAAAATAAACGCAAACAGGGAAGAATAAATAATTAAAATGAAGTAAAATTTAATGAATTGAATTCACCCTCAGTTTGTTTATTATGAATGACAGATAGTCATTGAACGAGAGCACAGTTGTCATTATGCTCGGAATAATATATGGGATTGTTTCATATTCTGGATATAGCCGTAAGCTGACGAGCTGCTAGCTTGCCTTCACGCTACAAATCGGCTGCTTGAAATGACGTAATCAAGTTT
The DNA here is from genome assembly GCA_039881145.1 of Druceiella hillmani. Taxonomy (NCBI): domain Eukaryota; kingdom Metazoa; phylum Arthropoda; class Insecta; order Lepidoptera; family Hepialidae; genus Druceiella; species Druceiella hillmani. Next base: position 17,566,200 of record JAYKKI010000021.1, on the reverse strand, counting down.
ACTTATAGAAAATTGTTGCGTCGTGAGCACGTTTGTAATTCCATACGTAGTAAGTTCGTTATGTAAATGAAGTTTGTACATTTTATTTGAAATTTCATGGACTGGTATTATTTAAATTAAATATATTACATAAATTAAATAAATTAAATATATTTAAAAATTACATAAATTAAACATATTTAAATATTTATAAATGTGTGATGTAAATATATCAGACGTGCAAGCTACGTGTATCTGCTTATAAGGTACTACACGCCGCTTCGTGAAAATATACTTAAAAAGTTTAAAAATAATCACCTTTTGAACTACAATTATACAATTACTGGTCGTAATGTCATCAGCGTAGCAGCCAGCTCGTATTTTATTTTATTGATAACTTTATGTGAATATAAATTTCTTAATCATAATTCCTCGATTCATATAATGAAAACAATGATAAGTTATGAAATGCGCTGAAATATTAAATAAGTTATTTTATTAGAGTCTGCAAAAAAAATAAAATGATGAGTGATTGAAATAAAAAAGAAACACCTAGGTTTATAAACCTAGGCAAACCCAGTTTTAAAATGTTAAATGACATTAAGATGATGTTAACTCAACCCGATCTTGGAAAAAAGTTAAGGTTGATTAATTTAGAAAGGCATTTTGATACAAAAATCGTTTTGTAGGGTCTACAGTGAAACAAAGAAACTTAAAACCGTCTGTCCAACCGTCACTATTTCACATTTTCTACAGTTTAAGACCTATGTGCATGAAATTAATTAGAAAGATCACGGTTAATACGTAGGAGTATATTAAATATGAATATTTTCAAACATTTTTGACATCAATTTCGTACATATTATATAGTTATGGCGAAGTTTTTTTGTTTTCGCGCATTGTTGGATAGATATTTTAAAAAGAAATTTTGCATTCCGTTTTTCCTTTTCATGACCCGCTCGCGAACTATTAAGCTTAAAAGAAACGGGGAGTATGTCCGTGCAATATTAAAAAAAATATAGGAAAATCCCCTAATTTTTAAAAGTGGGTTCGAAAAATCGGAATAAATCTCTACATAGATATGTTGCCGCATATAGATATATATGGTTAGAATTTTAAATTGAAATAATTTTGTGTAACTGCGTCGACAATTTCAAATTGTATTTTTGGCCGGGTTTTATTCAGATATTTTCCACCACCGCACCGTTAAAATTGTAAGGATTTCCCTTTACGAAAAGTTAATATGAAACCAACATTGAGCGTATTTTTTTTTATAAAGTTGTGTCTTTTTAATTTTTTATCTAGCATATAGTTTTTATTTTTCTTTACGTTTTATCGTGAATGTACAATGAGCTATTATCCCTTTGGTCTGATAAGATTGACTTAGCTGATAAGGGACGACCGCGAATTGTGCTAATCCAATGAACGTCCTTTGACATTAAGACTTTTGGAAATACACATAGAAAGTTGAATGGTAATAAAAGTGGACATATAAAAAATCAGGTTAAACTGAATCGTTCAGTTATAACATGTATTAACGTTTAAACGAAGGAAGACATACCGACAAGTAAACGACTTTCGGACTCGATTCTGTTTTGCGTCAGTGGATAACAACACTCAAAAATCTATCTAGAGACACACTCTACACTTGATTATATTTGAGTTCTTAAATTAAATTAAGTGAAGATTATACTTTTATTATTTTTAAAATAAAATAAAATTATAAATGTCACTTTCACTCTAATTGACAATTAGTATTATTAGTTTATCAACTGCTATATCGATAATTTTATATGACATGTTACGTCGATGATACCGCCAAACAATGGAAAAGTGCGATAAAGTTTCATAATAGACTTTATTCATAGTTGCAGTTGTTATGAAACCGTTGTTTTATAAGCGTTATATCATTACAAAATAATTATCAAATATTTGTTTCTGTTTTTCAAAGATTTCAAGAGTACAAAGGTAATATTTTCAAGGCACCGAGGACATGAAGGCCAAAACTAATGCTTTACTTCTTTATGCTGTTGATATGACAAATTTAGGACGATTTTGATCGATTTCTATCAATATCATGGCTGTTCCTGTTTAAATCGCTTTTATTTTTATTATTTTTAGTATTCCATAGTGCCAAAAGTGACACCATGGAATCCTTCTGTGTTTATCTGTCTCTCAAAGGCATTTTTCAGACATGATATTGTTTAAAATATAACGTTTAAGTTTTGAGATAAGTATAGGGCCGGTAGTGGACCAATTTCATTATCTAATTTCGTTATCTAATTACCATTTTGGGAATCTATTTTAGGGCTGTTTATCGGAGGTTTCCAATAAAAGTTTATTAAAATGCTCGTTCAGAAATATTGGGTTGGCCCGAGTTGCTATCAAATTTTTTTTTAATTTATATGTTACACTAAATTTAATTTAAGTATACGCACCATTATTATTTACTACTTGTCGCTATCTAGTTGGCAGTGACAATATGCCTATCTTATAAAATACCGCTGACTTTGCTTCAAAAACTGTGCTAGGTAATTTTGGAGATCTTCTGTCACGTCGAATTTTTTTCACGTAAATGGTTACTTAGAGCCCTGAATAAATGGTAATCAGAGGGCGCAATGTCCGGCGAATATGGTAGATGAGTGAGTAGAACCCAGCAGCGCTCCTCTAATTTATCACGAGTGCGTTTTGCAACATTTGGTCTAGCCTTGTCATATAGAAAATAAACTCGATTCTGTTGATTACTCAATTTGTTAGCTAATCGGACCAATTGTTCACAGTAAATATTTGCATTAATTGTATTATTTTTGTAAAAGAGATGAAGGAAATTTACTAAACTACTCGAAAATCACAGGCAAACCTTCAGGCAATTGTTTCACGAGGGAAAATGTCAAAAATATACAACTCATATTGAAGGCGTATAGCTATAGCGATTAAAAATAAAAGACTATTAAATAAAAAGTTACGTGAATAAATAAAAGTTACAAGCAAACGTGAGTAAAAGTAATATGATTATGAAAGAAAAAACTACACCGTACATTATGATTTATCATTTTAATAACTAAGAAATCATGTATAGAAATGACTTAGTGAACGGGCTACCCAAAGAGATAGAATCGGACTATTTAAAGGGTGGAACATGTATTTAAAACAAAATGCACAACTTGCCATTTCACAACAACAAAGAAGAGTAGAGAATATAGTACGAGTTTCACATACGGATTTAAATGGACAACATCAAGCTACAGGAAATCATCAAAAAAAATTTTTTTTTATTATCATAAATGACTAAAGCAAATTGGTTACAGTATATTGTATCCAGACAGAACATAAGGCGTGTTAATACTTAATGCAATTTGTTAATAAAGTAGAAAATTTAATTGCGAGAATCATAAAGAAAATACGATGTGACAACGGGACAGAGTATATAAATGCAAGAACTCCATAACGCAAAAAAAAAAATAATAAATCTTATTCGGCATATTAACTAACTGGGATTACAGAGAGATAAAATCTATACTTATTGGATGTGGAAAGATGTGTTATTTGAAACGAAAGTTAAAAGAAAACTTTGGGCAGAATTAATTACAATAGCTGCACATCTTAAAAAGAATCTTTACTAACAGCTTTGAGAGTAAAACTTCACATGTAATATTAAAATAAGGCCATCGGTAAAAAAATCTAAAAAGTATGGAAGTATAGTATTTGCCAGAATTCTATAACAAAGACGAAGATCCAAATGGGACCGAAAAATAGCACTGGGAATGTTACTTATATATACTGACACCGGATGTAAAGTTTTTATCAACAACAGAGTAATAATAGCATTATGATATAGTAGGAAATGAAGTAACGTTATGTGGATTTTACTACGAGAAGATCCCTCTAGAAGCAACTCCCAGTGAATAATGCCCTTGACATTCCACCAGCAGCTGAGCTTCATCTTTTTGGCACTTATTCCAGTTTTAGATACTGAAACTACTGTTTTTTCCGACAGCCAGCCATTGATTGCGTATATGGTTAACGTATGTAACCCACTTCTCATGTCCAATTACTAAATTATTTCTTCGAAGTTACGTTTCAATGTCAATAATTGTTTACACGTACCAACTCTTCACTGAAGATGATATGATGACAACTCGTGGGGTATCCACAAACCGTATTTTGAAACATTTCCCAATTCGTGCAAATGTCTTTCTACGGTGCCATGACTGCAGTGTAGCTCATCTGCCAATTGACGAGTCGTCAGTCGAGGATCCTCTTCAATTAGGCGTCGTAATTCTTGAACGTCCAGTTCAACGGGACGTCCGGTACAGGGTTCGTCTCCAAGATGGTAGTCCTCATTCCTGAACGTTCTGAACTAAACCTTTTTCTGGTGTCTTACACCTTTGCCGTCGTGTAAGACACCTTGGACTCGCCCATCGCACGACATATACTATTTATGGCAGTCTTTGCATCGAGCCCCAAGCAAAATTCGTAAAATAATAGAATCCGTATTTGATATTGATTTAAATCCTTTATCTTTTATATAATTCACTTGAAGCTTCGGCTCTGACTGTTGTCGACAGACTGCACTTTGGCCTATTTACACCGTACAGTAAAACCTTCCAGAAGTTTCCAAAATCTTTTTAGAAAAGTCCTGAAGTTGTGACTGAAAACTTACTAGCCAACCTAATGTATAATTCCGTGTCCCTCTTGATTGAATTTTTACTAAGAGTTGTCGATTCTGTGAAGTTATTACATTTTAGAAACTGTGTGTGATTTAAAATTTGCTAGAAAACTTGAATAAAACAACTTCATGTAAAACTTCAATGTAATAGAAGTTTTTGTGGTGAGTTTTTCGCCAGACTTAGTTTTCATATCCTTATTATTTATCAAGTTATTACAATGTTAACAAAAAACCGTTTCTAGACACGCTGTAAACTTAAAATTTGTGCGCTCATTTCAGTTCTACTAAAAATGTCAAATCACTAAATATAACATTCACATTTTATATTAGCATTCACAAATATAAAAATAAAAAAAAAATAATGTATATATATATATATATATATATATATATATATATATATATATATATATACATACATACATATACATATACAGTTTTTACCTACGACGCTATTGTCATCCTGTTTTGGGGTTAAGGTCGGATATCTAACTGCTGCATCACCATAGAATACAGTTGATGATATAATATTGTCTATACACTCTTGATTACTGCTATTTTATCACGCTGTTTTATATAACAATTTCTGGGCATAATTACACAAAAGCCGATGCGGTGAACTAAACTTGTACTTTGTTTAGACTTAGCCTTTAAGTTATACATGTTTTCGACAGCTGATTATTGTCAATTCTCTTCTCAAAAATAGCTGATTATTGTCAGTTCTCACCCCAAAAAGTTTCGTTAGCTGATTATTGTCAGTTCTCTCCCCAAAAAGTTTCTTACATCCTGTGATCGACTGGGTACATTTTAAAAATTGAAAATCGTCTTTTTTACGGAAACACTCAAGCTTACAAATGAATGTATATCTCAAACGCCTGCTATAACCCCCGACTTTTTAGGTTAATAAATTGTTGTCGTCTTTTACACGGACAATGACATTTAAGCGGAGCAATAGACGCAGATTATAATTGTTTACCTCACTGATAATATAAACGCGCCTTATTATATCCGCGTAGATTAGTTAGATCTAAAGAATTTGTTTTTGTTTGTCAGATAATATAGTCGCCTCTGGAAAATACCGGTTGTAAATTTACACTCCAAATGGTTACGATTGAAGCTAAACTCAGTCGCTCACGTATTTAATGTATGCAATAACACGAAGCGAAATAGACACATGATGCTGTATACGGTTGCATAGCAGATGGAAAATTTATACGAAAATCGCCTTTTATACGTAAAATACTTGAAAAATTGTTACTAGTTTCAGTAGTGACGATGTATTAATCCAATCTATTTATTTTTGCTCGTGGCGTACTTGTTTAATTGATATAATCGCAATATGATTGATGTGCGTTTGAATACAGAAGTAATATCTAATGTAAACATGAGTGTCACGTTGTAAACAATCGCGTTTCAGAATTAGGTTGAAAATAAATGGAGCGAAAGAGATTGTTGGCATGGTTATGTAAATGGCATTAAATATTAAGTGAACCCACAAATTGTATACGCTATGTCATAAGGAAAAGTGATTTATTACTTGATAGTATAGAAAATGACTTTGTTCCTAATGGCAGATGATCAATTATAGTTTCCTTAATTCCATCTCTATAAAAATCCTCCTAAAATCATAATAATTAAATCGATTATACATAAGACTAATTTGTGCCTATATAATAATGTATCTATGATATGTCGATTCCCTTACCAGCATAATTTTTTATAAAACCCTATTAATCTTCTCCTTGGCTACTGCGTTTATATGTTTCTTCAAGGGAAGAAAGGGAAAGACAATACCTAGATATGCATATTCATATAAAACATCTTAATTTATCGTGAGTCAGTTTTTGTAATGTCATTTGAAAGCACGTTCACAAAAGCGGATTGTTCAGGAAGATGAGTTCACAATCGTAGATCATATCGAGAGCAAACTTCAGGATAAAATCATTTCGTAATTGATGTAGTGTGGCGGTCCTTAGATCCCTATCCAAACATTATAAGTGCGAAAGCTGGTTTGTTTGTATGTCTGGCTTTCACGCTACTCAACTGATATCCGTGAAATCTTGCATACAAATAAACCGTGTCATGAAAATTATCATAGGGAATTTTAAACCCTGAATATAATTTCTTCCTAATTATTTTTTTTCTTGCGGCTCCAAGCTAGCATTGTACATATTTTGATATCGTCTGCCACAACATATTCACTAGAAAAGTAACCTGAATGCCTGGGATGTTCCCAACTCACGATGGGGCCTATTGCATGCCAACGTTATTGCTAATAATTTGTTATATCTATTTGGCTTAAAGTAGAATTGGCACGAATGCTTTTGTCAGTTCTTAGTGTAGTAATTATGGTTAGGGTTGTGAACTTGTTTTTTTAAAGGAGGGAAAACTATGTGCATGAAACCTGTGTAATTGTGATAATCTCCATGGTGCATTCATCTGCAATATAATATTTTAAAAAGATTAGAAGAATTTTTAATATTTAAATAATATTTAAGTAAATTTCTTTACACCGTTCGTCACACAATATTAAAAAGCATTGACTGGGTCGCATTTTTTGTATAAATAAAACAAATATCACTAAAAACACTAAATCTATATTAAATAAAACCTATTTAAAATGTATATACCTTTTCGGATATTTATTTTTCAACCTAATACTTCATATCAACACTTTTTCACTTGACGTAATCACCCTGCTGAATAACAACGCCATTTTGTCTTTTTCATTAAATGTATGTAACCTTACTTGTATATAGGTTAACATAATGTAAACATGGTGTATTTTATAAGATAAATATTATTAATCAAAAATATGGCATAGATTTAATAAAATACATTAAAGCAAGCACACTTCTGTCGACAGTATGGTTATAAGGAATGTATTGAAGATTAATCGTCTGTTAAGATCTGTATCTTATCAAACGAATTATCTTTGAAAATACAAATTGTTTATCTAATTCCAAACGGGAATAACAATTCTGGTTCAGCGATGGGTGGATTTGATGGTATACTTTTTAGTGGAACAACTAATTAAAGGTATGCGATACTCTATTGTATGTCACCGCAAAAATCGAAATGGGAAAGCGAAACATCGTTCAATAAACATTATATGTTTCCTTTGAACAATCTCCATGCTGCGACCCAAGAAAAGGCCGTAACCTGTGGCGACTGCCTGCTTCTATATGTGGCGGAAAAATAGTGATAGATTGATAGAGCCGTTATACCCTTAATATTACTTTTTGCCACAACCGAGCGTCAAATTGACCCCAACAACATTTAAATCGAAACCATTGATCCTTTCCTCATTAAATATCTATCAATTCGATAGCTACATTATATGATTGCTAGCAATTTTTTTGGTCTTCTATTGGCAAACGAGTCTTCTATTGGCAAACGAGTCGCGAGCCGACGAATTCGACCTAATAAAAGTTGCGCTTGTTTTGCTTATTAGATAGCAGTGTCGTAGGGCAGATAAGTGATTCTTAAACATTTCACATAACAAGGAAACATAAAAATACTAACATCGTAACATTTCAGCGATTACAAATAAAAAATGTAAATATTCAAACGTGACACACTAACATATCCTTCGACTTTGAAACTGTTGCCAATCAAAAATATAAATATATATAGATATAGATATATATATATATCTATATATATATATATCTATATCTATAGATATATATATATATCTATATCTATATATATATATATATATATATATATATATATATATATATATATTTAAGATTTAATGATTTCCACAACTTAGTAGTGTAAACAATAAAGGAATACGTACACTAAACGCACGATTAATATGTACTACTTACAAATTTTTGCCGTACGTTTTGTAAATGTATCTAGTGCCTAAAATATATTTTTGAAACTTTATTATCATCGATAACCTTCCGAGGTTACTTACTTGACACTTTGGCTGATGACATTCCATAGACATCTTTACTTTTATATTTTTAGTATCGATACCGACAAAAATATAATCTGCATATTGAAGGAAATTTCGTTATCCTCTCCAGAAGTTATTGAAGGGTGGCGACTAGTAATCGGCGCAATCTTCATATTCTTTCCTTACTTTATAATATACCTATTTATCAACCCACTTAGATCTTCTTACGTCGGTACTGAATTCACTAAATCATCTGCCAACAGCGTAGATTTACGTTCTGAAATCTTACGTATTCTTCCCATTCCTAAAAAATGTGCGTTCCTTTATGAACATTCCTTTATTATTTACATCACTAAATTGTGGAAATCATTGAATCCTAACATGAGAAATTCACCGTCATAAACCATTGTTGACTTAACCCGCATCATTTCTCTTCAGATCACATTTTGTTTACATTTACGCCCCATCTTTTTCTTTTTTCTGACATGTTAAATTTAGGCGTATTCAGTATTATTTATTATAACTTTTTTCACAATTAAATGAAACTACGTGATGTAGTATTATTTCTACTTTCTTTAATTTCTTTACCACGACCTACGTTTCGTTGTATTACAACATCTTCAGGTGGTATATTAGCAAAGATATATCTTTGCTAATATATATCTTAATATCACATAGTTTCATTTAATTGTGAATAATGAATTTCTACAAAATTAACGCCAAATATATTCAATATAACTTTTTTTTATTATTTATCTTTTAAATTTTATAAAAAGTTTTATGTTAAAATCACAATAATATAAAATCTATATGGATTGTTAAGTCCACTGTATAAACGTTGCGTTAAAGATTAATAAAGAAATAAATTAATAAATGGGACCACAAATTATGAATCACACGAAAAGTTTCATTTTAAACTTTGGCTGAATATAAATTTTGTATTTGTATCAAATTTACCAGTAACATAGATTTCCAACGAGGTAATATTTTTATATATAATGAGAATTAGAAGTAACTACAAAAAAGCAAATAATATTTAACAAAAATGTATGTTTCACCGTAAGGAATTGGCAAGAATGAAATACAGTAAGCCTGTTATATATTATCGTTCCCATTAGGGTATTCTAGTGAGGAGAAAATAACGAAATTACTTGGGAACATATTATTACCATTAACTGTTAAAGGGGTAACCACGCGGGACCAGTAACAGTGATACGATTGGATTTTCACGTCTCTGAATTGAGAGTATGGTAGACGAGACGTAGCCGAGTCGAACTCTCTTAAGTTTATTTTTCAAAAGCATTTTGCTGAAAATTAACGTCTCCATGAAACTATTGTTTTTAATATAGACGTGTATATTGCCGTCAATGGAAATAGATTACGTAAATAAATGACAATTCGATAAAATAATATTTAGTGCGTTATGAATATTTATTTTTTCTAGGTTTTAATATTCCGTTACTTTTTTTTCTAATTAATGTTGAAGAAATTAATTTGTAAAAATATGTTTTAAATAGACAATTATTTAGAAGAGTCATACACAAACAAAAATTAATACATTTGTGAGGATGACTTAAAGTGAAATAAAAAATTGTGTATGCTCAGCGACAAAAATAGAACTATTACGATAATATTTTTAAACTTCGTTAAAAATATCAGATTTAATAAAAAGAAAGAAAAAAGTCTATTTGCGTATTTGCACCATTAGTAAGTTGCCTGTTTACATTTTCAAATACGATCAAAGTTTGTTACAAATGGTTTCACTCGCGCCGTTAATTATAAATGATTTTAATTCACGTAGTGTCCTTTTTTTCACTATTTCATCAATATGAAATCTTTAAGAAGACTTTATCATTGAAAATTTTTTAATCAATATTACGTCTTTTGAGTCGTGAATAAATTTTAGTTATAAATAACAGCTTCAACTTACGCTGACATGGATTTTACGAAATAATATTGGTCATTTGCCATCCCTAATAGACACTCGCGTACACGAGAGCGAGTTGATCGGGCGAATCGACTGGGGGATAGGAATTGACGACGGCACGGCGCCGGCCTCGTGTTCGCAGGGTCGCAATGTCAGCGTGGCGTGATGTTATAAAAACGGTCGATTGGTTTGTGAGCTGCTCGTAATTGTTGGGGGCTTTATCGTCTGTATTTTGGACGATAGCTATTTTATAAGACAATATATAAGTATAGGGTTTTATTGGTTATTTTTGTTTACGAACAATTTTATCGCATCGGGCGTGCGGAATAGTGGACGGCCTCACGTGCCGAGTGTCTTAGCGAACATGCTCGGAATCCATTCTTCCACGCTTCTCGTCAAGCAGTCTATTTGGAAGGCAGTATGTTAGGAAGGCGTAAAAAGCCTAATTTAACAAGTAGTGTTATGGATATCACTTCACCACATCAAATGCACTCAAAGAAACAATACTGAAATTTGACAGCACAGATTTGATATTGTCTAATTTAAGAAACATTTACAATTAAATGCTGCCTCCTACCTTCCTTTTGTCATTTGTTTTATGGATTAAATGGACGCTTTCCTTTTTATTCCATTCTCATTCGTCTAAAGATATCGTTCTTTAGTTTTAATAGAAGTATTTTTACAATGGGTTTGACGTTACCAGAATGTAATATAATTTAAAAAAAATTAATGTTTTTTATAATATAAAAACACCACATAATTCATAGATTAGAATACAAAAAATAGAATACAATTTATGTTGACAATCCAAAACAAAAAATGCTGTCTTCATAAATGCGCGAATGTTATATTTTTAGTATATCAATAATTGTTAATAAGAAATAAAAATAAGAACAAAAATCTACTGATATATGTAATAACTTTTTTATTAGAAACGTAATACGATTTAAATCTGTAACACTGAATTTCTTTCTGTCGTCTTCTTTCTGTCGTGTCTTTTTCGTTCTTTGTGAAATTTAAGTGGCTCTTTTTCGACAACCTTTTCAGGTTTGCGAGTTACGTCGATGTATATGCCACATTGGTTTGTACAAGAATATAACGAGGCACAATCTGCCCTCTATTTTTTCGCGCTGCTTCAAAGAGTTTCGTAAAATCAAAATCAAATAAAACTTCAAGGAGTTATTTATCATTTTCTCTAAATAAACGTGTCATTTTATTCAATGAATTGTTTTCCGATCTCCTTTGAAGATATTACTGCCTTATTTCTACATGTTATAACGTGTGGAATAAAGCAGAATAATATTTTCAAACCGACGATATATTTATTTCACATCGAGGAAATGACTATAACCTCGGTAACATCATCAACGGGCACATAGCAATGAACAAACAAGTAGAGCAAGTTTCTCAAAAATCTCCTTTGAGATTTTCTCGCCTTTGAGCACCGTAATCAACCGGGTGGTTATGACATGTACTTGTCTTCATAAATTGTGTAATCTGCATGACTTGTGGAGCCACATTGCTGCAATGAAGTCTCGAGACATTTTAGGGTTTCTTTGCAGAGGCACCGTAATCAACAGGGTGGTCATGACATGTACTTGTCTTCATCACTTGCGTAATCTGCATGACTTGTGGAGCCACATTGCTGCAATGAAGTCTCGAGACATTTTAGGGTTTCTTAACAAAATTTGATTTCTCACCTTTTACAAATAAACCAAAAAAACTCTCAGTCAAAGAATTTTGTTAGTATGCCCGGGTTATATTTAGGAAACGCTCTTGACTCTTGTTGTAATTATATCAATCCTCCGTAAGAACAACTGTCGATACATAGTTCTCAGAGAAAAATCTATCGGTAATGTATGGTTACGTCATTGTGTCAATGACATCCTATCGCATGTAACGAGTACAAATACTCGTTAGGATGTCACTGAGAATTCATGGCATTCTAGTTAATATGACAGATGCAAATTTAAATATTTGGTACTCAAACTATCTGCGATAAATTTTATTTCTTCAAAGAAAAAATGTTATCTATCTCTTAAAGATTTATAGGAGAACTTGCTTATAAATAAATGTATGAGACAACGGCATAACTTTTCTTTTTTCGGGGCGCTTTAAATTCTGTTAACATATCGTTTATATATTTCTAGATAAATATAAAACAGAAACGAATTGGGAATAAATAAAAGGATAAGGAATATAGCGCTTAATATCAGCAAAGTGAGCAGTGATAATATCATATTTGCCGAAAAGACCCGACAACCGATGGGATAGACGAGTTCTCCAGTGGAGACCGCGGACCTAAAAACAGAGTGAGAGACGTTCCCCGGGCAGATAGACTGACGACCTAAAAAATCGGCGGGAAATGGTTGAATGCGGAGGATGGAGAACCGTATGTGGTGGCGGGCATTGGGGAAGGCCTATGTTCAGCAGTCGATAGTTACAAGCTGATGATGATGAATAGTTACGAGAGAAATATACGATACCGTGACAGGTCATATATAACGTGTCACTTCAGAATGTAAAAATAAATTTAATAGTTCCGCTGTTTTATTGTCACTAAAAAATAATATTGACTCAGTTATATTTTAGAGGAAACGGTATTATTTTGTATATAAATAAGTTATCCCAAACAATTCTTGACGGAATGCGTACGATGAATTATGAGTGGTGTTCAAATAATAATGAGAATGATATACTTATTGAAGGTAGTTTGAGGAAATAGTTAATATATAATACAGTTTAGGTCTCTGTAAGAAAACCCACAAATAATTAGTTTGTTATCGTTATATGTGAAACATGGCTGCACCATTACGACACTGAAACGAAACAATAATCATTGGCATGGAAAAGACCATTATCTCCAACCCCAAAGAAATACAAGACAAAATCGTCCACCGGTGATTTTTTGGGACAGCCAAGGAGTTGTAATAATTGAATACCTTGATCATGGAGCCACTATTAACAGAAAATGTGCACGCAGAACAGATAAAAAATTACGTCACGAAATTCGTGAAAAACGTCAGGATGATAACGCGCCGGCACACAAGTCTGGCGTTGCTGGCTTTGAGGCTGGCCATATTCACCGGACTTGACTCCCAGTGATTTCTTTTTATTTCCGCGATTAAAGGTAAATTTCAGAGGTACAAAATTTGAACCCGACAAAGTGAAATAAATTATTTTTAATTATTTTTAAGTGCCCAAGAAGATTTTTTTTAAAAACCCCCTTTTACCTAGCTTTGGAAAAAAGATATTTAAAATGAATTAGCCTGAAAGGTGATTATGTGGAAAAATAAAATTATATTAAACCTAACTTCTCTCCAACCTAGCCATTCTCATTACTTTTTGAACATCTCTCGTATGTTGCTATGTGCCATTCAAATCCGTAACGTACCGGTACTCCATTTGCTTAACCTTGACGTAGATAACGATATCAACATAACAACCACAGATCGATTGACAGTCACATGTGCCTGTTTTTCATACACACACACTGCATGTGTGCCAAACCTCAAATTCATCGTTATTCAGCAGGGTGGCTGAATAACGATGAATTTGAGGGCAATATATGCATAACTTTATCTTTTTTACGGCTGGGAATCAAAAAGCATAGCATTTTGATAAAACAGTATTCATATATCTATCACCCTATTAGATTAACAGCGTAGCATTTGACTTCATTTTGCCATATTATTATTCAATCAATGGTGTACAATGTTTCGATAATATGAGTATTTTTTTAATTTGTAAGAACGTGTTTTAATAATCTTGATTTCCGACCTTTTGAGCAGTACCGTTATTGATTACCCATTGGGTACGCCTGTCTTACCTGGTACGATGGGACAAACTTTGCCTCGGGCGGTAGTCGTGTCGGGTACGACTATGCTCCCTAATTTTCTTACTGCCTATAAAATCACGTAGGCTAGGAAGATTTTGGGGAAAGCTGGGAGAAGGAAGTTTGCCATAGGAAGTAGTGCCCAAAGGGTTAATTAAACATTGAGAATCATTTAATGCCGCGGTTAAAATATATCTTATAAGAACAGGTTCAGCAATCAATTCATGGTCGAGTAGTTTATAGAATCAATGCATGGTCGAGTAGTCAATAGCAGAGGTAAATATGTGAAAACTGTCTCCTGATAACCACATTTGAATTTAGTTCTGCGTGCAAGTATTTAGAAAGAATTAATATCATCATTTAAATATTTAGTTTTTCTTGAATTGCTCATCGAAGTAAGTCATGTTGTGAAAAGAAATTCTATTAGACTTCAGAAAAATCCAACTTTTTCGATGCCCCGTTACAATATTAATCAGTTTCTAAAAACACTATAAATAAAAGATTAATTGTACCCTTATCGAAATTCGCGTTGTTTACCTCGATTGAATTGCTGGACAGAATCGTTTAATGGAACTTCCACAATTAGCCCTGGCGGTATTAAGGAAACGACGGTATCAATTTGTGTCTAGCTAATCGCGTCTCCTCTGCGGGAGGCCATCTGCTGCTGCCTTTCCCTTGCCAACTCTCTTCCATATTTGACTTTTATGTCAAGCCAAAGTCGGCACAGTTGACTTCTTTTCGCCTAAAAAAGCAAATAAAGTACAGGTTTCTTAGCACATTATTTAAAAAAAAAAGAAATTACATTCATGCAAAGAAATTAATTCTGTGAGATGAACCCCATCTTACTTTATGACTTTTTTTAATTTTTTTTATATTGAAATGTTAACACAGATTGTTTACTCGTGTAAACAAATTCGGGTTAACAGATACAGAACTTGCGATGCACTGTTTTAAAAACTTTTTCATTCTTTAGAACGTTCTCATTACACCATTAATAACACAGAAAACTTTTGTTTTTAGTTGATTTCGATCGGACCAGTTATCATCTGGTTACGAGGATTGAACATAATATACAACTGTCTTTTAACATTTGTCACGTTGAGCAAGGTAAGACAAACAAACAAGTAAACAGACAACATTTCACTTTTATTATATTCGTAAACGTAATTTCATGTATATAAAGAAGATAAATAAATTCCTCGGAAAAGAAAGCTGGCTTTACAAGTTGCATGTCATATACATACATACATACATAGATGGGATGTAATTAGCGTCGATTATTAAATACTGATAGCGACATCTGATTAGATAACTTGTACATGGTAGTAATGGTAATTTGTTCCATTAATTAAAGTATGTTGATGTATTCATTGGGAAATAGTAAACAATTAAATGATTTTCTCCATTATTCCAGCTTCAGATACTCTATGGTGTGATTACTATTATTTAATACGTATTTAGATCAATATCTGTGTAGAGAGATTAATAAGTCTTACTTTTCACTAATGTTGCTTCTAAAGTATAATTGATAGCGTTATCAATTATGTTGCATCTGCCCCTCGGTTATATTTCGAAACTAAGAAAAAATACACAGGCTAACTTGCTGTAAAGAAATGAGGTTTATAAAAGGTATATGAGTGAATACTAAGTATATTCAGTCAATGTATAATCTAGCATTCTCACAAAAGTTGGAAATATCACTTTCAACGTTTTCCCTCATCGACAGTATCGAGGCGGAAAGATATTTAACGTTATTTTTAAAACAACGCGGACTGATATTTATCGTACTAAATAATCTCAAGCTGGAAGCAATGAACTGCTAATGTGTATTAATAAACTTGTTATTTATAAAATGTGCTCGATATCGAGGATAAAAGTAATTGACGAAACAAATACAGTGCAATGGGCCGCATTTGATGATAACGCTGGATAGATAATAGAAAGACAAGGATTTGGTTTTGCTAGTAAGAAGAACACTAGAAACAACTCAATTTATATTTAACTTCATACGTCTGCTGTGCTCTCGTCTGTACTGCTTAGTTCTCGAGGTATTATTTCAATAGCTGGTATTTAAACCCCAAACAAAAGCAAAAATTGTTTATTTATTAATTATGAATTACTCTTGCGCTGGTGGATTGATGAAATATTCCTGGATGCCACCCCAGCTATTAATATCACCGTATAGAGAAAAGATACAAGTGCAATGACGGAGTTGCCAGTTATATATCCTCTACCGTAGGCTATATGAATTATGCAGGGAAAGGCGACATTACCATAAACAAAAATATTCAAAAATTAAAATTCGTCGGGTTGGTAATAAAAATGAGCTAGTGTTGCCTGACAAGCATCGGGCAAATCTTGAGAGAATAATTAACCATTATGTTAACAGAAATCAAAGTGATATATGATTTTTAATGTTTTGTCAAAAATTAATTTTGTCACTCTCATATCATAATGCTTAATTACTTTCCTAAAGTATCACAAAACTTTAGAAACCTTTGTAAAATGTGATGGGCAACACTTGGTAATTTTTTTAGTAACTCGGCGATATATATATATATATATATATATATATATATATATATATATATATATATATATATATATATATATATATATATATATATATATGTATATATGTATCAATGTTACAATAAAAAATAACAATCTATTCACCAAAAGCGTACATAAATTATAATTTACAGACGGTTGTTATCAATAACAATCGTATAAATAAATCTTCTTTTTTTTAATCTAAAAATCAGTGCAAAATGTTGCAATCGATGCTTAAATGTGACCGAATTTCGCATTGAGCTCATATCTTTGTTTCGTACCTGTTACTCATGAAAATTGAAATATTTGTTGTACGAAATTAATTCAATTAAATTTATTATAATGTATGGTCTATTTGACGTCATTCATAGCGTGCTTTGGACGCGGCTACGCTAAATTAAGGGACATGTAGAGCAGGGTTTCCCAACCTTTTTTTTTGTTAAGGCTCCCCGGACTATAAATTATATTTTCATGCCAACACCCCCACCCCCCCTTTGATTTAGTAAATTAAATAAAAATGGTAACTGAAGTTTGTAAATACACAAACTTACCTTTTAACAGTGAGACACAATAATTTTACACACTCAAATTGATTTCTCTACAAAAAATGTACACCAAAACGTCAAATTTTTCGCAAGTTTGTGGTAATATAAATTAAACATTATATTGTAATGTTATTTGTTAATGTTGTTTGTATATTTTTTGTTTTTTATTTCTAAAATGTAAACGCTTTCCGCCCCCCTTGACATCTCTCTATGCCCCCTTTGGGAGGCGCGCCCCCCTGGCTGGGAACTCCTGATGTAGAGGATATACTACACCCTCACGTTTTCTCGAACTTTTTAATTATTGTAAAATACAAAGTTCATGGTTACGAAATTTATCGTGGCAATATAAAAAAAAATTGTCGAATGTAGTATTTAGGTTTCTCTGAACCCAATACGTCTGTTTGTCTGTTTGTTTGAGTAAAACCGGTTTGAATGGTTTTTCTTTTTCTTTCTCCAAAACAATTCTTGGGGTTCAAATTAAAATTTAGGCTACTTTTATCCCTTTCAATTATATGCTAAGTGATTTATATCGGTCTATTTTTTTGCTTATCTGTTCATCTGGCTGTTTGAGTATCACAAAAATAAAAATATTTGACCGATTTGAATAAAACTTTCGCTGAAATAATGCTGAAGTACAGATCAAAATTAAAGTTTCTTTTTTTCATCGTTAGAACGTCATTAGAACTCGGATAGACTAGGCGCGTCGTGATTATTACAGCATTACGGTTTAAAGCGTACAGACAAATAGAAATACCTTAGAGATAGAATCGAAGGAATAGTAGCAACTTATACCTTAGCTCAAGTTAACATGTAAAGTAATTTTATTCCGGTCAAAGGCACTTCAGAGATGCAGGTTTTAATTAAGACGCAAGTTGTGAGTGCACAGAAACGTAATGTCCTTTCACTCGCGCATTTTGCTCCCTTCCTTTGAAATTTCAAGCAAAATTCGTGTCTAAACTTTGAACGCATTTGTTAAACCTTAAATATTATGGGACTAATTTAAATGCCAACATTCAAAAACACAAAATAAACGAACTTAAGTAATAATTTTCACAACTCTTCAGAATAATTAAACTTGGTGCCCTCGGAATTACTTCGATGAAATTAAAGAATTATGGACGTATTAATAATCCCAGTATTTGATTCACTTTACTTATGTTTCTTCTATTGAGCCAACACTTTATGAAAGTTGTCGAATTATGTGAAATGTTTCATTCTTATTTTAATTCTACGTTACTATTCACACAAACATTCGCGAAAATGTATAACTCTAAAAAATGTTCAAAGTCTATCTTGACTTAAGTATCAATTACATATCAATCATATGTCAAGATATGATGCGTATATTTTCACTAACACTAGCGCTTCCAAATAGACAAATTTCATCACAAGTAAAACATACTTGTAGCGTATATCAGCATATAATGTAATGTGCTTTGACCGTGAGCGCACTGTGCATTTGTGGACAAGTAGATTTTATTCGTAGACGAGTGATTGTGGAACTGTTTCCTGTCATTCTATAAGGACTGTTTTCTGTCATTCTGTGACGAAACAGTCCTATTGGCTATTTTACCTACCTTACTAAAATCCAAATCTCGAAATATTTTTCAAGACATAGCCCGGAGTAGCTTCAGGTCAGAAAGGTACCTGCAAATGCAGTCGTTAACATGTGGAAAGTCCGCATAATTGTTGGGTTGTAAATAAATTTAATAAAAAAACTATGAGAGGAAGAGAGAAAGAAAATGTGCGCGCACTGCTCTCTCTTGCTCCTACAGTGTGATACAGACAATAAGCTTGCACTGTGTCTTAGATATACGAAACATAACTGGCTATGAGAGAAAGAGAAAAAGAAAATGTGTGCTCGCACTTCTTTCTCTTGTCCCTACAGTAATATACGAAACGTAACTCTCTTTCTGTCTTCACTAACTTATATTTCCCTCTCAACTTCCGTTCGCCTCGCCGATCACACTTTTCGTAACGCTCTCGTCACGCATTCACCAGCTTACTCCCCAAGTCAAGCGTGCGTAAAGAAGTTTTGCTTCAAAAAGTGAAAATATAATGTGATTCCCTTTAAAGTTCGGTACAGTTGCTTAAGTGTCACACTTGTACTTCACTTGACTATATATATTATATATATAGTCAAGTGAATTTTATAGTGAAGTTGTATAGTTATAAAGAAAAATAAAATTTTTTCTGTCTTTAAAATGAGCTGAAATAGCTTCGCCCTTCAGCCTCGTCCTCGTCTTGGAATTTCCTTTCCCGTAACTTTTTAAAATTTGAAAACAAATGAGACTCGCTTGAGGCTAAGACTGTAATGTGACTAAGTGCAAAGGTCAATGATTCGTAGTTATACTTTTGCAGAGCAGTAATTTCTATGTAACTTATGCACCGAAGCGTTGTCTTGTTGCAGCAACACGCTTTTGTTCATTTTGTTTTCGTATCGGTGCATACAACGCAAGTTTATAAAACGTGCAACGGTTCCGATTCCTACAATCTTATTAGAATTATCGTTAAGTATATCGGCAAAGAAGTAACATTAAGGTAAATAAAACTGGCCAAGTGCGTGTCGGGACACGTACATGGTGAGGTTTCGTAGTTGCCCATATCTCTTAAAACTATTGATGCAGATTAGCTAATATTAAATGCAACTATTTCATTCATCATATATAGATTTATTTTAACCTAGCCTTAAGATAAAACAAAACAAACCATTGTTATGTTTTATCATTTTGATTCAATAATTTTAGAATATTTTTAGTAACAATACAAACAATAATGGGGGCTTATATTACTATGATTTATGACTAGCTTTTGCCTGCCGCTTCACCCGTCTCGTTTTAGGAAAAACCTTATGTTTTCAATTGATTTCGATCGGGTCAGTTATCTCGTTACAAGGATTGAACATAATTTTGCAGAACTGACTTTTAACATTTGTCATGGTGAACAAGACAAACAAACAAGTAAACAGACAACGTTTCACTTTTTTTTATATTCGTAAACGTAATTACATGTATATAGCTTATATTTTAATAAAGGATATATACTATTTATATGCAAAATGCCATTATAAACAAATAAAAGGATATCGTTTTACTTAGGGAAGTACAATTGCATTTCAATGACGATAAATAAATTCCTCGAGAAAGAAAGCTGGCTTTACAAGTTGCATGTCGACTGTGAGTCTAATTAATACTAGGGTGACTGTATTAAATTTGCAATAAGTTTATTTTGTAACAATAAAGACAATGGAAAAGAATCTACTTTTTACACACCGTATACCGATGTGTAATAATCAGTTGTAAGGTTCGAACTTGGTTAGAAAACTTCTAAAATAAATATCCGTTAACCGTTGTCTAGTGTATATTAGTTTCCAATAAAAATTGTGTAGCAAAATATAGTACTATATACGTTTTTGGTCATTTTTATTAATTTTTTTAATCGGTTAAAATTTGTGAGTTTTTAACTCACAACTTTGGTATAATTCCAGAATGGTTTTATACATATTTATGTGGGGTAAATTGTTTATTAATGGGCCACTAAATCAGGAATTCATAATGAACAATTACAATTAGTACGACGAGACCCCCGTCAGGTATATTACAAATTAATTTATATAAAAATTAATGTAAGTAAACATACTTATAAACAGTATATATTGACAATAAAAATAAATCGATACACGGATCACATTTTAGCATCGCTACTCACTACAAATTATGTTTACATCTGTTTTATGCCTGATAATTGAATAGTGTATATGATTATCTCAGTAAAACAAATAATATTACTTTATATTATATTTACAGCCAATTTTTTACATTCCCAAATTCTGCTGATAAAAAGCTGAAAAGAAGGAAGTTAGCTGTCATAAATCATTGTCAACTTTGATTAAACAAATTTTTGATTTGGCCCACAAATGATTCACAGATGTTTCGGCAGTGAATATTCGTAATAACCGAATCGACGCAATAATTCAAGACAATACTCGTTTGTTTAGATTATAATAACATCATGCTCTTTCATTGTGAACATATTTCGTAAATATGGAAGCCGGGTTTTCTAATTAGCCTAAGATTTATGTATATTAGCACAGTGTTATTAGCACTAAGATTTTATGTTTACGAAATTAATATTTCTACTTTTATAGAAAAATTCCAACTTTTCAGCATAATTCAGGGAAATTTCAATATAAGTATTTTTAGATTTCCCGTACCTGAAACTGAAAAACGGAACCCATTAAAGATCGCGTCGAGATTTTTTCAGAAATTATGCGAGATAGAAAATAAAAACTTGGCATAGTAATAAATAAATCCTATTAACCTAAAGAGAGAGGATAAAAAGCACTTAATGTTTTTTCGTTTTTCCGGTATCATTCGAAAGGACTTGTTATGAGGAATAAATTAAATTGCATATTTAAAAACATATTCTAAAAATATGCGAAAATAGAAAATTCCCCCCCCCTCCCCCACCATTTCCGAAAATGCTGAACCATGAAAAAATAGAGTTGGTAAAATCTGATTATTTTTTAAATACGCACAAAGCTTTTACGTCTGTGAAAGATATTGTAGGCAAAAAATTAATATTTGTAAACAGTTTAATAGAATTACTATGTATCTCTGCAAATGATTAAATGTGTACAGAACCATCGTAGTGCAAGTTCTACTTGTGCTTGATAGGTTTTTTATCTTGCGTTAAAATGAGCTACGAGTTGAAAAAATATACTTCACTATATTATTTATTTAATTGCGATTATTAGTTTAATGCAGTTATAATTCGCTATTAACGATTCTTAACTCATATATTAAGTTAGATATTATTAAAACTGTTTTTGTTAGATTTGTTAAATACCTAATTAATCACTCTTATTTTATGACATATATAATGATTACAATGTCGTAACTTTCAGCTTGGACAGTGTCCGGACATTGTTCACGCCTTGTTCTTCAGCCTGTCAGCGTTCGAGATAACCTCAATATATATTTCGTATCGCTGCTGATTAACTTTATATTCTGATTTAAATATTACAATTTCGTATGTCGTATCTAGTCGTTGAGTGGTTTGAATTAAGTCAAGACGTGTTCGATGTTTACGTGTTTGTCATTCTTATATTTTATATGTCAAAACTAATTATTCAAATGACGCTTTATTAGGTAAAAAAAGTTACTGTTTGTTAAATATACGGTATTGTTTATAATATTCGAGTCTCTTTGTTGTTGTAAATATGTCTCCATTCTCTTAATTTTTAGAGACAGTATAGATTCGTTGAAATTCACATCTAATATATTGTTTTGTATTATTCATAAATAGAAAGCTACTAAATGAATGTACTAATGACAGTATAAATTCGTTGAAATTCACATATGTTGTATTGTTCATAAATAGAAAGCTACTAAATGTACTTACTTTTGAACAATTACAGTAACGTACTTTACGTTTGAACAATTACAGTAAATGTTATTAAATCTTTAAGAATTACCTATATCCCTCTTATATTGTGTCGTTTATGAAATCATTTCTTCAAAGCCATAGTAAATTCGCCAATTTATGTTAGATTGAAGCGTAATATTATTTTTTGATATTCTTACAGAAACCTTGCACTAAAATAATATTTTAATATTTTCGTATTCTGTGATAAAAGTGTTTGTGACATCAACCAGCAGTATTCCAAAGAAGTGTTTATTTTTTATGTAATGTGGGTTTGTTAAATACAGTTTTTTGAGTTAAAATGACGGGGCTGTTTGAATTCGTAATATGCAGCCTGCTGGTGTACTGGATATTTAATTCCAGGTTAGTAATTTTTTTATATGATTTTTATCTTATATTTTTTTTAAATGGACAATTGTTGCTGAAATAATATTGAAAAACTAAGATTATTATTTTGCTATACTTAATAAATGAATTCTGAGCTAATATTAGCGTATTTTATTTAGAGTTGTCCAGGAAAATAGACGATATAAAAGGGTAAAGCTTGTTTGGATGAAAAGACCATTTTTTTTGTAAACAAAATCTAGTCCTTTTTCAGAAATTGTTCTTTTATTTTATGATAGATTTTTTTAATTATATTATAATTTGTTTATTAAAAAGTAATAAAACATAGCGATTCCGTAGGCGTTTTCTCTCAATGTGTTTTTAAAAGTGGGGTTGGCAGCATCCGGCATTGCAACACACGTTTGAAATTTAAAAAAAAAAACAGAAACGTCTCTTATGTATGATATTTTCTGGTTATTAATATTTACCTTGTATCAATATTGTCTTTTAAAGTCAGACCTTTGATTTTCCATCGATCAATTTATGTCTATATTTTATCATGTTATTCACCTAAAAATCCAGTGCATTTGGAATAAAAGTTGCAGAAACAGAAAACTCTCCAAGTTGAAACAAAAACTATTTTTAAAATATAGAAACTTTTTAGAATACCCGATATTAAATACTGATATTTTCACTATCGGCTTTTAAAATATACATGTATTGCCAGTTCCACACGAAAATGTTACTGGAAATTCAACACTGGTTACATTTCGTTTCTTTCTAAGGTTCTGCAACGGAAAAGAATCCTATAATTTCGTCACGTCTGACCGTTTATTTCTGTCACAGTCTCACAATTTTGGAACTATGTGAATGAAATTTTACTAGCATATGTTTCATAGAGAGCTCTAAAGCTAATTACTAAAAAAAAATTTAACATAGGCAGCTTCCCATTTATATAAAAAGTAAACTTTTTTCATCGAGTGTCATACCATTGGATAGAGGTTTTGAAATTGAGGTATCATTGAACGTTTTTCCCATTTTTAGACCGCTTTTGCTAAACATTAAACTTCGAACTTACGTATGATGTACCACTCCCCCGTCTAATTTGTCGACTACGGGTTTAAAAATCTGAAATAGTCTTGATACTAACATTTAATTGGAAATTTTAATTAAAATTATTTGAGTGACTCGTGCCAACATTTTGAGGAGTTGTCAGATGCTCTTAGCGATATAGGTGATCGTTTAGTTTTTTGTGTAAGTTATTGCGAGTTTATTACAAAATTACTTGTGAATAATTTAGAAAATTTAAATTTCAATCTATTTTCTGTACGAAATTGTAGCCCGTACTTATCAATCACTACTGGATATTTAGTTCCAATAGTGATTGCAGCATCTATGACCTTTTTTATATCTGAGTGGCCTTGTACAATCTCTAGATTATTTCACATTATAGACAAAAATAACTGAAAATAATTCAAAATCTCTTATTCAGATAGTGTGTACGAGTAGATAAGCAAAGATACGCTTTCAAATCAACATATTGTTAGAATTAATCTCTTAAACAAGATTCAAGACTAAGCAGCAAAAAAATCATCTATGTTAAATAACCTTCAACTAAAGAATGATAATATAAAGTATTCTGTACTGAAATTGGAAAATAAATAGTACATCGTCGAAGTGAGAATTGCCAAGTAAGTGTCTGTCTATATAAGTGGTTCGCTGTCAGTTTTCTAGTTTCAACTCGGCACGTCGCTTTATGGCGATCGTGTTATCGTCTGATCGTTAGTCTTAGTACTGTGGGTGAATTGTCTTTGCAGATGAAGCAATATGATGTTACAGCTGCAGTCATAACCTTGGTGTGATTATGTCAATAACGAAAGACAAAATTATCAAGAACCATTTTAATTGGCTAATTATGATTGTGTGACATTAATGTCAGGTTAACAAATAATAATTAATACGATAGTTGACTCATTCTAAATTTTGATATTTTTCGTAGAATATTGTGAAATATAAGTTAATTAAAAACCAGTCTTGAAAAAAATTCAAAAATTGATCGAAAAAGAAGCCAGTTGTAGGCTTCTAAATTTGAAGATACAGATAGAGTTGTGTATATCCCTGTCTCTTTTCCTCTCGTAAAATATAATGTGCAATATTAAAAATGACCTCACAACACAGTATTGCCGTCCTTCTCTAAAGGTTAAATTTAAACTTTTTAAGATTATTAAAAAATTTTTTCACTCTTCATCAGCTTGTAGCTTGAAATTATGATTAATGAAATAAAAAAAATTTAGTCAAATACCCAATTCTACTTGACGTAGCAACTCCACGATTCTGTATATAAAACAATATCATTGAGAGGTAAAAACATATAAAGCATAATTCGGTGGTTTACTAAGCTTACATAAACAAATCTATAAATTTTTAACCCAAAACGTAGGAAGTTTAATTAGTTATTACGAAATCTAAGTTTCTAACTTTTTGAACCGACATTAGATGTGGAGGAGGCATGTAAACTTATGAAGACTATCTCGAGTTTCTGGTTAACCAAAATTTTTATCTTTAATCTACGTTTTAATACTTCATATTCTTAAGTGTCCTAAGAGTGTTACGGGCGAAAATTGGCAAAGCACACCACATATAGACTCGCATCGTTGTTCGTTTGTTCATCTGGCACAGGCATTTTTCTCAGAGACTCTTTGACACAGAAAATTAGGCCTAGCTGTAGGAAGTTATTAATTTTTTTGCAATAGTATCGACTAAATTAAAATTTATCAAAACAAAAATTGTCAATATTTTTAAATATTTCGTTTATTTATTCCTTTAAATGTTTTTTTCAACACTTCCGAAAACCTCTCAAGAATCACTGTCCTCCACTGTCTGTCCTATCTCTGAGATATTGCTAACAAAATTAGTAAAAATTAGAAATAAAGTGTGGATTGAAAGAGATTTATGAGGTTTTCATTTCATTCGACATTTTGTTTAATTGCATGAGATTTGTCGGTTTTTTCAGATGATTTAATGTAATTATTGCCATAAAAATATCTTCTAAACTGATTACCTTTGTAAGGAAAGATCATGTCTTCGTTTTGTGCACGTCATCATTATCGTCATTATCAGCCGACGTTCACAGTTGAAAATAGGCCTCCTCAATAGATTCCCAAAAAGATCAATTCAGTGCCGCCTGTATTCAACGACTCCCGCGACTTTTACCATATTATAAATCCACCTAGCGAGGAGCCGTCCATTTTGCGTCTCGGGTATACGGTTACCGTTTGAGAACTTTCTTCTCCACCATTCGTCAGTTCTATATGACGCGTTATATGACCTTTCCCTTACCGCTTCAGTCTGGCTCTCTTACGAGCTATGTCGGTGACCTTTACTCTCCTGCAGATCTCATTACGTATAATATCTCAAAGAGAAACCCCAAGCATAACCCTTAGCTCGCTGAATGACTTGAATTATTTTACGTGACCAATAGTAAGGGGCCACGTTTAATTTTCGAATACCATCACTGGCAACAACACTAGATGTAAATTTTCGTCTCTACACACTGATGAATTTTAGACGAAAAGATATGGCGAAATTTTCCGTATGCTGCCCGCCGAGTTGGATTTTCCTATTTACATCTTCCTCAAAGTTAGATAAGTACATGTTATGTACATATTATATTATGCATATGTATTTATTACGTATTATTTTATGTACATATACAATTTGAATCTCACGTTTCTAGTATAGTGTTACGAGATATTTTATAGTGCCACAGTGAGACTTACGGAGGACAAAGTTAAATAAATAACGTTCTACAATTAAACATTGACATTATTAAAATTTAACCAATTGATAATCGTCGGTCATTAATCATATATAAACGTTATGTTTATTCAAAAGAGTCCCAGTTTTTATTTGGAACTAAATTGCGAATAAAAAATGTGTAATGTTCTTGTAAGGTAAATTTTTTAAAGCAGATTTCAGTACGTTTTTCGTAACTTAGGTTGTGTATAAATACGTCAGACGAGTTTCATTAAAAAGATAAAGTAACCATATAAATCATTCAATTGATGTCATTAAACCTAATAAATTTTACGGCTTGCTCATATTGATAAGATATGCAATCTCGCTGCTACGAAGTTTTGGAATTGGAAAAATAAAAAGAATAATTTTCATTAAGTTTTATAAGCACAGTTGAATTTTGTAGATTTTGTGATTGGCACCTTGAAAAATCTCATAGAACAAAGATAATTTAATGTTTCCCTTACTTAAAATGATACTCACACACACACACGCACGCATGCACGCACGCACGCACGCACACACACACACACACGCACACACACACACACACACACACACAAACCACATAGATAATATTGTTCCAAGTGAAATTTAAACACGCATCCTTTTGTTCACAATTCGAATGTTTCTAACGCTAGTATCGACTATCGAATATTATACAAGCGTTGGTAATTGTATAAAATATATATAGATTATTGTCTTATATTTCTCGAAAATATAAGACAATAAACTATATTTTTTTTGTCTTAAGTTTTACTGATAAGTAACTTATTTGAGAATAAAATAGATTTTATTTTTAATATTTTCTGAATCATAATTACATTTAAATGTTTCACGATCATAAATAGTATCCATGAAAAACGATTAAGAAAAATACTGAATTAACAGTATAATACATTTTTCTTTCTGCGATAAAATACTGCATGTTTCGCGTAATATTCAAAGCCGAATAAGGTGTTCACCGCATCGCTTTGATGATATCACTCGGTGCTCAGTGTGCCTGCACTGCGAGACGCTGAACCCTTACCTTAACGTTGAATAATAACAGCAGTGATGTATCTCAGGAAAGGGAAATAAAGTATGTAAAAATTTATTGATTGTAATAGTCTAATGTTGTACTCGGGAATCCATAAGCGCCGGCTCGCGTACAACACACGTACAACTATTTAAATTGAATTTATTAGCTTTTCACCTCACATTTTTTTTCACCTCTTTCTTTCTTTATCGTCTATCATCTGTACTCCATATACTTTCATATACATGCATAGTGACCAACTAACTGTCTTCTTCGTATATACATACATTTTTAATCAGAGGTTTAGGTCATACCATTCTCCTGTTCTGCAAACGATGTAGTGTCACGTGCGTTGATTATATGCAAAATGTAATACTCGTTGATAAGTTGATGTTAAATGTAAACGAATTGCGCGAGATGCGACAAGTTTATCGATGCCGTGTCGAAGTTTGATTCCATCGGTTCAAGGGTCACCAGTTCAGTTTTCTATCAGGGCATCTCGCGATGGAGCACTGACACTCGCTTAACTTCTTTTCGGTCGCAGTGGAACCGTCGTATCTGAGGTCAAATAACGACAACTTAATGATTGATGACCCGTGATGCCACTTTTTGCGGCCATTGGCGGTTATCTCCAGATGCGCGTTCTAAAGTTCGTGTTCTATATATTACGATTAGTTAAGTTATCGTTATATTAAATACGAAGTAAATCTATTTGCTTTCACGAGTATCAAACCAATACGTATATAAGTATATTTTTCGTTTTAGCTACGCCATGATGTCGGATAAAAGTATTTTTGTTTTTAATCAATCGTTCATTTCGCAAGTTTCTTTACTAAATGGACAGACCATTGTCGATGAAGTTTCAAAAAGGTTACATTTATTTCGAGTAAACATAATTTTGGAAAACCAATTGTGTAATCCAATCAATTACTTCAAGTATTCTATAAAATATTAACAAGAAAACTAATTTTGGACATGGATACAATTTGACAATGGTAATCCAATTAAACAATTAGACTGACGTTATTAATTTGAGTTCTCAATATGTTTAAAAACATATATTGTATTTTGAAAACTTATTTATTAGTATTCTAATTTTTGAATTCCAAAATTCTATTATTGAAATTCACTCTGACTATATATAGAATATTGAAATGTAATTTAATAAATACTTGCATACAAAATAATTTAACAAAAACTTGAAAACGTATTGTATTCTGAGGAGTTAGAAGCTACATTAAGTAAAAATTATGTTATTGAAATGCAATGTATGGTTCAATTTGTCCATAACTAAAACAAAAACGTGCATTAAATTATTTTCGACTATAACTACTACAAACCATTCTTTCATAGGGTTTCTGTATGAAAATCCTATTTCATCGGTTAATACACCATTTCATTGAACGTGTGTTTTGACTAATCTCTTACCAAATTGTAATGTCTACTTATAGACCCTTATTAACAAAGCTTGACAACTAGTTGTAGCTAGTGACTAGTTTAACAATTAGTCAATAATTCCCAACATATTTGTGTAAGATCAAAAATATAAACATTAACGTTTTTTAGCTTTTAAATGTTTTAAAGAACTTGCTACATTGCCTTTCTGCACACTGTTTGTTGTGAAATTTATAAAATATAAAATAAAAGACAATATGAGCAGAAACAATTTGTAAAAATAAAACTAATGAAAATAAAAATAGTACAAAAAGTATGTAAATAGGGTGTATAAAAAGTGAAAATGAAATAAGATAAAAACATTATTTAAAAACACAAAATACAGTAAAAATGTATAAGTAAAAAAAATGCAAAAAAAAAAAATTAGTAGAAATCTAAAACGCATTTGAAGAATGTATAAAAACGCATTTCATTTATTTTTCAATTCCGTCTTTGCAACTTCAGCACGAGCCTTCGCTTCTCGAGCTTGACTAAATAAAATTTCATGGAACTCGCCTTCTCTTCGTTGTCTCTGCTCCATTCGCGCCTCATGCATTTCATTCTTCTGAAGCAACTGACGTTGGCCGAAAGTGAGCCGGATATCCGAATGCTGGCTGCCGGTGCGTCTCCTGCGTATTGATTAATTCGTGTCCACGTCCAACGTGGTTTCCTGCACCTCACCCCTAGGCTCACTAGCAAGGACATCTTCCGTTGCCTCGGGCGATGTTGGCAAAGTTTCCGCAGCTTTAGTACTGAAACTTTAGAAACTTCACTTCTGCTCGTTCATTGTGGCCGGGATGGATCTGTTGATAATTGACTCGTAATTAATTCAACGTCAATTCATGAATATCACAAATCTACAAATTTGAAATGTCAACACATTTCCGTACCACTACAAAAAAAATAAAATAAAAGTCCAATTGAAAGATTCTCAAATTAATTTTACAATTTGTAATTTTAAATGTGATTAAATTACAATCTACTTACGTTTGTAATACTGCTTCTAATATAAATTCGAATAAAACTCACTTCAAATAAATCAGTCTAAAACTTTCGGTGCCCCGTTACTATGTTGTTCAGTTTCTAAAAAAACACTATAAATAATAGATTAATTGTACTCTTCACTCAAAATGCGCGTTGTTCACCTCGATTGAATTGATGGGCAGAATCGTTTGATGGGACTTCCACAATTAGCCCTGGCGCTATTAAGGAAACGACGGTTTATATAAAATCATATGTTCGCATGTTGATTGTCCCCTTCTCCTCTCTCTACTCAACTTCAACACTCGACTCAGATCCCATATACCATTACAGAGATTATTCCTACTACAAGTTTATAATAATAATACCTCTTTTTATAACCCCGTAATTCAAATCTGCCGATTGTATAACGATATTGTTTCTCAACATCCGTCCTTGGACATTTTTGAGCCGAAATTATTAACATTTAAAAAGGAAATACAAAATATATTATTTATAAATTAAAACCAGCTACGATAGAATTAATGTTTTATTTAATATGTAGATAATAATATAATTCTAATTTAATACTAACTTTAATAATTGATCAATACATCTTGTAATATATTTAATAATACAAGTAACCTTTGAAAATGTATACTTAAATACTCTAACCATTTTGTGCACACATAATTAGAGTTATAGTCTAGTTTTATACTCTCTTATTTTTATCATACATTTACGTGACTGTAACTTGTTTTGTGAGTCTTTCAATAAATAAATAAATTTTATTTTCATTAAAGACGTGGACATTTGACTGTCTTACCCTTTCATCATCATCATCATCATCATCATCATCATCATCATAATCATCATCATTCATATATATTAATACGCTAAGGTTAAGAAGTTACACTCCCTTTTTAGAAAAAACCTCACAACTAATCCACATAAATTATATATCATTTTATAGATAATTGCTTGCTCTACCGGCATCCACAACTAAAAAATTTATTATTGCTATTGTTTTTGCAAATTAATTAATTATTAAAATTATATACACAAAACAGCAATGCTGCCATCTAACGGCTCAACGTCAACATGATTGACGGTCGGTAAAATTTTTGTTTAATTTCAAATCCACTCACGTATAAATAAAGTGGCGCTTTAGCTCAATGCTTTTGATACTTGCGCCTCTATATGTCAATTTTAGTAAAATATTTGTTTGATCTGTCATCTGAGCTTCATAATGGAATAAATAATGCGAAGACTTCACACGGGTCACGCTAGTTGATAATAATTATATAGGTATCTCGGCATTTTTTTCATCTTCACGTTTTCTCCGTCGGTGCGTTTATTTTCAATTACATCTTTGTAAGAGACCAATATCTGCACTCTGTTTCCGTGTAGTTTCTTTTTCTTGTATTCATTTTACTACTTTTGTTAAACGCAATACTTTCAGCCAAAAGAAACGACGCTTGCAGCTGCCAGTAAATAATTTCGACATATCAGTAAATAATTCGATGTGCCTGAACTTAGCTCATTACACTTTTTTTAATGCTTTGAACTTCTAATTTTACTACTCATAAAGTTTCATACCGGCCGCTATACATGAAAATCGATTCTTAAGGAGTAAACTCCAATAAACTCCAAAAAGGAAAGGACGAGAACACAGAAAGGTTGAAGTTTAGAAGGAGGTGGGACTTTTCCACTCGATCCATAATAACATTTGCCGAGGTTATTTTGAGGTGACAGGAACTAGTCGATTGTAAATTTTTGCTGCTTGGACAGTCGATTTTTCGTTAGTTATAGGTATGTTTGATTGTGAGTAATAGAAGTAGAGGTTATTGTATGGGTAAGTTTTCAGAGCGTCAAAAAAAGGTCACTGCTTTTATCAGACAATTTTCAGACAAATCTTTAAACTAAAAGGTTAGATAATGAGGTCTGAAGGTTGTTTAATATATTAAATAGGGTGGTGGTGTAAAGGTGAATAAGGGAAAAGAGTTCGTTCCCAGGCATAGTAGAATCTGAACTTCGTACCGGATGTTTTGTTTTTACAAATCCACCCGGTGAACGATAAGGTACTGTATCTACTGTTGTCATTTCAAAATGCGTATGCGAGCGATATTGTAATCCTTCGATCGATTACGTTGTAGTTGCAGATAGGGCGACGCCAATGACCTTACCTGGCCTCCGATAGGATCAGGGCAAAGTGCGTTACGGTTTCGGATCGCGGGCCACGTGTTGTGTTTGTTGTGGAACGCTTTATGCGACAAACAGATTAAAATCTTAATTTGGGTATCGCAATGTTTGTTGAAATGCGTCTGTTGTTTTGATATTTCGTAAGTAACGCGTCGCGTATGATGTGGGTCGTGCCGGGTGCAATCAGCCAATCGGTCTTATTTGTTTTGCAATTTTTTTATTGTCCTTGTGTCTATATAATTTTCTTGCGTGAGTATTTTCTTTTCAAATTTTATCACTTTTTTCTTCAAGTTTAAAAGGGTTACTTTCTGTCACATTATTTATCACAGAGGACGTTATTTACTAGAGAAGAAGCGTTACAAGAATAATAATACCACTCTTGAATAAAGAAAACCGGTCAAGCCCGAGCAAAACTTACGCTACGTTATCTCTTTCGTAATATACATTTATACAGTATATACTTACTTAAGTTTGATTATATATTGATATGATTAAGAACCGAATATTTAATTACTTTATACGCATCTTTTAAAACAGTGTAGAGAGGATTTCACTTGAGATTTCGATCATATTCCCTTAATAAAATGATTAATGCCTTTGTATCCAAATGAAGAAATAAATTGCTACTAAAATTTTTATAAAATGTAAAATTTTTCCTATTTGTAAATATCACTAAAATTGTGTGTCAATGAATAATGTAGAAGTAGACAAAAGTTAATGAAATGTAAATTTTTATCTTTTTATTTTTTGTTTTCAGCAATTATTTGTTGTGAAATAAATTTAAGCTCGAAATCGCAAAATTGGGTTATTATTTCTATGATTTATAACTTGTAATGTTTCGGTTACTATAATTAAACAATTTATTTGCTCGAAAATTGTTCGTGTTAAAAATTAATACTGTGCAACGATGCACATTGATGCTAATGAGTCGAGTGAGATTCTTTTTAAGGAATGTTTGAAGTGAAAACTTCTTTAGCATCGTTGTGATTTGAAAATCGATGAAACGAAAAAGCGACAGTATAGCATCGTTGTGATTTGAAAGTCGATGAAACGAATTGTATTCGGAGTCGATGAAATGAATTGTGTCCGAAGGGGGGGGGGGAGGGGTATTGGGAAGGGTAAGGGGAGGGAGAATTATAAAAACTTTTCTAATTTTAGTTTTTATCAATATTAAAAATTGATATTAAACTTAAAAATTAAAACTTAAAATTTTTGAAGGTTTCACTTCTACCACGTGTGAATTGCATACATGATTTTATTATTTCTAGCCAGACGCTTGTCTAACTGAGACGTCGTTTTAGTGTGTTGCAATGATCACAAGGTCACAGTCTTGATGGCCCGGCTCACTGCGAGGTCCCGGTTTCGAGTCCCGGTTCGTTGAGCGGGACTGGAGTAGTGTTTGCTAAAATGATACAGACCAGTGACGAGTGGTGAACCATCGGTGCACTGCGGTAGCCAAGTTGCCAGCCGAGCGTGGTCATTATGTATGTACATCACCTCCAATGATACGCGCATTGGGGGAGACCTACGTGCAGCAATGGACTGAGGCAATTTGTTGATTAACTATAATAGGCTCTCTCGGATTTAGCCGGACAAAGAATTAATCATGATCTAAATTTTTTTTAAATGGATTTGCTTTTTTATTTTCTAAAAATTCCTTGGTTGTTAACGTTTTCTAGTATGTTTACATATGAACGGTGTTCTTGACGGTTTAATATTTAAAATACAGCATAAAACGTAATGTTAACATATATATATATATATATATATATATATATATATATATTATGTATACTACATTATGTACGTGTGTAGATTCCTAGTAGAATAAAATAGGAAAGCTCTGGGCATCGCAACTATTCTGTACGTCTTGTAATATGGAACTGAAATACTAGTGTAAAAATACTAGTTCTTAAGTATCTATTTTTCTTATCTATAATATTTCTTAAGTATCTATTGAAAGTATTGAATACACTTGTCGCATGCCTCAGTCCAATATACTCATCGGGGCGATGTGTTTTATCGCAACATCCTGCGCGATGCGACGCAAAGTGCATAATAATAAGCGGCGCGCCTCACGCCAGTGACACGTGGAGCAGAGTCACGTTATTGCCAAAGTGCAATCGCAACTTTTTGTATTGTAATTAGTTGAGGTGCCAATGCCACGCGACGGACGGTCGGCCTCCTAGCTCGTTCGAGCTAGGTAAGACATAAATACATTCTTGCATAAACGGTAAATAACAGGTTTCAATTTAAAGGACATCGCCAATAATCCAAATCTGAAAGAAACGGAGGAATAATATATTATGTTTTCGAGCACTGATTAATAAATATTTGACGTAAAATATCCAGGTAGAAATTATTGCTACAAGAGCAACTATTATTTATGAATATAGTGCTCGAATGGTTTAGTGCAGGCACACGATGCTCTTTGCTTCCATCGATATATTATTTTCACTCGCACCAGCTTTAACCCGCGGCTTAGCTCGCTTGGGAAAGTGACAATTTCAAATCGATACGTTTACAGTGATTGTGGAGATGGGTGTGTTAAAAGTTTATAGTATAACACGTATAAATGTAAGACATGCATTTTCTTATGAGGAATCAGCAAAATTTTGAACATTTTTTTATAATAAGACATGTGAGTTTGATATTTCAATTGGTTTAGGAATAAGTTGATTTAAATTTAGAAAATAACTGGAGACGTTCGGAGACCTTGATAAATTAACTACGTTGCAAAAGTGTGTACAGCACTTTTTTCATTTGTAAAGATCTTAAATTATACCGTTTACATGGTTATAATTCAACGAATTTTCTGAGTATACTTTTAATTCACAATAGAGAAAATAATTACTTACCACTGTTCCATTATCTGTTTACATATTTACGATAGAATCTTTGAGTCGAATCAATGACGAACCTGTAGCTCGCGGGTCCAATATGTGAACTGGCAGGAGTATTTTTTTGTGGGAGGTGCTCCAGTTGGTGTCGCAAATGACCTCGTCACCTTTACGACCGAAGTTTTTTTTTCCACATTCGGCCGAGAGTAAATCAAGTTCGGCGAAATGAAACTGCAATGCGGAAGGAAATAGTAGAAAACATAAAAAAAACAATTCAAAGATAAAGGAAACAAAGAACGATAGCAGAAATAAAAGAATTACTACATGCCACAAATATATAAGTCTCTGATTAATCTTGATTCAAAACTTGTGAATGGAATAGAAAAACAGATCCAGAAAGGGCAATTGAATTTAAAAATAAAGTATGTAATCAGCGGACCACAAGACAGAAGTGAAAATATATTATTTAATATGTCAGATTTAAAAAGAAAAAATAATTGAATAAAGAATTAAAATAAATTCATAGAGCCTTATATCATTCAAACCACAAACAATAAAATACTAGATTGCTAACGTTTGGAAATCTACGACGAGTCTTAAAACTATACAATTTATGTCACTCTTACCATTATTTCAGTGCATTTCGGAACTTACACGCTGAGCGTTGTGCAGAAGAAACGTAACCCACATGGCTAACTTCTCAAGCCTGATGTGAAGTTTATTACAAATTGGTTTCACACCACGCCATAAGCAGTTCTACTTCAGTAACATCGACGTATAATACTCACAGAAAAATTGTTGAACATTTTGAATAACAAACCAATATACACACATTGGTGATCGGTCGTTCCATTTCAAACGTTTTCGAGAGTTTCATTCACTCCCCCTTCGACGAATCGCTTTCGATTCAATCAGCGACGAAACCGTGTCCTGCTAATATGGATGCCAAATTAACATTTCGTAATAATTTTTTTATTTTTTATTACAAATTGGTTTCACACCACGCCATAAACAGTTCTACTTCAGTAACATCGACGTATAATACTCACAGAGAAATTGTTGAACATTTTGAATAACGAACCAATATATCCAAATTGGTGATCGGTCGTTCCATTTCAAACGTTTCCGAGAGTTTCATTCACTCCCCCTTCGACGAATGGCTTTCGATTCAATCAGCCACGAAACCGTGTCCTGCTAATAGGGATGCCAAATTAACATTTCGTAATATTTTTTTAAATTTTTTATTATAATGTACGATGTATGTTCTTATGAGCATTTTCAGCTTAGAATATTATCTAGACATATAATTCTGAAAAAAAAGTTTAATCCTTATAATAAGTTATTTCAAATAACACATAATGTTGAAAAAAATTATATATAATACATTTGTCTCCTCAAAAATCACCATATGATTATAGCAGAGCGTTAATCGTTGAGATGTATACGTGTTAATATGATTTAATACGACCCCGACTTAAAGTTTTTGCGTCAAAATACAAATTTCAAGCTTCTACATCAAACATTTTCTAAGAAAAACAGCCGTGACCAGACACGTGAAGAGTCCTTTTTTTCTTATTTACGGAAACTTAAAAATGGGGAAATACTATCTAAATAAATATAAAATATTTTTAGCTAAGTCGTTCACTTACGCAAAATGATCGCACAGATTTACGAAGAGTTTTAATTGGCATACTGATTTAACTGATACTGTTGCTAGAGGTTAAGTGTTTTAAGTGCTCTTAAATAAGCAGTATCCAGAAGTATATAAAGCTTCACTGCATCTTTGATATTCTGGATACAGCTATTGTTTTAATAACCACATTTGACAGAAATGTAGAAGTCACGTTGACTTTCCTGTTCTCCATTTATTTCACTTATTGATGTGAAACATCTATAGGCGCAGGTATAAACCGAATCGTTGGCGTGACGACGCTTGCCGTGGCAATACGTCGTCACGATATACTAAGGTATATATATAGTCTATATGTAGTAGAGTGTACGGTATGGCGACGTGTCGCCATGCGCAACCAACTACGCGACCCCCTCCTCCCTCAGCTCGCCGCTGTTGTTTACTACGGTAGTACACATAACCTGTGCTTTATTATTTTTGTATTAATTGTAAATAAATGTTTATTGAATAAAGTCACCATTTTCTGTAAGAAATTCGTAATACTTTATTTTTTCATTATGATATATTTAGTTCCTGTAATAATCTTGTCTCTTATGCATATTACTTGTACGAACACGATGTTTCACATCTGCCAGGCGTCCCGTGACGGCTCACTTTTTTTTATGTTATTAGCCTAAGTCGTAGTAATAACTTATGCATACTTTTATTTAAGATGTTAATATAATAAATACACCATGTGTACATTTCTTGTATGTAATTTATCAAATACAACGCTTTAGAAATGTTGGTAGCCCTAATAAAGGAACAATGGACTCTGTTCATTCCAACGCCGATGTCGACCAAGCGCGACCCAGTGGCGAGTGGTGCGCGACGATAGGGCTGGACTGTTCATGGTAATACAATATCAAGTATGTACTTAAATTACAGAAACGGGCATGAATTCATGTAATGAACAACAGAGTCATTTAGTAGACATAAATACGAAATTGAACGTTTGTTACATCAAAATTGCTCGTAGTAAAAGTTTCTTAAAAAAAAGCATATTAATTGATGAGTTGTGTAAGTAAACGATTGGTTTAAGAGTAATGCAATTTTAATTGGAACAAGATTAAATTGGAATAGTTGTAATGAGGTATAAGATATTTTTAATTAAAAAAATGTTCATATATTAATTTTCAAAAAAACGCTTTCTTAACTTAAATGTTATTGCGTTAAGTACAATGTAATCATAATAACCGTTCAATAAAAAGGAAGATAAAACAAATAGCATAAAAACCGTAGACGCGTGAAATTACTGAAGCAAATGAACTGAAATAATTTTAATTGAATCATTTTTGGAACCTTTAGTTGAGAAAATACCAGAGGCGGGGCACATGTTGCATTTCATTTTAAAACTTCAAATTTAACGGAGATTAAAAATGAAAAATGCTATAGGAAATATCACCTTTCTTTTAAAACTTTAACACATGACACCCCACTTAAGGTTTGTGCGAAAAAAATTTCGGTTCCAATTTACATGAAAATATAGCAGACGGATGGATGTACATGATAAACTTATAAGAGTTACCTATTTTAAACTCCTAATAAAATTATCAGCTGAATTATGAACGATTACGATTTACGATCAACCATACATACGCATATTTATTGTTTATTAATGTTAACCAATATAAACGTTTAGTTTCAGGAAAGCTTATTTTTTTATTATATGTGTGTTAAAAGTATGTTATTTTGTATATAAGCAAGCTTGTGCTCAAATTTGGCTGCCCTTACTCTAAACAGTGATATTAAATGATAAATATAAGGCAAGTGTTTAGTGACTAAATTGTCTTCAAAGTAATAACTATAAACACAGACATGGCATACGTATCTAATATTTTCTTTTGGGTAACCATAATGTAATGAAGAAAGACGATGTTGACATTAACAAAGGAAACCAACAGAAGTCCATATAGTTTTGGGGCCAAGTGTTACAAAAATAAAAATGATACACTCAAATATACAAAATGGAAAAATAGGCCTCTTAAAATTTTTGTTTTTTCAATCATCAATCAGATAAATAATGAATCTTGTATTTTTATTATGGAAAATTAGGTTATTTTTTATAAGCCCGCTACTTTCATGAATTAACATGTTAGATCTGTTTATGGAGGGTACAAAGAGACATAATCTGCAATCTGTTTCGTCTTGCCGGTTCAAAGAGTTCCGTAGAAATAGCATCATTAGGAACTCTTTGAACCGGTAAGACGAAACAGATCGTAGATGATGCTTCGTTGTACCCTCCATAAACAAATCTAACATGCTAATCCATGAAAGTAGCAGGCTCGTCGTGATCTTCGAAAAAAGCCACATAAAAGTAAAAAAAGAGCGAGAAAGACATTAATTTTGACAACAAAGAACGAATATATTGAATTCATTCTGTCAACTGACAGTTTACTTTTAATTAGTTTTGTCTATGGCTACACATTACAAAAACGCAATTGAAATTGATTGTTTTTGTAAAAAATAAAAAATATTATGTACTTCGTTACATTTTTATTGTTACTGTTATTACCTATTAGTAATTTTTGATATAATAAAAACATAATATACGCACATTTATGCAAATCTCTTTTTGGTTTGTACTATGGTTATAAATTGTATTTTATTTTTTTGTATTTCTATTGCTTGATTATTAATCCCTGAATTGTTTGTTTTTCTATGTTCTGAAAATACCAGGTTTTTGAAGTAAAACTTCTTTACGCATTGACTTGGGGATCGGGCGAGGCGAACGGAAGTTGAGAGGGACATATAAGTTAGTGAAGACAGAAAGAGAGGGAGAGTTACATTTCGTATATTACTGTGGGGACAAGAGAGAGAGGTGCGAGCACACATTTTCTTTCTCTCTTTCTCTCATAGCCAGTTATGTTTCGTATATCTAAGACACAGTACAAGCCTAGTGTAGCAAGTATCACACTGTAGGAGCAAGAGAGAGCAGTGCGCGCGCACATTTTCTTTCTCTCTTCCTCTCATAGCCAGTGCATTTGCGCACGGTAATTTTTTGATTATTTTGTAATTTCATTTCGTTCTTGAACAATTTTATAAATTATTATTTTGTTCAATGCATCAAATATTCAACGTTTAAAGTGAATAAAATTGTAAATTCATTTTAAAGTTCACATTTTGTGAATTTGAAGTTTTACTTCAGTCGTGTGGTCTAAAGCACACTCGTTTTTTTAAAATTATTTTCTATTTCTGTAACCCCGAGTCCATTTTCTGTGATATCCTTTATCACTAAGGTTTGTATATGTTATTCCTAGTGAAAATGGGTCATCTTGGATGATTGGAAATAACGTAGAATACTTGCCTCATAATCCGGAAAATATTGTTACATTTGGAAAAGTAATTTCATACCGGTTGATTTTAATTTTATGTAACTAATCAATGATCCACACCTCAGGTGTTTCAATAGCGATGGAGGTGGTTGTGGGAACTTTAAAGAAAATTTTTTTTCTAGTCATTTAAGACCATTTGAATTTTATTTCATTATTTATTAACCAGGATAATCACGTTGAAAGACAGTAAGCTGTGTTTGTGGTACCGTGTCAGCTACTCGTGTGCACCAGTGTAATTAAGAAATGAAGTTAAATAAAGTGAAAAATTTAACAATATCAGCAAAAGCAATAATCACCTGCGTGTGTAGCAGTCAGCCGAAACAGTAAATGTAAATCGTTGCGCGTTCAGTGAATCTCGAGCGTCGCACGATGTCTGACATGGTCCAGCAGGTGCCCTTGTTCACAAGTAACTACAACTTTTGTAAATTTTATAGTCGAAACAACAAACGGTTTTTCTCAGAAACCGTTTGACTTTTAGTCTTCAGCTTTTAGATTTTAGTTATAAAGCGTACTAATCCGCATATATATGTGTGTGTAAGTATATATATATATATATATATATATATATATATATATATATATATATATATACTTCTAGAGGTATTGCTGAAAATATCCACACACATTTTTTTAGAAACTAGAAGTTCTGCGTATAATCTTGAAATTTGGCATAATAATAAAACTTATTAACCCACATAAATGAGCATAATAAACACTCAAAAATGTTTATCTTTAAAATTTTGGGGATCGGGGGGAGGGGGGCGGTAAAAAGTAGTCGACAAATTGAAGGAAACTATTCTTTTTTATAATTTTATGTAGATAATATTGAAAACGTCCGCAAATAATATGTACATCCCGCTCCGCCTCCGAAACTGCTAGTCATAATTTCGAAACAAATAGTGTTACTAAACGTATCCTAAAGTTTATTGAAAGCTGTAGCAATAAGGCTAAATTTCATAGATTGTGAAGCGCTTACCATTTGAGGTCCTGGCTGCGAATTACATATAACATATTTATATGGTGAAAACATGGGTTTATACATACATGGGTAGTTGACGCCTAATCGCACCTTCACGTGTTGTGAAGGTAGAAAGCTAGCTTTTTTTACTCAATGTGAGTTATATCAATAATTATAAAAAAACTCTCTCGGTCTGAAATGACTTAACGGAAATGTTTTTCTTACAAGTTTCATATCCACCAATAACCATCGCCACAGCGGCCCGGGTGAGTCAGCTGGCGCTTTCTCACCTTATTAGTCATACTCTTCCGAACGAGTAAAAATTCTCCGGTATGAAAGCATTAAAAATACAACACAATCTCCCGGAGCATTAATCTCAATAACTCTCGCAAGTGTTGCTCTAGATTTTAATGTAAACCTGTTATCTATTTGTAAATAATAATATAATATTCCTACGAGTCTTATGTATGTCCAATCGGCGCTAAGAATTATTTTTAAATATCAGTCTTTATACGAAATTCCTAATTTTCTTTCTTCCAATACGTTCATAGCATATTATTATGTTCGTACCATTACGATACGGTTAAAGGGCATTACATTTCAACAGATACAAATACCGCACTCTACTCGTATATTACCATAAAATAATCAACCAATTGAAATATCAAAATGACATCTCACTGAATAACAAGTTCAGAAAATTTACGGTACCAAGGTTGAGGAATCAACATTTCGTATGATCTTAGAAAGCCAATTCGCATGACAAATTAAAGCTAATTTTTGGTTCTTTCGGGCTATTAGCAAATGAAACGTGAATGCTAGTAAAATGACTTTTATTTGTTTGACATGTCCTAGTGACATGTGAGCTAAATTTTGTCTATATTTTCTTACCACGGGATTGAAAAATCGGAAAAAAAATTCGACACTATATATGTTTCAAAGCTTTGAAATTAAATTATTTTGGTCGACTTGCGTCAACAAATTTAGTAAATTAGATAATATTGAATATATTTGGCGCTAATTTTGAAGAAACTCATTATTCACAATTAAATGAAACTACGTGATGTAGTATTATTTCTACTTTCTTTAATTTCTTTACCACGACCTAGGTTTCGTTGTATTACAACATCTTCAGGTGGGATATTAGCAAAGATATTTGCTATCTTTGCTAGAAATTAAAGAAAGTAGAAATAATACTACATCACGTAGTTTCATTTAATTGTAAATTAGGTAACTTTCGAACCCTTTTTTAAGCGTGTCCCGACTCCTATTTTGCCGTTTTTTTTGTATTAATTTTGCAAATAATATGATGGTTAAGGATGAAAATTTATTTACAAAAAAACTTACGTAAATTTACACTACATTCATTTAAATTGTATATATTACATATTTATGTGTAAAATATTTAGCAATGTGAACGCTAAATTATATTATTATTGAAAATACCAAGCAGAAAAAATAGTTAATTTTTATTCCCTATTATTATTAGTACTATTATTTCTAGTTAGTTTTTAGCAAGTCTAATGGAAACATGAATTTCATGAAACTTATTAAAACCACACGTAAATCCAAAATTTTAAAACATAATGCTTGTAAACAAACTTTTATTATTCGCATGTACTGAAGTCTCCCATTTGTATATAAAATTTTAATTCTGTCCAAAATAATAAGGTAACAAAATTACATTATTTAGCACTTTAACACATCATAGCTACTCGTCGACAAAAAAAATAAATTCAAAACGATGATAGGTGAGCATATAGACCTTTACGCGTGACAAACCAGCCGAAGCACAAAATATAACTATTCCACTCTGTCACAGTGTACATTGTTTGCTCCAAACATCAATGTTTGATATTTGGAGTGAAGGCTAGGTTTTTCTTACTTTTTCCAATATACGAGTAGCGTTGATACGCGGCCGGCCGCTTATTGCAAGTAGTGCGATTGTGCGGATGTAACAGCAGAAGGGCAGGTATGAGGTGGCTTAATTTTTAGATAACATACTTCTATCTTATATTGAAGTAAAACTTATATACGCACGCTTGACTTGAGGAGTAAGCTGGTGAATGCGTGACGAGAGCGTTACGAAAAGTGTGATTGGGCGAGGCGTGCGGAAGTTGAGAGACGTTAGTAAAGACAGAAAGAGAGAGAGTTACGTTTCGTATATCACTGTAGGGACAAGTGAGAGAGGTGCGAGCACACATTTTCTTTCTCTCTTCCTCTCATAGTCAGTTATGTTTCGTATATCTAAG
Source organism: Druceiella hillmani (assembly GCA_039881145.1). Classification (NCBI taxonomy): domain Eukaryota; kingdom Metazoa; phylum Arthropoda; class Insecta; order Lepidoptera; family Hepialidae; genus Druceiella; species Druceiella hillmani. The sequence goes on along the minus strand of JAYKKI010000021.1, from coordinate 17,522,571 downwards.
ACACAGTTCAAGCCTATAGTCTGTATCACACTGTAGGAGCAAGAGAGAGCAGTGCGCGCGCACATTTTCTTTCCCTTTTCCTCTCATAGCCAGTGCATGAAATATATATATATATATATATATATATATATATATATATATATATATATATGCGAGTTTGCTAGCTTTACGCGAACGGTGATTTTTTGATTATTTTGTAATTTCATTTCGTTCTTGAACAATTTAAAATTATATAAATAAAATATTCTACGTTTAAAGTGAATAAAATTGTAAATTAATTTTAAAGTTCATATTTTGTGAATTTGAAGTTTTACTTCAGTCGTCTGGTCTAAATACTATAGGTTAGCATTTAATAAACCCGCCATCTCAATTCATCAGTGTTAGTTCGTGTGGTAACCAAACAGAATATTTCCACTTTATATTAAATGAATGAAATTGTTTTTTATTGCAGTATGAGAGCAGAGTAGCCCTGCTAGACTCGTTTTTTTATGTATATTAGTGGTCGCCCAGTGATCGAAATTCGACCGTAATTCATTATATTTTTAAGTCTGAACGTTATTGAGGATATTTTGTCTTTTTTGTGTTTGTAAGAGTATATAACCTCTATAATCATTGCATATATATTTTTTTGAATTGTGTTATATTACGTCAGCTGAGAGCGTATACATATACATCATTACCTCATACATCTATAGTGAGGGAGGTTAAAGTTTCGAACATCCCCTACTACATTACCGCGTGTTATTGTAACTATGCCAAATCTCACACACCTCCGGTGCGCGCAATATGCTTAAAAAGGGGTACAACATTTTCTCTTCGCATATTAATAAATAGACATATAACGATAAATAGATACTACAGAAAGTCACTTTTTAGCCATTGAGTAAATTTGAACTCTTTTCTAAGTGAAGTCTTTGAGAAATTGGGTTCGGTACTAAAAAAGAAAACTCTTATAATTTCGTTATGTCCGTCCGTCACAGTTTCTACAATTTTAGGCTTACGTGCATGAAGCTTGCTAGTAAATTCTTTATAGGGAGATTTTAATTAATATGTAACAACAATTAAATGAAACTACGTGATGTAGTATTATTTCTACTTTCTTTAAGTTCTTTACCGCGACCTAGGTTTCGTTGTATTACAACATCTTCAGGTGGGCTATTAGCAAAGATGGGTTCCTGAACAGCATTCATTCCTAGGTCGTGGTAAAAAACTTAAAGAAAGTAGAAATAATACTACATCACGTAGTTTCATTTAATTGTGAATAATGAATTTCTACAAAATTAACGCCAAAGATTCAATATGTAACAAGATATGCCTCACCCCGCCTCAATTTTTCGGTGATAGGTTTAAAAAAATGATTAATAATCTTCGTATTAGTATTGAATTAAAACTTAATCAAATTCTTTATTTTAATTACCTTACATTGAAAATTTAAGGGACCGAGAAAATTAGAAAATTCTACTTTGTGTGTTCTGACATGCGCTAGGCACATTTTCATTATTTCGTTATGCTTAAGGCAAACGGGAATTAAAAAAATTACTCCATCTAAATAAAATTATAATGGTACCTCTTTTATTTTATAAACATAATTCGTGTCAATAAAACTTGATTATTGACTTTTATAATATTATAGTTCAAATTTAAAGTCCGTCTGTAACGGGTTCCTGAACAGCATTCATTCCGTGATTCATCCCTGACGTAACAGGTTCCTGAACAGCATTCATTCCTGAATGTAAATTATGCTTAATTTTGTATGCTTACTGCAAGAATCTGGCGAACCGACATAGTTAAACAGGGCCACTTGCCAAAATATCAGTAGACAGTTATCAGGTATACAAAACATATTTTAAACCATGAACGCATTAATGACCTTTTTGTTCATGACACAAAATTAATATCAATACATAGTATAAAACAAAGTCTCTGTCTGTCACTGTCTGAACGCGATAATCTCAAAAACCGATTTTCACAAATAGATAGAGCGATTAGCGAGGAATGTTTCGGTGTATAATTTATGAAGCTTTTGTGTCTTCTGTCTGTCTGTCTTTAAGTCGGAAAAAATCATGACATGTGCAAACTTGATAAGTACGGGCAGCGTGAATCGTTATTTGTTACGTATGACAGTCTTGTCTGTCACTTTTTAGCGGCTACCATTTGTAATGACAATAAATAAAGCATAGGGCCAGACTTTAAATGTTGCTGGAATTGATTTCAGCGCTCAATGTTTTTCACGTGGCCAATCGTACGTTGCCCTCTATCACGTCTGATATCTAACATGACACATCTGTTTTTGCACCTGATTCGGCGGAAGTAATGCATGTTATATAAAGATATATTTTAGGTGTGTCTATAAGATACGCCTTCTGATTGTTAATTCTATTGGAATAATTATTTCTTGATTCGAATTTTAATACACCACTAAAATTTGTAGTTAACGTTTAGTAATCATTACGTTATCTTATGAATAAAAAATGTCAGAAAAAAAAACTAGTGAGCCGTCACGGGACGCCTGGCAGATGTGAAACATCGTGTTCGTACAATTAATATGCATAAAAGACAAGATTATTACAGGAACTAAATATAGCCTAATGAAAAAATAAAGTATTACGAATTTCTTACAGAAAATGGTGACTTTATTTAATAAACATTTATTTACAATTAATACAAAAACAACAGCGTCGAACTGAGTGAGGAGGGGGTCGCGTAGTCCGTTGCGCATGACGACACGTCGCCATACCGTACACTCTACTACATATAGATCATATATATACCTTAGTATAGCGTGGCGACCCGTCGCCACGGCAAGTGTCGCCACGCCAACGATCCGGCATATACCTGCGACTATAAATGTTTCACATCAAAGTTCCATATTTGATCTAACCTACAAGCTCTACGCAATAAGCCGATAGATACGTTTATTACTTCATTACGCTAGATAGATGTACCGGTCATATATATTTAATTCTACCCCAAATGTGTATAATTGATATAGTTTCGTGTAAATTATTTAAAATAGCGCTAGTTTAATAATAAACCCCAGCTTACGAAAAAATCATTTAATGGATATAGCACTGCTTGATGGATCATACGATAAGGGTTCTCAATCATTTTTAATCTTGTAACCCAGATTTTGGTCGTATCTTTCATCATTTGCGATTTCGATATACAAAAAGCATTTATTAAATGAACAAAGCCGTTGTTGCATGAAATATCACTTCTACTGGAATATATTTTTGTGTATATTTTCAATAACCCATTCAAATATGCCACAAAATTTATAGAAATTATAAAAAAGTGAGCATTTTTTGTGTACAAATCAATTCTATCCGCGTTGGTTTAAAAAGTATGTTTTCGCCGAATGCAAATTTTTCAGTTATTGCTTGATCATCAATCGTCAATCCATCGGTAAACAGCCTGCATGTCAAATGTACCAAATAAGTGAAGCTACGTCTACGGAGAGTGGACGGAGTACTTGATTCCCTTAAAAGCTTTCTTAAAACGGAAATGACTATGAAAGCTTTTAAGGCATTAGGGTATTGGGCCAACAATTTGTTACAAAATTGGTTCGATCCGTAAAAGTTAAAGGAAGCGGGTGGATTTTTTCCCGTACCAATCTCTTAAGATGCTTCTTTTATTTATATTAGTACCCAAAAAGGACTATTCCTATTGTAAAAAATATGCGATATTATAAGACCAGTTTCGATCATTCGCTACGTAAAGAAACCAAAGTGAGACAAATTGAATTTCTTAAAGTACAATCCCATCTTTCCGTTAAGTCTTTCATTTGAAATGTGTATCTAAGACAAACAGAATAACAAGAGTTTTGTGAAAGAATTTTCTTTTTAAGGCGCTGTTGGTTTTTGTTTTTGGAATGAAATGTTTTACCGTAATTATATTCTAGTTTTTTAAGGAATTCATCTCTTGTAGAACATATAAAGAAAGCTGCGTTCAGCTTTTGTTCTATTAGGAATTCTGTATCAGCGAGTAATTAACAAAGAAATATGAAAATTTCACAAAAAACGTACCAGTTCTTTAAATCCATAAATTGCATTTAGGTAACCCTAAATTGAACCGAGCAAATAAACACACAGTACATGTACACGGAAGTTCAAGGAAGGAAATTTTGATATCTACGAACATCCACAGCTAGAGCGATCTCTTTATTGAAACTGGTCACAGGCTAAATTCACTTATCTACCAGGGCTACTCTGCTCTCATACCGCAATAAAAAACAATTTCATTCATTTAATAAAAAGTGGAAATATTCTGTTTGGTTAGTTACCACACGAACTAACACTGATGAATTGAGATGGCGGGTTTATTAAATTCTAACCTAATATTAAATAGCATGTTTAATTATGTTTCTTAGTAATTTTATATAAATTAATTTACGCGAAAGCGTCTGGTGAAGTGTACCAGATATTTGACGATGTTCATTTGTTGGTTGTTTCAGAGTGAGTACTATGGTTGAGGTGGTGAGCGCGCGCGTGCAGGCGGCGTGCGGAGAACGCGCTGGTCCGCTGCGGCGCGCCGCCCAACGACGTCGCCGCGACCACCACGCCGACCAGCAGATCAACGCAGTCTTCGTGAGTATACATCATCATATCGTAATAACCGGTTGGGATGCTAGAAACTGCTTCGATTAATATATTTGAAAAAAAAAACAACATTGCGTTAATCTTACATTAACGTAAATGACACGGCTAATTTTCGTATGGGCCTCTGCCTAATTACTGACAATCATAAATGACAGGTTCCAGAAGTTCGGGAGAATAGTATGCACTTCGTCAAACAATTAACAAATATTTAAACGTTAACTGTCATATAATATCAAGGGATAATCAAAATGATAGAAAACAGTGCAAAAAATAAAACACAGAACATGGAACATAGACACTGGAATTACACTCTTATCTGTCAGCGTACGAACTTTCAATATAAGTAATTCTGTTATAATGATATTTTCTGGTATACGTTATTTAATAATATAATCCTAAAATATTACATCACCTAGTCATGTAAGTAGAGTATCTCTGGATATAGTTTACATTTTACAAACCTAAATCGTAGCCATCGTCCGAGTCTTGTTTGTGAACGAGTCAATAGCGAGGACACGATATGCCGTCGTACTTGTCGTATGTTTGTAGCATGATTGCAATTAATACACTTTATAGTTAGGTAAACAGTATCCAAAATATATGGAAAGATCTCTTGATATATTTTACATTTTACAAACCTGAATCATAGCCATCGTCCGAGTCTTGTTTGTGAACGAATCAATAGCGAGGACACGATATGCCGTCGTATTTATTCTTTAGTATGATTTGTAGTATGATTGCAATTGATACACTTTATAAGTAGGTAAACAGTATCCAAAATAAATGGAAAGAATCGTGGCGTAAATGAAATCAGAGTCCGTGTAGAACATCAATTGTCAATAAAAATTGCCAACAAACTCAAGTAAATTGTCAACAAACGATATGCAAGAATTTAAAATGCAAACGGACTGCGGACGCCTGTGTCATTTCTCGATGTTTCCAACTGACAAAATAATTCTGTCACAACGCATTACAATGTTAATAATATCATTTTGATATTTTATTGCGTGGTTCAGATAAATTTTACACTATAATAATTGTTTTTAACGATAAAAATTACGTCATTTTAATATAATAATATACAACATTAGATTATTCGGCTTACTTTCTATGCGTTGAATGAAATGTCAATATAACGTGCAACAGAAAAATAATTATCGAAAGAATTTCTTTTTTATTTTGACATAAATAATTTCTCCCGAGCTCTAGGGATGTAAAAAAAATTCACCATAATTCATTAATTTATTTTTAGTTTTTTGTGTATCTATTTTACATTCGTGGGCATTACTAGGTACAACTAAGCAGAAATTGACCATGTCCTTATATAATAAACTAGCTTTTATCTGTAGTTTCGCTGTGATTATAGTTGCAAACTTATAGAGAGAAATTAAAACATGCAGAGCCCTCTAGGCTTATTAAGGGAAATTAAACACGAAGTCTTTATTTTCATAATTTTATAATAAAAATGACAATGAAAATAAAAAGATTTCCTTCTAGAAAAAGATTCTGTTGCTACCTTATTTTACGTCGGTAGCGTTTCAAAAAATATGTCGATTCGTTGCCACGTTGCTTTGTTGCTTGTGTACCTTTTTAGTTTCAAAGCAGTGAGATTTTTCTGGATAAAAAGTAGTTTCATAGCCATGTTATTTTTCGGTACGCCAACTATCTCTGTCCAAAAAATCAAGTCGATCCGTTGTCCCGTTGTGACGTTAAAGAAGAACGAACAAACACTCTTTCATATTTATAATATTAGTTAGGATGAGATTTCCCAGGAAAAAGTAGCCAACGTCATTTCCCGGCCCGCCAACTATCTCTGCATAAAATAACATTGATCGTTGCTACGTCGCGACACAAAAGGAGAACAAATAAACATTTATAGTATGTATTAGGTAGGATATATTTGTGTAGCAAGTCAGCTTCTATGCGTTCCTGTGTACAAGGAAGTCGAATATAATCAATTATATTGCATCTCATCCCATTCTCGAAATACACTATATTAACCTTAACACAAATGTCGCTCAATACTCGCCAAAGCTTATATGACCCAACGCAGTTTACCCTCTATTGCGATTTGAATATTCAGCCCTTATAAGTTTTTTTTTTCTAAAAAAATAAATATTGATTTTTAATGTATTTTTAAATTATTTTTTATGGAGGTTCTGCGTATGATAATGAAACGTTCAAACGTGGTTATAATTAAGAAAATGTCGAAAATAAGATTCTTTTTAAGAAAAAAATTATTTGTAATAACACTAATCAAAAATGTTATACACGGTTCTCGTCTTAAATTTTCTCGTCTTGCACGGTTATCAGTTTTCGTTTTGCTGTATAAATTAACGAACAATTTAATTAATGAGGTGAGATAGGCAGAAATGATGGAGTATAACTTTGAATTTAATTATAAATTATGCGATATGGCAAAGACCGCTTTAATGGTGTTGGGCGATAGCCAACTTCTTTGTTACTCCTTACGACGAGGATAATAAGTGTAGTCTGAGGCTGTGTTCTCGTATATTAATTAATATTTTTTTAGTTTAATTGTATTTAAACAAATATTATTAAATTCTAAACTTAATATTATATTTTAAAGCAACGTAATGCACATTGATATTTGACAAAATAGACTTGGAAATTGAAAAATGTGCTGATCAGACAACCGTGTGGAATTTATTTTATTGATTTTATATTTATAAAATCACAATTTCGGATATCGGCTGTAGATTAATAGGTATACAAGGTAGCAGATCATGTTACCAATTACTGATTGAAATGTTTAGAACTTTTTTTCTAATTTATTTTACAGCGAGTCTATAATTTTGGATTCTCTTCATTTAACCGCAGAAATAAAACAGAGTAAAGAGCAAATAAATTTTTTTCTTTCCAAATTAATTTTAAACCTTTACAGTTTACTTGCACGTTTCTTACCTTTACAGTTTACTTGCACGTTTCTTACCTTTACAGTTTTCTTGCACGATCTTTTCGACTCTGATAGACTTTTTACTACCACAAATAATTTCGATTCAAAATTTATTTCCCTTAATGTTAATGCAAAATCTACGTTGAAATGACTGCTATTTGGATAGGAATATTTGATACTCAAATTGTGCATGTCGATAGAGGGTCGACGCCATCAATAAATTTGATATTCAAATTGTGCATAGAGGGTCGACGCCATCAATAAGTTTGAGCTATTGCTTTTACCCGTCTATGGTGAAAAAAGATGAGTTATAAATTATAGATATATTTGATACTCAAATTGTGCATAGAGGGTCGACGCCATTAATAAGTTTGAGCTATTGCTTTTACCCGTCTATGGTGAAAAAAAGAAGGGTTATGAATTTAGTTTTATTTATAATGTATATGTATGCGTTGTCTCATGAATACTATAATTACTAAACGATTCACCAATGAGGTTTCCTTTGATTCCACTTAACAACCCTAGCAGTAGTCCGATATATAAAGCTATAAAAATAACAATATTAGACCCACGAGACGCTATAAAGCTACAAGTTAATTTTAACGTTGCAAAAGTTTATAACGCTTTGCGCAATTCTATAACCGTGTTGTTTGGGTTCTCCTAGTTAAGTTAAGGACTTGTAAAATTATCACCAGTATTACCAGGTTTCTATCTAATTATTACTAATAATTAGAAAAAGTGAACAAGTATATAGTAAGTATAACTTTATGTTGTTGCTTTCCCAAGTGACTTACGGCGCAGTCGTTAAATACTGATGTCTTAACTTGAGAAAAATCTCTGAATTAATGTATAGTCGTAATTCTGATTTTAAATATAGCAAAGAAAACATAAAAAATCATCTTTTTTCTTTGATATGTTGATACATCAATTATGAATGTTTTACAATAAAAATGGTAAGTAATAAAGAGAAATGAGTATAGAAATGACTTGAGTTAAACCCTTAAGCAAAATCGTACGGAGAGATATTTGCTTTTAAAAATTTTGACTTTCTTAATTGATGATAACGCGCGGGGACCGTGACTATCGTTAAATTGTTTTTCTATGTATCTAAAAAAATAATTAGAAATGATTTTTCTCTAATTTTTACAGACAATAATTGCAATCAATTTATTGAGATGAATATAAAAATCGTTAAAAATAGAAAAACAAATCATTGTTTCTTGAAATGTCTCAGTCCAAAGTACGAATACGGCAAATGTAACTTTCAAATGAAAATGACCCACATGCAACGGATATCGACCGGCCAAAATCTTGGCCTTTATCTGAGATTACTTTTAATTAGAGGAATGCGGACCACTACGATTCACTTAAACGTGAAAGTAGAAACACGGATTAGTGAATGTGTTAATTGTCGTGCAGTCTGTACTAAAACATTCATTCCGAATCATGTAATTAAGAGAAATTGAAACTAATGGAAATTACATTTGTTATCGACAAAATAACACTATTCTTCCTTAAAAAAATTGGAATCCTAAGTATAATTTGCTTAACAGTAAGGAATATGCAAGATTTCATTAACTCCATCTAGGGCTAAACAAATAATATTTGGTTACAATAATGTCATTCTTTCGTCTGGCATTCCCACAGCGTATATATTGTAATCACTCAAAATTATTTATAATGTTTAAATATGGTGCAGCGCGTCATAGAAAAGTATTTAAATCATTCATCAAACAGTATAGTCTTTAGGTTTTCAAAATTCTATTGTTATATTCACTCGTTACGTAACATAGCATATGTTCACTCCTAGCCTATTATATTTTCTGTCACGTTCATACCAATTACGTACAGGGAGATCTATCTTTCAAGATAAATACCGTTGATTTTTTTTTAGATTAAAACTGTTCACACACTTTATTCTTTATGTAATTTCTTAATTTCACTTATACTTTTTCATATTTCGCTGATAACTGGCAAAAAATCGTATTTAATCCATTGTTTAAAAACTATAGTATTGCTCTGACATTGATGTATAAGTAACCAAGAGTTCTTATTTCTGTAATTTATGGCATTGCGAAGTTTTTATTAATGACGTATTAATTTTCTTTTATTTCCGATTTTAAGAATGTTTTCTGCTAATCTTTGCGTTCTATTAAGTAGTGTGCATCTACAAACGTCAGAAATTTCTAAGTATTGCGACCCTGAATAGTATAGCCCCTTTAGTGAGCAACAGTGATAAATTTGTATTGTCCCAATCTTTTAAAACTATAGTTAGGATCAATATTCTATCAATAAAATTCAAAGCGATAGGCAGTGAGAAAGATTTTAGAATGAGCAACATTTTTAGAGCTTCTAACAGCTTCGTAACCCTTTTCAATCTAGTTTCAAAATCGAGTTGCAGCACTTCTACTGCTTTAATAAATGTCATTGATTAATATAGATAGAATGTCTTGTTCTTTCGTGGCCACATTTCATCAGATGTTATAGTGTCCGTGTTAGAGTTCTATTAATGAGATAGGGGCGGCCGGATGCACTGCTTCACCTCAATACTGCTTTGGGAAATTGACGTTGAACAATAAGCATTTTGACTTTTCAACCAGTGTTCGTTTCATTCCTTCCGCTATATGCACCGAACATTTTTTGTGGGTGCATATGGGGTGGTCGTTTGATATTTAATCCCAGCATTTTTACGAACTCAGAGAATTCTACATTTATGTATTTGAGCTTATTGTCTAAGCGGAGATAATTGATTTTCAACTTGGTTTTTGAATTCTTTGAATTTTTCCAAGGCTTCCGATTGCCTTTGTAGGAAGTAAGTAAAAACCTTTATTGAACAGTCATTTATGACATTAAAAAGTATCTCCCTTCACCGATCGATCTAGTTTATATCCCTTTTGTCAACATCCGATGTATATGAAATGTTATTATACGAGTATGTATTTCATCTGAACATATTGTTGATCAAACTAGCAGTAGCTACATCTTCCGTTCTTTCTGTTTGTTATAGTTTAAAGTAATCGTTATTGTTAAACTTTATTTGACTACCGTTTTAATGACTTGGCTAACCTGACACATATAACACACTTAAGTTTTGCTGTACTCACCTTCTTCAACAGGCGTCAAGGTTCACTTGACCAGAGCCCTTTACTGAAAGTGGTTTTCCATCGGTCACTTTTATCGTCTCGATAGACGCACTGTTCCTGCCGCTGAGTTCTGATAATCTTGCTTTGTCATATGCATGGAGTCGAATCTATGTACCATGGCCTCGGTATCATTGACCAAAGCGATGAAAGAAGGAGCATAACTTAAATTCTCGTTGTTTGAGTTACTCCTTTGTTTTTGCTCGGGTTTGTATTATGTTCTTATATGACCGAATTTGTTACAGTTAAAGCACCTGTGTCCTTTTCGATGATAATTTTTATGTCTTTTCCCTTTGAAATTGTCCCTTTGAATGTTACGAACGTAAATAACTGACGATGATACAAGGGGTATCTATCATCGTCAGTTACTTTGACGTTTTATAAAATTTATTTTCTAACTTTAAGCGAATCTACACTTATTTTCATATCTGAGCATTTGATCGCTATGATCGTTAGTTTGCATGATTCCGCTAGAACTGAGAGTAACATAGTTTCAAGCTACTTACCGCCTACAGCAAACCAGATACTCCGGAATTTATGTGTCATGCTCATTATTTTACCTGACGTAGTCTTCGATATTTTGACATTCCGCAAGAGTTGTAAGCAATAAATGCAACGTGACATGGTAGTCCAGAGTGGTTCAAAACACGTGCCAGATTATTTCGCAGTATGAGCTTCTTGAATATGAACATAAAGCGATGTTCACAATTAAATGAAACTACGTGATATAGTATTATTTCTACTTTATTTAAGTTCTTTTCCACGACCTAGGTTTCGTTGTATTACAACATCTTCAGGTGGGCTATTAGCAGAGATCTCTGCTAATAGCCCACTTGAAAATGTTGTAATACAACGAAACTTAGTTCGTGGTAAATAACTTAAAGAAACTAGAAGTAATACTACATCACGTAGTTTAATTAAATTGTGATTAATGAATTTCTACGAAATTAACGCCAAATATGTTCAATAAAGCGATGTGGCAATTAAAAAAATAATTTTTGTTCTCGCTTTCGAGTCAATTTTCGAGACATAGTTCCATAATTCTTCACGTTGAAGGTAAGTTTTTACGGCGAATCTCCACGTGGAATAATTATCATGAACATTTAATGTTATTGAATTATTTGAAGATATTTTAACCTTATTCGTTGTTGTAGTTAGTTTCCACGTTCGTGGGTTATATCGTTTTGACACTTTCCTTAATTTTTTAAATGTGAAATTATTTCGATGCTAGGCCCATAACCTGATGAATTAATGTTGAGAGTGGGTGAACCATTGGATGATTACTGATATATACCTTGACGAGGAATCCGGGTAAATAGCCAGCAAAACACTTGGTGTCACGTAGAAGAATAAGTAAAAGGGTACTTGCGGTGACGGAATTACGGTTTATTTACGACTCCACCGTGGACTATAAGGATTACAAAAGAAGAACAACATTACTATAGACTAAATATTTTAATAGTGACTATAAACCAAAACGGAAAAATGTGCGCATATATTATATTCTTAATATATCAAAAATTATTAAATAAAAATAAATATAATAATAAGAACCTAACGAAGTACATAATAACTTTTTAGAAACGATTACAAAAAATATTAAATACCGCTTTTTAAATGTGTAGCCATTGGTAAAGGAATTGAATATAAACTGTAATTGACATTCGTTCAACTTTGTCAAAATAAATGTTTTTTTTTTCGATGTAACCAGATATACTTCAACATTTATATGTTCGTTAACTATTTGTGCCTCAAAAACATGATTACGTGGGTGGCGATTGTGATCGGCGTGGCGGAATCTTCATATTCTTTCATTTCTTTATGATATTTACCTCGACGCAGATTCGCGATGCAGATACGCATGATCCTCATTCCTAAATACTGTTCGTCTTTCTAAATTATGGAATTTATTGGATCATAGCGTTAAAAATTCACCGTACATATGCGCTTTCAAATCAAGTTGAGAAGTTATACTTTTCTTGATTTTACTCGGGCCAATTCGCAACCTTCCCTTCACGTCCTGTTTTCCTTCATGTCTTATCATTTTCCTCGTGACGTATTAAATTTAGACCCTTGTTAGAGTTCCTAATCTCAAATTGAAAAACGGAACTCCTACAAGATCAATCACGTATTCGTCTGTCACATCCGATTTTCTCAAAAACCAAGCAACGTGCATACTTGAAATTTTGCAGAATTTTAGTGCGTCTTATTAATCCACATGTTTAGCTAACTTTTTAAAATATTTATATAAAAAATTTAAAAGATGATAAATTCTTTTTTAAATTTTATGTATCATTTGGGGTATCATTTTATTTTGAGGATTACAAAAATATGTTTTTTGTTTTACGTATTTTAAATTACATATTTTAAAATATGCAAAAATAGAGTATCTCCCCTTCTCTTATTTTTGAAAATGCTGAACCAAAAGTAAGTTCGACTGGTCGTTTGTACGAGTGGTTGGCGTCATGTTTGAAAAAAACCAGGAAAATGTTGACCTTTTGTTTCGATTGAAATAGCAAAATGCGAATTCTTATAATTCTGTCCTGTTTATTGACAACCCTAATTAAATATATTTTTGTACATTCATATATATGTACCTATTTAAACAAATAACGTAATGTTCCTTCGAATTGTGAATCATTTGTACAACTGCATAAACATACGGAGTTGTATAAACGTAGCGGGGCAAGCGGGGTAGAGCGAGCGCGTTCTACGTTCGCGATTGGTGGATCGAGTGGCCTGTTCTTTATTTGAGTTTCAATTTAAACGTGCTTTTGATAGTCCTTGAAATTCAGACTAAATAAATGAGTATCGGCATACTTTTGTTGCAAAAGGCTTTCGACAAAAGACAAGAAACAAATAATGTTTACATAAACTCGACAAAATTATTTGTTTGCTAATAAGCCTAAATAATGTTCCAATAGCGAAATAAAACCGCGAAAATTGCATTGTTGTATTCAAATGTGTTAAAGTAGCCATGTCATTGTTTTATATATACGTAGTGGTTCGGTGATGATGTGATTGGCTGAAGTTTGACGAGGGTCCGCTCGAATTCCCCCCGGTGTTAGCGTTTGAAATTCGAATCGTTTGTCCCGCACAAACGATTTGAATTTCAATCGAATTTCTCCCAAAATACTTACATCAGAAAAATACTTTCTCCCCTATAAGTCATTATTATTATAAATATGACCTTTACGGTTTTAGATCTAATTACCTAAGACTCCAATTATTTTTACCACTCGGAATTGGTGTAAAAAAACTCTGGCCAGTTTTCCAAAAAAATTTACTGTTCTGTTACACATAAATCAATAAAAAACAGAAATATTGTGTGAAAAACTGGATACTAGTCAATTAAACAATATTTATGACCAGACAAAAATTTCCATTTTAACGCTAGCTGCAAAAGGTGAACGAGAATCAAAGAATTTTTTTAAAAGGAATTGCCGATCGTTTTTTGGGATAAGTTTAGTTTCTCTTAAAAAAATATCCGAATTCCAAAAGAAGTAGAAATCCGTCGGTCCGGTGAGTACCCCAAATGACGCAAGATTTTTAGCTGTGTCTCCTGCAATTTTAAGACGATCGATTCGTTCGAATCACGCTCTGTAGCCCTTTCATTCTTGTCTTGACTCGACAGAGAGATGCACGCCTTTACTAATTTTTTAAAATGATATAATCACTCAATTTTGAAACGTACAAAGATTTCAAGCTCCTCTGTTTTGTTGATTGTCATGTGTCAATATTGTTTAACACTACAAACTCTACTACTAGGTCAGTTCTACTTTAAAAGTGATCCATTTCCATAGTCAGTTTCAGGTCATAATTATCAATCAACGGAACGCGTTCTTTCGCATTGAAACATTCAAAATCGAAGCGAAGTGATAATACATCGAGCGTTTGCTTGTTCTATTCAATCCGCACACCTCGTTATTTACGGTTTTATATTTCTATATTTTTGTGCTGATTGCTAATAATGTCGAGTTCCAGCGAAAGTTATATAAAAATCTTACATAATTAATTTATATGATTCGGAGTGTTTCTAAAGAAGAAACATGTCAATACATATAATAAGATTATAATATAGTGAATCTGTACATTAAAAATATTTCAAAAAAGTGATTGATTTAGCATATATAATGATAATAGAAGCCAGAAAAACTTTTTTTAATAATTTTTTGCCTTTTTGTCTGTATGGTAATTTGTACGCGTATCACGCAAAATCTACTGGACGGATTGGATTTTGACGAAGAGAAGAAAAAATGTTTTTTTTTTCTTAATTACCCGCCAATGAAAGTTAAACTCTTTACCGATTCCCACAAATTCAAAATAATATTATTGATAAAACGGTTTTAAACTTTTTGTTGTGTGAAATACAATGCTACCTGAAGGTAACTTCATATAGATAATAAAAACATATTTTTATCTAATTGTTCATTAGGCACATATGCTAAGAGCATTATTTCTTTTGGTACGGTTGTTATCCTCCACGTCTGCCATGTTGTCTTTTATTGTGAAAAGCATCGCTAATGTGAAATTAAAGTAAAAGATATTTTACTGCTATTTGCATTTTTATTTTCTTCTTTATCTTTGGTACACTTTTAGTTAGATTAAATGAATATTTATCAAGTAACCAAACGAAACGAAATTCTAATAATTTAAAAAAAAATTGTATTAAGTACATAAAAATACAAAAAATATTTAATTATCAGAACGAATAATTCAATAACAAAATATTTTAAAGCAATAGAATGTAATCAGAGTGCCCACATTCTGGAAAGTCATTGAAGTCGAGGGGCCACCTTGGAATGTCAGGGAAAAATTGAGATTATACACTATTTGCGTTCCAGAATTCCGAGTGATTGTAAAACGGGGGATATAATTAATTAATGCTCTAGTCTGACCCTTAATCCAGACTATTGAAGCATTTTTTTCCAGGTTTGGAGTGACCTACATTATGACATCGTTTTTGGTCATAATTCGATTACTCTTATTTAGTTTTTTTTTAAAGAAGTGGAGTGGAGTACATTATGACATCGTTTTTGGTCTTAATTAGATTACCTTATTTAGTTTTTTTTTAAAGAAGTGGAGTGGAGTACATTATGACATCGTTTTTGGTCTTAATTAGATTACCTTATTTAGTTTTTTTTTAAAGAAGTGGAGTGGAGTACATTATGACATAGTTTTGGTCTTAATTAGATTACTCCTTTTTTGTTTTAATAGGTTTCCTTTTTTTGTTTCAGTAAAATCTTTCATTTTCTGATATGAATGTCAAAGTGCAGACTAGTGTTCTCTGTGAGTGATATTAAATTAATATTACTCATAAAGAACGTTAGTCTGCACTTTTATATTAATAATATACTAAACATAGTGGAGGACACTTAATATAGTGGAGTATATTATTAATATACTTAATATAGTGGAAGGGCAACAGTCTAAATAAGTGCTAAACAATGTATATTTAATAAAGTATGACTAGATTCCAAACTCAATTCTGAATTTTTTAAATGGTTAAATAATGTCCCAGATAATCCAGGATTAGCATACTGTAAAGTGCGCTGCAAGTCATTCAAACTCAGTAATATGTACAGGCAAGCTCTAGTTTCACACGCCAAGGGGCCTAAACATATTAAAAATATCGAGTTAAAAAAGGACAACACGCCTTTTCTTTCTTTTAAAAAGAGACGACGACTTCGACAAGATAAGGGTAGAGGTAGAATGATCCCACAAAAACCGAAGAAATGTGCAAACACTTTTCATACAATGACGACGGTGTCACATTCGTCGAAATACTTTGGAAGTTACAAATTGTATTCGATAAAATGTCACTAAATTCAAGTGATAGAAGCACTGCTGCATTTATAAGAATGTTTCCTGACAGTTAAATCGCCTTACATTTTTCAATGTGACAAAACAAAAGCGTCATATGTGATAAACCACGGAATAGCACTGTATTTAAGATCATGTTTGTAAAAAGAGCTTGAACATTTGTCTATTTTATGGCGTTTCTTTTGTATAAGTTGAATGAAGTCTCACAAAAATATCAAATATGGTCATACGATTTTCGAACAAGAGTACTGACAAGAGTTGATACAGATATTGGACAAGCATTTTTCTATGGAATTCAACTGCTAATAATCTATTGGTTGGTTTTTTAGAGGGTTTGTCTGATCTAGACAGAGACAAGTTATTGCAAGTTTCAATGGACGGAGCCAACACGAACCTTAGCTATCTTCAAAAGTTAAAGACTGAACTCGCCACGGAAAATTCAAAAATTCCATTAATAGAGATCGGAGTTTGCGATTTACATACCGTGAATGGCGCTGTTAAGACAGGACCTAAACAAACTGGCTGCGAAATATACGAACTTTTAAGAACAATTTATAATTACTTCAGAGACTCGTCTGTTCGTCGAGCTCGAGTAATTATTAGAGGTACAGAATTTCCTCAGAAGTTCACTTCAATAAGAAGGCTTGAAAATGACCCTTGCATAGACCGAGCTTTGAAAGTTTATGATAATGTTAGGGAATTCGTTACAAACTCATATGCTCCACAAACTCACAATAAAAACAAGTTAAATGCTTTGCTGAAGGCTCAACTAGCAGCTGTGCGGTTGGTTATATCAGACTGCCGACCGTTTTTAAAACGATTCCAAAGCGAAAAATTTCTTACGCCGCTTTTATATACTGCCATCGTGGAGTTAATAAAAACCTAATGACGAAGATAGTGAAACTTCAAAACTCGAGGGTGCTTCCAGTCAAAATTACATAGATCTGCATTTGAAGAACACGGAAAATTTATTATTAAAAGAAAATGTTCACATTGGGTAAGTAGCAAAGCGCTTTTTAAAAGACGCAAATTTGTTTTGTGGAAAAAAGCTCTATCAAATGTCGTTTTGTACGGGGTCTTTGATATGCTTTGATCCAAAAATCGTAAAGCATAAACCTGAAGTGATCAATAAACGCGTAGATGTCCTGTTGGAAATAATGGTCGATTTGGACAAAATTAAAGAGCATCTGGCTGACAAGGCGAAAAGACAAAATGGTTTCCGAAGTGCGGGGAACACTTGAGCCAACATTTTGCTGATTTTAGTAGTGACAATAAAATCTGTGTAGATGAGTCCTACCATTCACTGTTGGAGCTGATAAAAGCAATACGTGGCCAAATGGGGCGTCATGAAGATCTGCTTTATCCTCTCCCACGGTAACGCGAATGTGGAGCGAGGGTTTTCCATTAACACATCTCTCTTAGTTTAAAATTTATTGGAGGAGTTGCTAATATCCCAAAGAAGTATATATGACATCTTAGAAAATATTAGTGGTCCTCAGGAGTTTGCAATCACGTTACAACTAAAGAAAAGGAATGTATAAGATTAAAGAAGTAAAAAGAACCTAGAATAGGTTTACGTTAAACACCTTTTTTCTTCCTATAGTGCTAGACTTTGGAAGAGGTTGAAGACAAAAAGAAAAAATTGGAAATACAAAGAGAAAAAGAAGTCGTGGAATTGGAAATGTTAAAAAGAGCGTTACAAGCAGAGAAAAGGAATGTATAATGTTAAAGAAGAAAAAAGAGCTGAGAATAGGTTTACGTAAAACACCTTTTTTGTTCCTATAGTGCTAGCTAACGCTATACTATCATTTATATATTTTTTAATCTGTCGATTGTTACTCTGTGGATATTTCTTTTTAATCTGTTGTTACTCAGTAGAGATATTTCTTTCATAATCATAATTATTAGTTGTTTATTGACAGAATATTCGAATATAATGCTTTTATTTTGTTATTTTTTTTTAACTAAGTTTTTTTTCCTGCAATAATATCTTTAGTTATAAAATTATTATTAGTAGATACTGGAAAATACTGATCTCATATAATTTTCACTATTTCTATAATATGAAAATACTGTGCCTAAAAATATAAATTATATGGGTACTATCATTTCATCTAAAAGAATACAAAAAATACTGTAAAATTAAAAGCATATATTTCAATAATAAATGTTATACTTTATCTTTCTTTAAAATGAATATAGTTCGAGAGGGAAATTTTAAAAAATGGTCAGGAAAGTCAGGGATTTTTTTTACATTAGCAGTGGTAATGCTTATCCGCTGTGAAAATCTAACTGATAAGTAACTAATAGATGGATAAAGATAGTAGCATATTATTGTGGGACGCATACTAACCGCCGATAACTGATGGTGGCTTATCTTTCGGTAGCTATTACTACTGACGCTTCGTATGTTATAGTACCGGCAGTTGATCTCATTTATTTTTCAAAGTTAACGAGTCACGCAAGGACAAAGTATTTCACTTCTTAAACAGTTGTTAACGCACGAGTCGGTGTTTGACAAGATATAAATATATATATATGTAAATGTAAAGACAATTAAGTAAAGCTAGGCTTCATGAAAATACATATAATAGACTAAACAAGCACGCAAAGTTAAAAAATTAAAAGGGATTTAATGTATTTGAAGACATGTTGGATTAAATATGCTCGATAAAATATCTTCCATTTTTATTATTTCTTTAGCAATTTGTTACATTTTTACAATTAACTTCAAAGAATTATAGAATTACATAATCAATAAAATGATGGTAATTTTTCAAAACAACCACTTACTCGTGTTAGGCTCACTTTATTAGAATCTGAAAAATATTATAAATAGCGTACAAAAAATTTAATGTCACCAGGCTGATAATTTTCTTCTATAGGACTCTATTACGTATACTAATATATAAATTATTAGCACTCAAAATGGAGAAAATAAAATATAACAGTGAAAATAATAAAGTAATATTGAATATGGCCATACTAGTTAGTCAGCGAGAAATGTTGAATGTAAAATTGCAGCTCAAGATAGTACTCAAATGGAAAAAATGAATATAACAGTGAAAATAATAAAGTAATTGAATATGGCCGTACTAGTTAGTCAGCGAGAAATGTTGAATGTAAAATTGCGGCTCAAGATAGTACTCAAATGGAAAAAATGAATATAACAGTGAAAATAATAAAGTAATTGAATATGGCCATACTAGTTAGTCAGCGAGAAATGTTGAATGTAAAATTGCGGCTCAAGATAGTACTCAAATGGAAAAAATGAATATAACAGTGAAAATAATAAAGTAATTGAATATGGCCATACTAGTTAGTCAGCGAGAAATGTTGAATGTAAAATTGCGGCTCAAGATAGTACTCAAATGGAAAAAATGAATATAACAGTGAAAATAATAAAGTAATTGAATATGGCCGTACTAGTTAGTCAGCGAGAAATGTTGAATGTAAAATTGCGGCTCAAGATAGTACTCAAATGGAAAAAATGAATATAACAGTGAAAATAATAAAGTAATTGAATATGGCCGTACTAGTTAGTCAGCGAGAAATGTTGAATGTAAAATTGCGGCTCAAGATAGTACTCAAATGGAAAAAATGAATATAACAGTGAAAATAATAAAGTAATTGAATATGGCCGTACTAGTTAGTCCGCGAGAAATGTTGAATGTAAAATTGCGGCTCAAGATAGTACTCAAATGGAAAAAATGAATATAACAGTGAAAATAATAAAGTAATTGAATATGGCCGTACTAGTTAGTCAGCGAGAAATGTTGAATGTCAAAATTGCGGCTCAAGATAGTACTCAAATGGAAAAAATGAATATAACACTGAAAATAATAAAGTAATTGAATATGGTCGTACTAATTAGTCAGCGAGAAAAGTTGAATGTAAAATTGCGGCTCAGGATAGTACTCAAAATGGAAAAAATGAATATAACAGTGAAAATAATAAAGTAATTGAATATGGCCGTACTAGTTAGTCAGCGAGAAATGTTGAATGTAAAATTGCGGCTCAGGATAGTACTCAAATGGAAAAAATGAATATAACAGTGAAAATAATAAAGTAATTGAATATGGCAATACTAGTTAGTCAGCGAGAATTGTTGAATGTAAAATTGCGGCTCAAGATAGTACTCAAATGGAAAAAATGAATATAACAGTGAAAATAATAAAGTAATTGAATATGACCGTACTAGTTAGTCAGCGAGAAATGTTAAATGTAAAATTGCGGCTCAAGATAGTACTCAAAATGGAAAAAATAAATTTAACAGTGAAAATAACAAAGTAATTGACTATGGCCGTACTAATTATTCAGCGAGAAATGTGGAATGTGAAATGGCGGCTCAGACAATTGGCGTAAACGTCGCGTAATTTTAACGATAGCGTGAATCCAAGTGTTTTCAACTTTGGTACGAGTACATAATCAAATAATAAGGCTTGACAACGACGTAGTTTGTTTTGTATTCTAAAGTGATTCCATTTTTTCACCAGTCGTATGCCATTTGGATATGGTGCGTACACATCTTTAAAGAAACTAGTACATTACCTACCAATACCAGATCGATTAAAAGTTACTAAACTTTGATTCTTTAGAGTAACATGTCTTAAGAACTATGTCGTTACAGCGCCCATAGGAGTAACTTGAAATTGTACAGAGTAATAAAACATATTACCCCACTCAAATGTATTCATATGGAAATCTTAGGGGGGAGAGGATAGGGACAAAATTAGTACATGTTTTTTATTCCATTTTTAATGTGGTATCGTATGAAAGGGCTAGTTATAAGGGTTCTAAAAATATTTTTTTTCATAATTTTAAGTAGAATATCTCCAGAAATATGTAGAAAAACATGCAAAACATATGACCCAGTCCCTACCCTTCTTTACGAATCAAACTACTCAAATTAAAATTAAGGAAAAAGATAGGGTTTTTAGAAGCCTACGCAATGGTTGTAGGAAAACTATAGCGAAGATTCTATATATCGTAATTTTTTAAACATACTCCATATTGTTACGTCTCTGAAAAATGTTGAAGGCAAAATTTTTACTCGGTGAAAAATCAAAGTTCGTAAATAATTTGATAGAAATATAATATACCATTAAATAATTATCAGAGCCTAAAGGTATATGGAATTCGATATGTTTGTGTAGATATTAATTACCATAACACATAATCGTTAAAAATAATTAACTTTCATTTAAATACATGTTAAATGAGGTGTCGTAACGAAGATGATGGCCAGAAATCGTCCAATTACCGGAAATTAAAGTTCAGTGGAAAAATGTTTACCGATACAACGCGTAAAGTCCCACATTTACTTCGTAACAAATGTAAAGAAAAGTTAACATGGACAATTATTAATGTTTGTTGTATAAAAGCGGAAATTTAGGGTAAAGTAATTTATAAACAATGAAAGCTTTTATTGTGCCTTTTGCCGGCAGCACCCATGTACATTCCGTAACACGCGAACGGAATGGGTCGAAAACCGTTCACGAACTCAACACAGCATTTAAAACAGATATTTAATTTCCCGAAGTCGATTGCCAACACAATGTTTGCACATATCTTGCGTGTTTATAATACTTGTCATATTTTAATTAACTGGCCAAATATCCAACAAATAAAAAAAAACTTTAACAAATGTTAAAACTCGATAAAAAAATGTTTTTCCTTATTCTTAATTTTTATAAAAGGCTAGTTTTCGCTAAAAATAAATTGAATGGGTTGCAGTTTCTAATGATTAATCATAATATGGAGATACCAAAAAACAAAATTATTTATTATTAAAAGTAAAGAATGTTTTTATTTTAAGAAAATAAATTCGGCAAATTACGAATTCAGTCACGTAACAGTTAACACCGATCAGAAAGCGTTACAGAATACCTCACAAAACATCATTATTGTTTTTGACGTTTTAGATTTACAGATTATACACAACAGGTTATTTGATTAATTTTTCGTTTTAAACAGTTTTTGTAAGTGAATGCAGATTTTTCGCATTAAACAGTTTTGTTCATCACAATTTCGAAATGTTAAAACTTCAATGTAAGTATACACGAGTGTAAAATATGTATTATAATGTTAAATAGTATTACTTCAGTTTCGTTATCAGTAAGAGACTATTTTTACACACGTATTCTAAGGTAATTTATACTGTTTTTGACGTTAGATTTACGAAGCATAAACTACTTAACCTAAACTCATACATTATTGTTTTATTAATAAACTTGTAAATGTTAAAACTTCGATGTAAGTATACACAAGTGTAAAATATGTATTATAATGTTAAATAATTACTTCAGTTTCGTTATCAGTAAGAGTTTGTTTTTACACACGTATTCTAAGGTAATTTATACTGTTTTTGACGTTAGATTTACGAAGCATAAATGACTTAACCTCACCTCATACATTATTGTTTTATTAATAAATTTGTAAAAATAATGACTGCAAAATTCATAAGTATTGCTTCGACATTATAATGTTTTTCTGTAGAAAACGCAATCGCAAGTCATTTTTTAAAACAAAACCATTATCACAATGTTTTAGTACTTAAACTGCAAATAAACAGTTACATCAAAATGATTTACAAAAATATATTCTTGAATCTGTAAATAGACTACGAGCTCATTGAAAGTTTTAGCCACTTTTTCCGTATTTGTTTACTTTTAGGAACATATATAAATAATTTGTTTAGCGTTTTAATACTCGTGTTTTTACACTGGGTCACTATACAATACTTGTAACAATACGAATTCACTTTTAATTAAACAAAAGAAGCAACTGTCATACGTAGACACGATTATTTTTATTTGTTTCATGAGTAGTGACGTTATTCAAGACGCTATGACAGTCTTGAGCGTTTTCGAGGTAAATTTAAATTGTTTTTTTAATACGCAAAATACATAATGTAAATGTTTGATTTTTGGAAAAATATAATTGTTTTTGGTTAAACAGATATATAAGGATAGTGTTAACCACCTTCCCAAATTTAGTCAACTAGCCTATTACCGAACTAAACTGACTAACTCACATTTTTTATATTAAACTGTAACAAACATATATTTTTTCGACTAATTTAAATGGAATTTTAAACGATACGTCTTGTAAGATAATATTAATTTAAAAAGGATACGAACATGTTTTATAAAGAGAAATATTACAGTCCCAAAATTAACTAACGAACAAACTAATTTTGCCCCAACTACTCTGAAACAGAAATCATAGATTTCACGAATTTGATAAATTTAGCGTATTATATATATGTAGAAATATTAATTATACAAAAAGTAAATAAATATGAAATTTTTTTTGTTAGAATATAATAAATATTTTCATATCATAATATAATAGTTATTTTAAAATTTTTTAAAGAGTCAAAATTGTTAACCCCCCTTATTATTTAATTAATGAGTAATCAGTGTTAATATGTCGCGTCGTGGAATTTTTAAACCTTTCGAGTTTATCAAAATTAAGAAAAAAATTTGTAAATTTCATTTTTAAAATGATCACGAAACCAGCTCCGGTTTAAATGTTTTCTTTAAAATTTGTCCTAATTTTGTTCCTAACTTTCCCGTCAATTACGATCGTCCCTTGTCATTTACAAAGGTCTACATTGGCCAGTTCAGAATTTATATGGATGGACCGTTTATTCTATACAATTTCCATTCTCAATGCTCCAGATACGAAGAACAGAGTATTCTATAAAATAAAAGATAGCTAAATACACGTTTTGCTTTCGATACAATCCATTGTATTATAAGTGTTCTTTAAATATAAATGTATACATATGCAAATGTATGTTTATAAACAAATGCCGGTATCACGATTAGAGGCCGAGACTCTGTGACCAGGTTTGAGTCATTCATTCTTCATGTTTACATTAGCTGCATAAGTGCGAATACGTTGTACGTGTATAACGTTTTTCCGCTTTCCACATTGGGAAAGCATATGTATGTTGTCCGAATTAGTTGTAATTACGCACGTTTTCTAGGTACACTAGTGACCCGGGCCGGCTTCGCAGGGGTATAACTTTGTGCTGACGTAGATAGTGATTAAATATTTTTCTTTACAAAACCACATTATGTGTTTCTCCTCCAGATGTGAACAAATTATGTAATTTTTGAACAAATTACAATATGAACAAATTATGTTTACATGTTACACGTGATAAGATAGATTAGTGCTTATAATTTAGCTATAGATCAATGCGTATACTTTAGCTAAGAGTTAGTGTTGTTTTACTATAATTATGTTAAGGATGCCTGTTGAGTGTATCTTCCTTCAGTTTTATCCATTTTGTTATATTTTTTACGATGTTCGTCCATATTTTGCCCGTCATCTTGACCACGAGGTCTGCCCACACTCCCTGCCCCAGTGGTCCTGGCCATATTATGGTCTCAATTGTTCGTCGGTGGTCTAACATTTTAGCCTCATGGCTGCCTGTTTCCATTTAAATTTTGTATGATATTGAAGAGTGATAGTTATTTTAGTCTTCTTTCACATTCACTCATGTCTAATTTTTCTTATTTTTGAAATGCTTCTTTTCGTAGCTCTTAAACTCATTATTATTTTGCATTTTTTTAAGTTTTTCTTGTGTAGAAATGACTGCGTAAATTAGACTAATTAAAATGTTAGCTTCTAAACAACACTTTATAGATCGACCATAAAATATATCTTTTGAAAAAAATTTATGAGCCCAGTTTAAATTTGTTTCCCACCAAGATTCGTCTGCTTAGTTCTTCATCACTATTTTTATCAATGAATTATATTTATTTCTTTCGGTAGATGTATCTTTTGTACATACTCCAACTCTGTGTCGTAAGGTCGAATTTGTCTCTAAAGCCCTTTGCCAATCTTTGGTTATGTTGATATTTATTATTAGGCTTACTTTCGAAAATGTTGATATGATCTACAAAAACGATGTAATAATTTGCTAAATTCTCTATAGAAGCGAAATACAGTCTGTTCTGCTGGTTGGACCTTCTCTAATTCGGGACCAGTTCTAATTTTCTAAATTCTTTATAACTTCTCTACGAACGAAACACTGTCTGTTTTGCTGGTTGGACCTTCTCTATTTCGGGGCCAGTTCTATAAAGTAATAGATCAGCGAACAACTTGCATATGGTTGGCATAAAGCTTGTGGATCGGTACTCGAATATATCTTTGTGGTGACTTTTTTGTGTAGCAGTATGATATATGAGCTATAAAATACCATTTTGTTATATTTACTGAATACGTACAGAACTCTTACAATTGACCTTGAACAAAAGTCAGAAAATTTTATTTTATCTGTAGCCTAAATATGATTCATAATGTCAAAAATGATGTTTTGGAGACGTTTGAAGACGTAAATTATTGACACGGCAAACTTTTGGCAAAACATTTAAAGTGACTAAGAAGTGAATACACACAAAAGAAAATGTATCGGTGAAAAGAATATTTTTCCAAACTAACGTTGACGGCAAGGTAAGGTTGCTTCTACAATAACTTTGTTTGTGTGTGCCAACGAGCTGTTTGAATAGCAGGATTATAAAAGGGCGATTAGTACAAATGTTATCCAGCGAAAAATAAGTTTAGATAGAAAATAGGTGGGATAGAAAAGATGAAAATTTTTGATCTCATTACGTTTCTATCTCTTATCGTAATAGGGTATGAAGCAACGGTGGCTTGTCTCACCTCATGGATCTAACATCGTTTCACAATTACCATTGTTTCGGTTTGTGAATTTAATCCTGCACAGTGAATAGCAAAGGGATTTGCATCGCTGTAGCTGTTAACGTTAGCCACAAAAGAAGAGTTGACGACCGAGCGTTTTCGAGATATTTATGTCGTTTTATGTAAACCGTTGTCTAGATATTTATGTTGTTTTATGTAAACCGTTGTCGAGATATTTATGTTGTTTTATGTAGGACCTCTTCCTTCCTACGAGAAACTATTACAATTTTAAACCTTTATTTGTCTGTTGCAGTCTCTTTCATCGAATATTCTAATCAATCGTAATGCAAAATTAATTGCTCAATTTAATACATTTATCGTAGGAACTTCTGGGTATAAAACCATATCAAGGAATGAAAAAATCATATCATATACATTAAATGCCACCTGTTTGCTAAAGAAAAGGGAGCAGAAATTGAATCACAGTATGGTATTTGTTGTTTTTTAAAGGTATTCGAATATTTTCCTTTGATCTGGTCTGTAAAAATTACTTAAATATAATTAGTGACTCATAAAACTAAGGTGTACTTTAGTGCCTCTACTTTGTTATCAATAGACTCTTTAATAGGATTTTCACTCTGTTTTCAGGAACGTGAGCAGAGTCTGTACCGACTAAAGGATGGGACAATGCAGAATCCACGCGCTGCGCCGCAAGAACGCGCGCCTATTGGACTGGCGTGTGTGCGTTGCACTCCAGATAGCAGGGTGAGGCTTCTATTGTATTTTAAAATTTTAAGATCTAAGAGGATTCTTCTCTTTTTTACTTCCCGTTTGCTCGGTGCCCTTTGCAAATTCAAAGGACTTTTTGTACATAAAGTAATTTTTTTAGCTGCGTTCGAATACATATCTACAAATTCAATGTATTTAATAAATCAATTATTTTGTTAGCATATCAATTCCTAAGGCATCGACGATGATTTTTCTTTTATTTAATAAATGAACGTTTGTGTGTCTTCGTTAAGAAATATGATGTTGTAGCAAAATCTTTATTAAAATCAATTCGTTAATTTTCGCTTCAGAACTCCCATAATTTTTTGATTTATTCATTGGACGACTGATTTTAACGAAAAGATTACATTTATGAAAAATGTAACGTGAAAAAATACATTTTGAAAATGAAAACTATTCTTTTCGTTAATGTGTGAAAACGCCATTTGATAGTTTCGAAAAATTACGTTATGTCAAAACGACAATCAGCTTGCAGCGACGTCACGCCATCGGCTCTTCAACAGAGCCTATCAAAGTTTAAAAACAGGCTTTGTTACATTAGATTATTTAAACCTACCCCTAAGCTGAATACAAAAATGGTTACTTGTTTCTTGGGAAATCCCAATTTTTTGAGTACGGAATTAAAAACACTTACCTGGTGAATTAGGTTATATTTTATGTTATATTCACTACTTACTTTTTGAAACACAGAAGCCAAATATATTTTTTAATATTCCCTATTATACTTTACAATACTTCTTCTAAGTTTGTCTAGTTTTTTAAGTTTTAATACCGCAAATCTAAGCTCTGCCGGCTTCTTTGTTGACATTCAAAAATATGAGGAATCACAGCAAGTAAAGAAACAGTTCCGCCAGTAGGAATGATGATTGTTTATATATATATATATATATATATATATATATATATATATATATATATATATATATATATATATATAAATTAAAACACGTATATGAAAAATATTGTCGTATCGAGGACGAGACATTCACCTCATGTTTTGATGTCCACTATTCAATAATTTTTATGAATAAAATTTACATTGAAGTGATCCTCACAACATATAATTTTGAAGAGGGTGCATATCCAGGATTCGCCCTTGCTGCTTCCATCCACTTTTTTTCTTATCTCTTACTGGTTATCTGATATCGTTAAAACTTACTTGCTCTTTTGGGTTATCTGATACTATTAAAAACAGTTAGAAAAGTTTATTGAATTGGACGGCCCCATAGCCGCGAACTAATTGTGAATACTTGGTTTTTTTAAACGATTGATTGAAGGACAATCGATTGTACAATGTTATTATAAATTCACGCTTATCCTGGAAAATATTTAGTAATAATTATTCAGTTTTTATTTAATACAAGAAATTGGTTCGTAAGTTTTTCCCACGGCCTTTGGCATACGCATCAATGTTACAGTGTCACATCACGTGACCTGATGTTAAAAGCGGATTTTGGAAATTTATATTTTGATTTTGGTTTTAATAAAACACATTTTATATTTTTTTGTTCTAATTATGCTTATTTCAAGTAAAAATCTTTACTATAAAGTATAAAAATCAACAAGCAATTTTCCCATTTTTATACTGCGCGCCGCCGCACGTTTGTGCATATTTGTTTTAGTATAAATTGTTTAGTCTGCTGTAGTCGTTATTCTGGATTCTGGGTAGTATTGACAACAATATTTACATTATTATACATATTTCTTAAAATTTTCTAAATTAAAACTAAGAAGTTAAAGGAAGAAAATTTGATACTCTTGGAAAATGTAGATCCCTTTAACGAGGGCACATTTAAATATAATTTATAACAAAAAGAAAAAGAATAACGTTTGAAGTTCATTGGAAAATATAAGTATGTGCGTCGAAATTTTTCTATCGTCCACATTGAAACACGTGTTACGACGCAAATTCCTTTGATATGCGTCAAATACCCAACAGCGATAGGAGGGTGCGCATTGAATATGACGATAATGTGGTGTACGTCTGCAAGCCTCATTCGCGTAAATTTGTTTGTCAACACGTGAATGTTCGCTGAACATGACGCACAAAGCAATTTTTTATTGATATGGACCCGGGTCAACAAGTAATTATATATTTGTCTATTTGCACAAACAAAACTGTGCAAGCGAAGGCGATATGCGCTCGTCGAGACTGAGGTGAAGCGAATAAAATCAGCGTTCATGTCAACGTTCAACAAGGAATTCATATGGATGCAACATACATACAGTGGTATCATTGAGGTTCCATTTTTAATTGTATTAAAATGGAAGCTAGGTTCAACTACATTGTGATACAAAACAACAAAAAGAAATATGCACATTTTTGTGGAACAATCGTTTAGTCATAGCATACGAGTATTGGTATACAAGTGAAATAGTTATATTTCTTTACGGTAACCTATACGTAATGCAAAGATATTTTGGATATCGACCTTAATATAATAAGAATATATTTATCTAGAGGTGGGCGTTAACGATAATCATGATAAACCTTAACACCTGTTAACGTTGACGACAACTAACTGTTGACCAAAACTGTTAACATTAACAGTTAATATGTTTAAACTCGTACCGCAGTTAATATAAACACCACGCCGAAAATGGCGGCGCAAAGACGCATTGTTTACAATTTTCTAAGTGTTACAGACTCGGGCATCTTTCAAATGTTTACATTAACACAATAAATTAAACCTGATAATTATACGGAGCTTGACTCATTCAATACGTAAAAATAAATATGGAAAATAACGCTATGCGGATTGTTACCGATTCATTTTAAAATTTTCTCCTAATATTAAATCATATAAATCAAGTCAAATATAGTGTTTAGAACTTCACATGTCTGTAACATAAGAATAATTAGTAAATTTATTACCTTGAAAGCTAATGTAATATATCCATTATTTCTCCAACAAATTTCGTTATCTGACGTAAAATTATTCCAAGTATCAATTTGTTTACACTTTTCAGATATTTTCAATAAATTTACAAAGTTTTTTGACCCAGACACACCCAAACACAGAAAAATATCCAGTAATTTAATGTTGATTATTAACACTAAAAGTTCTTCCTAACTCTTTAAAAAAATTTAAAAATGTAATTTGATATAGATTCGCGTAGTTAAATCTATAAAAAACAACTAGCACTAAAAGGTCAGACATAATTAATTTCTTATTAACATAAAATATTGACACTAAAAAGTCACATTCATTTCAAACTTTCTTAAAAATGTTAAAAATATCATTTGAAATAAAAACGTCTTCTGAATATTAAATCTGTAAAAATAATAACTAGTAACATAGTGTAAAATAATTGCGCTAAAGACCACAATTATTTTTTTAATAATTTTAAAATTGTATGGAAAACGTTGAAATTAATAAATTATCGGACAAATCTAAACCTTCACTCGTTAACCTTCATTACGAAATAACCGTCGACGAAAGACTGGCCGCTAGCCTGGTAATGCATAAACCGTCAATTCGATATATTCAATTGACAAGTGTCAACATTTAGCAGTTAGCACAACGTTGATCAACTTCAACACGCTAACGAAATAATGCTCCAATGTGCCTTAATATAAACAGCTGTCAGCTTCGACCGTTTATTAACTGCAAGTGTTGATCAACTGTAACACATTTTTTCGTCAACAGCGTAGATCGTTGGCGCACGTTAACGTTGAGCGTTAACTGTTAAATGTTTTTCGACTCAGCTTTCATTTATACTATTACATGTTGTCATCATGCTCGAATTATAAGAAAAGATCGTAATCAAGTTAAGCACGTATATGAAAAATATTGTATCGAGGACGAGACCTTCGCCTCATATTTTGATGAAAATGAAGTAATAGTGGACTATTCAACAGTTAATAATATGTTTACTTAAGGTAATTAAATATTGATTAAATAATTAAAATATTGATTAATGGGATATCTGGGTAACGAAATAATTACCTTTTATTTTGGATTAATTCTATTTATCTGGTCTCAAACGTAATACTAAATGTTGTCCACTACACTTTGTCCTCGGAATCACCTTGACCGGTGTAGCAGCGGGAATCGTGAGAACACGTAGCCTCTATTACGGTATTTCATCGTCGCCGCTTACCATGCTTGTCCTTTAAATGAGCTGCGTCTTTACTGAGGAGGTCATTATATCGTTCTTCTGTTGTCGTTTGTAGATTAAGAGTATGTATTTTAGTTTAAGGTAAACGTAACTTCGTAAATTTGAAGAAGGAACTAAAAATATTTCATTTGTATAAATTTAAAATTTGTATGAATCTAAAATCGTGATATAAAATTTAACGTGTTAAATTCTATGACATGATTCACTCTAATCGTATGAAATTCCAAGCAAAATAAATATTAATTATATTAACATTAAATTATAGTTATATAAAGATTAATTTATACTAAGCGAAGCATGTATTAATTAAATATTATATACATTCAATAATCAAGACGCAATAATTATTTGCTTTTAGTATGCTTGTTTTTTTTCTCAGTTATGCTTATTGACGCGGCAGCTAACCAACGATTGCTAGCGAACTAGTGAATGTATTTTATGGTGTAATTATTTCTCGTCGAGACTGTATTACGATACAAGAAAAACGTTTTGTTTATTTTTTAGAGTTTGCCACAAAAACGGCTTACTTGATTACCATCTTAAAGCTTATAGTATGTATATAGACATAGAGCATATACTTTGTATAATTTGTGTATGTGGATATATTTATATATAAATATATATGTATATATATATTTATATATATATATATATATATATATATATATATATATATATATATATATATATATATATAGCTAATTATTTTTGGTTAATAAAAGCATTTTTTGTTACAAGAATGGGTCGTATATTTTTGTAACCGACTAAAACGCAAAACAAAATAACTAAACCATTGAGAAAACTAAGTACTTATAAATTAATTGTAAATAATTATTACTGGCAATTATTACTTAATAAAATACTGGCTTGGTCCCTTTTAAGTCCAGGCAAAGTCGGAAGGGGCGGCTAGATGCTAAATAAGAAAAACCATGAACAACGAAAATCGATGCGTTAATTTGAAAGATATTCAATCTTGGTGCAGCCTTAACGATTAGAATTTATGTTTGTTCGGATAAAACAGTGCAGCTCCCGACCATTTTACGGATTTGGATATTATCCAATTAATGCAGTCTACAGCTTTTACATGCATTCTTGATGTTGGACAATTTTGTTCAGCTTTATCAGCTGTTGCAATTGGCCAAGGGGTAAATTTAAAAAGTGTACCGAGTGTTTTATTCATCCCCTTCATCAATCTAGTCCGTGCCCCGTCCACTCTTTCCACTTGAACTTTATCTTCCCCTTTTCTACCAATTTTTCACAGCGTAAACTACGTATTTAACACGTTCTTTATATAGTTCCATAGTGAAACAAAAAACTTTATAATTTTGTCATGCCAGTCTGTCGTCTGTCACAATCTCATAGTTCCAGAGTATAACTAGTTTATATTTTTAGAGTATATATAATTGAGTGGCTCATACTGCAATAGGCCTTTTTAATCGAAATTGAAGTTCCATTTGCCATTTTATTTTCAAGCCCCATTTGTGAAATATCAACTGATGTGCGATGTGTTCTTTTTTATTTTCCAGCCGTGGTTTTTAAAAATTCGACAAAATTCTAGATATTACAATTTTTTAAGATGAATGAAGTTATTTTCAAATGAAGTTATTTTGCACAATTAAATGAAACTACGTGATGTAGTATTATTTCTACTATCTTTAATTTCTTTACCACGACCTAGGTTTCGCTGTATTACAACATCTTCAGGTGGGATATTAGCAAAAATCTTTGCTAATATCCCACCTGAAGATGTTGTAATACAACGAAACCTAGGTCGTGGTAAAGAACTTAAAGAAAGTAGAAATAATACTACATCACGTAGTTTCATTTACTTGTTGATTTATTCGCTTAGCAGCATCCAATATGGATGAGATTTCTTTTAATATGAAAATCATAGAAAAAATTATGTTACTTCAGACATACTATATTTAGAAACAAAATTCGCATGGTATGCGCATGATCCATAATAAGAATTTTAGCTTTTCAATTTGTTCTATCATAGATCTGTTAAATTTAAGAAGTTTTCACTCTATATATTATTTTTATACAAATAATGTTATTACTGGTATAGCTTTTAGTGTCGCTTTAGAATTGCGACACGGCAAGGGGAAAAAAACAGTCAACCATTTCGCGGCCGTCTATTCGTGGCGTAGCTTCAGACGTGTTGTCGACATTTTTCTCAAGTTCCCGATATTATTGTAAATAGCATTGGACTTGCGTACTTGCCACCGTATGATGCAGGTGCTAATACTCACTCATGAACTGTGCACCGGACAAATTATGTTTTTGTGCCTTATTACCGTAACATAGTTGGACGTTGAGCGACGAAGGCGTGCCGGAAAACTGTGCGTCAGCGGATAAGTGACGTTTGTTGTTCGCAAAAACGAAAGAATGCTATATTTAATTGCTATCATAGGTTGGATAGTCCAATCTGCGTGTTTTGTCTATACCGAATGAAATTTATTAAAAACTGACGGTATCGGGCATTTGAGAACATATATCATTATCAACTGGTTTTATAAATGAAATTGAGTATTGGTTGACATTTTTGAAGTAAAACTTCTTTACGCACGCTTGACTTGGGGAGTAAGCTGGTGAATGCGTGACGAGAGCGTTACGAAAAGTGTGATCGAGCTAGGCGAACGGAAGTTGAGAAGGAGATATAAGTTAGTGAAGACAGAAAGAAAGAGAGTTACGTTTCGTATATTACTGTAGGGACGAGAGAGAGAGGTGCGAACACACATTTCCTTTCTCTCTTTCTCTCATAGCCAGTTATGTTTCGTATATCTAAGACACAGTGCAAGCTTATTGTCTGTATCACTCTGTAGGAGCAAGAGAGAGCAGTGCGCGCGCACATTTTCATTCTCTCTTCCTCTCATAGCCAGTGCATAATATATATATATATATATATATATATATATATATATATATATATATGCGTGTTTGCTAGCGTTACGCGAACGGTGATTTTTTGATTATTTTGTAATTTCATTTCGTTCTTGAACAATTTTATAAATTATTATTTTGTTCAATACATTAAATATTCTACGTTTAAAGTGAATAAAATTGTAAATTCATTTTAAAGTTCATATTTTGTGAATTTTATGTTTTACTTCAGTCGAGTGGCCTAAAGCACACTCGTTTTTTTATTTGAAAAGTGAGAGCAAAATAAGAATAGTTGATATCAAATCACTAAAGAGGACTGACATATAAAGAACGAGATTATAAAAAAGAAACATTATAATTTTAATAAACCTATTTTCACACTCTTTTGTATTGCGTCTTCCATCATCTTGCAGTTATACGTATTAAAAGAAGATGAGTAAAAATATATAAAGACAGCCATCAACAAACACGCGCGAAAATAGCGTTTCCACGTTGGCCCTGTAATATAAAGTATTCTATATATTTCATCTCGAAAATTGCAATCTAATTTTGATTCGTTCAAAATTCAAGTTCAAACTTTATTAATAAATGTCAATGAATTGTGCGGCATCAAAATTGCGAAAATCATTACAATACTTGACTTAAACGTCCCAATCGAAATTCATCTGACGTATGTTACAGCCTTCAAAATGCTTCTGACATATGTTAAGCAACTTCGGGTACAGCCATATTCATGTACCATAGATAATAAATGGTACTTTAATTGTCTCTGGTATTCGGATTTGGACATTTATTGGTTACATAAATTAAAAGAAATTTCTCCTGACGCATTTTGAATGATTGGAACTGCCCGGCAAACTGTATTGTCAACTCGTCGCCAACACCGATGGCAAATGCAACCTGAAAAAGGTTCAGTTGTTGTGATACGAATTGTCTAAATGTCTTTTTATATATTATTCGAAAACACTTCCCAAAGAACTTAATGACTGATTAAGATTAGTGGGAGATGAGAAAATATGGTAAAGAGTTACTTGAAGTTATTAACAATTTTTACCGCTCCTTTATATTTTCCTGTATATGTGCTGCAAATTCTGGCTCGCAGTTGCAAAATATTGATTTGGGAAATTTAGGCCAACATC